>OZ007581.1:15995949-16080949 GCA_963931925.1 Onchidella celtica
GTAGATGTCGCAGAAAGTTCTGTGTTGGCCGGCTTGAAAGTAGCACTGAACTTCACTCCGCTGGACAAATTCCCTGTCTACTTTTCTTGGGCTGTTTAAAGGCAAACTCGACCCGGGTTTTTCGAAACCGTCGTTGTTTCTTTACCCTGGCGTATTTTCCCTTGAAACTTGAACTTTTGACTTGCTGTTGCTGTTGGATTTTGGTTACAAGAACTTGTATCTATTTCTTGGAGTCTTCAAGTGTGTGATTTTCAGAGTTACCGCCCGCGGCACACTGGAAAGAAAACCATTATACTAGTTAAATTTTCCTGGAAAACATGACACGGCATACTATTCAGTTTCGAGAGCTACATCAGCTATTTACATACAACTAAAGTTCTCATTCCGTTTATCTATTTGATCCTGAAATACACAGCAATATCTGCAACAAACCTATCCAAAATTTTTGTGCACCTTCCATCGGTCTGAAGTGTTGCCTGTTGTACAAATGGTGTAATCGAGCCTCCCCCACCTCATCCTCGTCTCTTTCCCCTCCCGTGCAATCAATCCCTTTGCCACAGCATCAAACGCAGTCAATCCATAAGATGCGATGGGTAGTATTTTTCAGTCATTTCCTCTTATCAATGAGCCTTGCCTATATGAAACTGCAAAAAACTACCCACAAAAAATGAATGCCGACAGAGCTGTTAAACTTCATACTTTTTTTAGTTGGACTTATGATCTCAGAGCATACACGTTGTTCTTGTATTGCTATTGAAATGAATGTTGGAGTCCAGGCTGGTAAACTTTGTCTTTCAAATGGTGGCCCAATAGTTCAAGGTCATATAAAATTGTCCTGCTCTGCAACACATTACAAAACCGCTTGCACTAAACGTGTGTCTTTATAACCAAACTGGGAATTCAACTGAAAATAATGAACAAAAACTTCAGTGTTATAGTCTCCGTCAATACACTCAGTCGAAACTTTTACTTTTCAGCGGCTCCAACTAAAATTTGAATTTTAGAATAAATTTATCTGTACATACACATAACATAATAAAAAAAATATGGGTAGATCTAACAAATTTCTCTGTGAAAATTTGATTTTTTTACAATTTAATTTTTTTTTGATGGTATCAAATTCTTCCTAAAACCAGGTAAACTCATTATTGTTTTGAGTCTCATTATTCTGGAATAGCTGAAGAAAGATACGGTTGTGAAGAACTGACAAAATAAAGGGATTCTGAAATTCTTAGGAAAGCCAGGTGTTACGAGTTGGAAGAGGGGTGTGCCCTCGAGTGTTACGTTGGGGATTACTAAATTATAAATTTAGGTGTTCGACTGCATTTAAATCGAGAGGTTTTAGAAATTACTCTGCCATACCATGCCACATACACTAATAACAATTTCGAGTAAGTTATATCAAGGACCTTGTAGGGCCACAAATTTATTACCTAAAAGTCCTAACAATTTCGTCTATCTTACATATCAAAAGACAACATCAGCAGCATCAAATGAAAATACTAAAATACATAACTATAAATCTCCTCTAGAGTCTTAAGAGATTTGAGACTCTATATCATTCTGATTCATTCACAGTTTACTTAGTAATTATTTATCTTCAGAAATATAGACTGCCTACTACTTCACAAATAATATACTTATGTCTCAGACGACAATATTAACTCATTTAACTGCTTATAAAGGATCAAACCGTCAAGACACACTGACGTAGTTAAGATAGATCTAGATCTGTTCTAGGATGGGCTGGCAATCCCCAGCCTCATCCAGACACATCAAATTACAATTTACAAATGTGTATATCAGTCACTCTTTCTAGATCTTAATTGCAAGTAAAACTTTATGGTCTTGCATTCCCTTGGTCGCACTTCTACTGGAAAGTTAGGGTCAGATTCACATCATCTCGAATCATTTTGATGGACTTACGATTGGTTCCCTGAAACGATTTCAGGGAACTGGAGAAAAGAGCTGTGGGTTATTTTCATTGTCTATCCAGGACATAGACATGACGTTAACAGTCTTATGGTTCCCTCTGGCTGAACCTTAGCCGACACCTTCGCAGAATAGGATACGCTGCATGGAGTGAGGTAGCATAAACATGTCACCGCTTATCTTCTGCAAATCACGTGACTGCTCAAATTTGATTGGTGCATCCACTTCGAGCTCCGCTCGCAGCGCCAATAGATTCTATTAACAGTAACAGACAAAGTCAGACTTAGGATGTCAAAACCTTTCGCAAAGTCTCTACACCCTAAACGTTTTATGTACGAATTTATTCACCCCTTATTCGCCCCGTCTTTCCCTGTTAAAGTACACCCAAACCACGGGGTCGAAAACTGCATCGTCACTGTTAATTTATCCATTCGTTCTATCCTGACCCACTTTCTTTCCATCTCTAAGAAAAGCGTTACAAAAACAAACTGTCCACGGGAATAGTTCAAGGACGTTTGCACTGGCTAAAATCAATGATGCCATGTAATAAACAATGCGTGACCTAGCACGGCAATTCAAATCCTAATCCTGACATATCCCCCACCCCAGTGAAAATTTTAAGAAAAATTTACACGATAAGATCCAAGAATCCCAAAGTTATTGTGGTAGGGGCTTAAGTAGTACTGTAGAAAGATGAGCCTTAAGCTTGAGAAGAAAAATCTGACTAAGAACGTGCATATTGGATGGACAAACAGCATACAATAATTAATGCCACGTTCTATAGAATTTATTCTATTTAAACATTCTTACTGCACACAATCAAAATTCTCAGTCAGAAACATCTATAATAATAATGAGTATATCACTGTATACTGCTGGATTAAAGTATAACTATTATGAAATAATGAAGCCTTACTGAAGGAATAGGCTCATAATTATTTAGTCAACACACACAATTGCTGCTTATATACACATTCACACACAATATATTGTTAATTAAAATACTGTGGTATCCAATGGCAGCAGTAGCTCTGGTAGCTTGGTTTGCCATGTCTTCATCTCATTGACCCGCTGACAAGGGCGTCAGGTTTGCCAGAAGTTCAGGTCACAGTCAGGAATGACGCTGGTGGAAAAAAGGATATTCACAAAAAAAGGATTGTAAACTGGTTCATAAAGTAATGAACAAGATAAATGTGAATCCATCCACCGTCTAGAATTGAGGGGGACAAGCACTATCCAACCCCAATACAAGACACAACAATCTTTAATAGGAATTTAAATGAGACGTGACAAAATATCAGCTTGGGAATTGTCACCGCCCGGGATAGACCGGATAACAAAGCGGTATTCCTGGAGTGCAAGACTCCACCTCGTTAATCGAGCATTTTTAGCCCTGTTAGTCTTTAAGAATAACAACGGACGATGGTCCGTTTCAATTATAAATTCAGACATGAGTAGATATCTCGAAAATGCGTTTACAGCAAAAATGATAGCGAGGCACTCTCGCTCGATAATTGCATAGCGGCATTCCCTATCCAGCAACTTGCGGCTGGCGTATAGACATGGCCGCAAGGTATCGTCTCGTTCCTGTAATAACACAGCTCCCAATCCCTTGTCCGACGCATCAGTGCGGACAATAAATATTTGGTTTATGTCTGGTAGTATGAGAATGGGGGAAGTGGAAAACAATTGTTGAACGGTACGAAGTGTATCAGCACATTCGGTTGTCCATTTCACTTTATTAGGAAAATTCTTTCTTGTGAGGTCTGACAACGGAGCTGTAAGCGAAGAAAAATTTGGAATGAATTTCCTATAATAGTTAAGAAAGCCCAATAAACTACGAACTTCTTTCTTAGTTCGAGGAGGTTGGAGCTTTAAGATGGTAGTTATCTTCTTGTCATCAGGAGTCTGAACGCCGTGGGCAATTGTATGGCCCAGAATATTAATTTCATTGTAGCCTAAAAATACCTTACTGGGTTTCGCCGTAAGGCCAGCTCGACGAAGAGCAATAAAAACTTGTCGTAGGGCTGCGAGGTGGCCCGACCAATCGGTTTCATAAATACAAATGTCGTCAAAATACGACAATACGGAATTCATACCCTGGAGCAATATTGTCATCATACGGGCGAAAGTAGCAGGGGCTGTAACTAACCCGAAAGGCATATAGCGCCACTGCATAAGACCCAACGGGGTCTGAAAGGCGGTATATTGCTTGCTATTCTCATCAAGCGGAATTTGCCAATAACCTTTGGAAAGATCAATTTTAGAAAAAATCGTTGCCCTCGCTAACTGAGCAAAAAGATTCTCCTGGTTGGGAATCGGTTCAGCGTCATATATCGTAACCTCATTAAGTTTACGATAATCAATACAAAAACGCACGGTATCATCTTTTTTTTTCACTAAGACGATGGGTGAGTTATATGGACTCGTCGATCGCTCTATCACTCCCAGGTGAAACATGTTACGTACCTCGGATATTATAGTCTCCTGTGCGTGCAGCGGACGCGGGTATGGTTTAACAAAGACGGGTATATCCGTCTTCAATCTTATAACATGCTGTACCAAAGAAGTATTACCTGGTAGATCAGTAAAGACTGTAGTAAACTCGTCAAGCAAATCTCTTAAATCTTGTCTTTGCGATTCAGATAAATCTGGATTTATATTCACATCCGAAGTGTTTTCAGAAGATCGAAGTGCGGGTATTGAATTCTCTATCTTAATAGGATCATCATCGTCAACTGAAACCAAGGCCGCATTGGCCTGTGCAACCACATTTCGGCGATTATTCTGTCGATTATCATCGTCGGACAGGTATTGCTTTAACATATTTATATGGAAGACTTTGTCCTGTCCTCGAATCTTGATAAGATAATTTACTCGAGAAAGTCTCTTTAGAACTTTGAAAGGTCCCTTCCATGTAAGAAGGAGTTTATTTTTCGTTTCCGGAAGGAGAACAAGAGTTTGGTCTCCGACGGTCAAGGTTCGCAATCGGCTGCCTTGATCACGATATTGTTTATAATGGCTAGCATGCGCAGCTGAAGATTTTTGTGCGAGCTGACATGCGTTAAGAATTCGCTGACGCAAGTCCACAACGTATTGATATGCAGACCGCGTATCGTTGTCGTCCGTGTCTGATCCAGCGAATAAATCATGGAGTATGGCCATTGGACCACGCGGCTTACGACCATACAATAATTCGAAGGGAGAAAAACCCGTCGATGCGTTCGGTAGTTCTCGGTATGCAAAAAGAATAGCGGGGAGTTGTCGATCCCAATCACTCGGTTTGTCGGCGGAAACTCGTGCAAGCATACTTTTCATGGTAGCATTCCAACGTTCACAGCAGCCATTAGACTGTGGGTGGTATGGAGATGTCAATCTTTGTTTAATCCCGACCAACTCCAAGACTTTCTTAAAAAGCTCAGAGGTAAACTGTGGACCTCTGTCCGATAAAATTTCAACCGGAAACCCTAGACGCGAAAAAATAGTAATAAGAGCTTCAGCGACATGATCAGCTGAAATGTCTTTTAGCGGAATGGCCTCTGGCCAACGGGTTGCGTAGTCAATGACAGAAAGTATAAAACGATGTCCTCTGTCTGACTTGTGTAGAGGACCAACTATATCTACGGCAACGCGCTCAAATGGTCTGGAAACCATAGGCATCTCCTGCAGAGGAGCTCTCGATGCTCTTCCTTTAGGGGTACGTCTCTGACATACGTCACATGTTGATACGAACCGGTTTACATCTGCGTAAATACTGGGCCAAAAAAATTGGGATAGTATTCGAGACTTAGTTCTGGCCTTTCCCTGGTGATCCGCCAAGGAAGTGTCATGCGCGAGACGAATAATGTCGCGACGAAAAGATCTCGGTACTACAAGTTGCATAACGGCCTCTCGCTTATTCCGAAAATTACGATATAGTAAGTCATCTTTAATAAGAAACTTAGAGGTATCCGGTGCGGTAGGATCAACCTTAGCAAACAAATGTTTCAATGTGGGATCTGAATGTTGCTCATCATGAAATGCACTAGACGTTATGTTCACTTCAATAGTAGGATTACTCAATGGACTGTCTGCTCGTCGACTCGATTGTAAGCGTGTTGTCGCACAAGCAACACTCTCATCCTCAGTCCAAATTTCCAAGTTACCGATAGGAAACTTATTTACTTGAGGTACATTCCCTATGATTACATCAGCCACTGGATTAGGCAGTACACATGCAGTAACAATACCTGTGAGAAAAGGTGTATCAATATAAACTTCTGCAAGACGGAATCGCTCTACAGATCCGCCAAAAGTAATACAAGTTACCTCTTTATCCAAAAATTGTGTTGGACGGACTAGTGACTGTCGAACGCCGATAGTCGTGCATCCGGAGTCACGTAGAACAGAAGCGCGAATCGCGTTCACGCGGCCCTGGTAAAATGTTAATTCACCCAGTTCATGTAGGGCGGACATGACTGGAATAGTCTTTGATTGCGATGACGATTTATTAGTATAACCAACATCTGTATAGGGTGTAGATTGTACAGAGCAGGCATTTGCCGCTCCCATTTTTACGGTACAAAATCTTCGCATGTGGCCGAACTGATTACACTTGAAGCACATAATACGGTGTGAGTCGTGTCCACGATAAGGCCGATCCTGCGGTCTATTATAATTATGATTATCATCAAAATACACTCGTCGAGGCGGTCTCTGAGGCCGGTTATATTGTTGGCCTGTGTAGTTGCCACGATAATATGGGCGAGGCTCGTAAAAAGAATAAGTCTGATATCCTCGACGCGGGGATACATTACCTTCATTCGGAAAATCCCTCTGTTTAACAAAAGGCGGCTCTGATTTCTTTAACGTTAGCTCACGCTTCCTCTCCTTCTGTTTCTCTCTTTCTTTTTCTCTCTCTCTTGCTGCTAGCCAATGCTCAAGATCTCGGTCTTGTTCTACTTGTTGTTCGCACCACGAGGCGCGTTCTTCCTCTGGTATGCCGAGAACTTTGGCATATGCCAGGTATTTAAAAAACTCGGCCATGATATGTTAAAGTCTGTAAAGTTAGTAAATATTTACCCAATGTTACGGTATATCGCGGTATCAATATCTTATATGAACAGTTATTGACTGTTAATATTAACTCAGTGTCTTATGTTAGCACTGCTTCGCGAAAAGAACGTTCTATCTCTCTCTCTCAAAATTATAGGCAGTATCACTTAAACTGCAAACACTTTATCTCTCTCTGAAAATTACAGGCAGTATCACTTAAACTGCAAAAACTTTATCTCTCTCTCTCTCTATGAAATCTAGTAAGGCAGTGCCGTCTATCCGTTGCTCCCACTGCAATAAAATACTATATATCGCCTTTACTGCGATAAATTAATGTCTTGAGTGATCACTCTCAAAATTTTACGTCTCTCTCAACGCAAGAATCAGTGTCCTCTGTTATCACTGTCAAAACGAATCGCTCTCTCAATGCGATGAATCAAAACTATATCTTTCTCAACACGACAAATTTGAAATATCTCTGTGTTCTCAAAACACTCTCAAAATTCTCTCTCCTCTCAAAACACGTACACGCAGTGTCTTCTGTTACCACTGCAAAATTATTCTCTCTAGATCTATCTTCAACGTGAAATTGTCACGTGAACCAAAAATTATTATATTCCTCTCTCTCTCATATGTCAATACCAGATTACAATTCAACGTGGTTTTAGCACGTGAAACACCTCAGGCATATATTGTAAACATATCAATGTTATTATAGTAGTTTAAAGTTTATAAGCAAAAAAAAATACAATAAACAGGACGTATACTGACAAGTAAAACGAACGATAACAGACCCTACAAGTCCTAACTTATATTACAGAAAGTTTGAGAAGAAGACAGGAGAGACATCTTCCTAAAGAAAAGTGAGGAAGGAAAAGAACGCCACAATCTATACGAATAATGGATCCCTAATAGAACTATTCACAGAGAAGCAAATCCCCCCGAGTTATTTTACATAGCCACCAAGGCCTCCAATATCCTTCGTAATGGCAAAGAAGATATGCTAACCTATGATCCCAACCAACCTCCCGCACTTAAACTAAACATATAGTAAATAGTAAAATGGCCTGGAACAATACACACAGAGCGGAAAGTACGTCGCCCTCCCCAAGACTGTTAGATAGATGGATCACTTATCTTTATTTTTGAGGAATTCAGATGGTAAATATCCTCAATCCATAGCTCCAAGCCCAAACTTGTATTTCTGTCTGAAGTAAAACCGGATGATGAAAGGGTTCCCTCGCCGGTGTCCACGGGTCAATGGGATGTTGGGATGTTCACCATATGAAATTGAAACAAAATATTCGATTAATACAAATTGTTTAAACTCTATAATAAAAAGCACCTGAAAACATAATATTAGAACAGTACAATATCAAATAATGGAATAAAAAAATACAATAGGTTTTAAAATAATCTAACTAAGTGGCATGGCGTTATCTAAGGTTCTTTAAGGGTCCCTCTCCAGTGTTACGAGTTGGAAGAGGGGTGTGCCCTCGAGTGTTACGTTGGGGATTACTAAATTATAAATTTAGGTGTTCGACTGCATTTAAATCGAGAGGTTTTAGAAATTACTCTGCCATACCATGCCACATACACTAATAACAATTTCGAGTAAGTTATATCAAGGACCTTGTAGGGCCACAAATTTATTACCTAAAAGTCCTAACAATTTCGTCTATCTTACATATCAAAAGACAACATCAGCAGCATCAAATGAAAATACTAAAATACATAACTATAAATCTCCTCTAGAGTCTTAAGAGATTTGAGACTCTATATCATTCTGATTCATTCACAGTTTACTTAGTAATTATTTATCTTCAGAAATATAGACTGCCTACTACTTCACAAATAATATACTTATGTCTCAGACGACAATATTAACTCATTTAACTGCTTATAAAGGATCAAACCGTCAAGACACACTGACGTAGTTAAGATAGATCTAGATCTGTTCTAGGATGGGCTGGCAATCCCCAGCCTCATCCAGACACATCAAATTACAATTTACAAATGTGTATATCAGTCACTCTTTCTAGATCTTAATTGCAAGTAAAACTTTATGGTCTTGCATTCCCTTGGTCGCACTTCTACTGGAAAGTTAGGGTCAGATTCACATCATCTCGAATCATTTTGATGGACTTACGATTGGTTCCCTGAAACGATTTCAGGGAACTGGAGAAAAGAGCTGTGGGTTATTTTCATTGTCTATCCAGGACATAGACATGACGTTAACAGTCTTATGGTTCCCTCTGGCTGAACCTTAGCCGACACCTTCGCAGAATAGGATACGCTGCATGGAGTGAGGTAGCATAAACATGTCACCGCTTATCTTCTGCAAATCACGTGACTGCTCAAATTTGATTGGTGCATCCACTTCGAGCTCCGCTCGCAGCGCCAATAGATTCTATTAACAGTAACAGACAAAGTCAGACTTAGGATGTCAAAACCTTTCGCAAAGTCTCTACACCCTAAACGTTTTATGTACGAATTTATTCACCCCTTATTCGCCCCGTCTTTCCCTGTTAAAGTACACCCAAACCACGGGGTCGAAAACTGCATCGTCACTGTTAATTTATCCATTCGTTCTATCCTGACCCACTTTCTTTCCATCTCTAAGAAAAGCGTTACAAAAACAAACTGTCCACGGGAATAGTTCAAGGACGTTTGCACTGGCTAAAATCAATGATGCCATGTAATAAACAATGCGTGACCTAGCACGGCAATTCAAATCCTAATCCTGACACCAGGCTATAAGAGTTTCTCAGAGGAAGAGAACTCCCTCAGAATAAGGCGTCCACCACTTCAAGTACTAGACTATGGAAAAATATTCTCATTTCGCAGAAGAGTATTTTAAAGTTTTGGCCACTTTTCTTGGGACGTGGGAAAGCGGTCTCTGTTTATAACTCCATAGCTTTTAAAGATGTTGATATATTATATGGCTCTGTGAGATGAGAATACAGCCCTCGCCATGAGCAGTGATACGTCAGTCATAACTCAAAACCATCAAATTCGTCAATAAATCAGTACGTGAGATGGAGCACAAAGGGTTTGGGTTCTAGTGAATCAAATTATTTGAATGATGCAATGGATGACGTCATGAATTAAATTCTTTGTTTAAAATAATTAATCAGTATTTCAGTTGCTGAGATAAGCAGAGATGTTTGGTAAATTGTATGCATTTCTATGCCTTTTTTTGAGCGAGCTCAAGGCAGCTAGTAAATAGGCGTTTTTGGCAGGACCTCTTTTTGTCCAATCATACTGTCATGTTATGTCTTTCTCTTACTTTTTCCTCTCATAATAAGAACTGGTTGGTCCGCTGACTTCAGGGATATACAGATGCGATTGTTTAAGTTGAGTTTACATCACCAATGTTCAAATTGAGGCTCAGAACGAAATTTCCTGTCATACTTTTTAATTCTACTCTAGGAAAATGAGTCTTTCTTCCCGGCTCAAAATATCGAAACACTTTCTTCTGTTTAAGCCAGTTGTTTTTCATAATCAAGGAAAGTATTAAAAATATATCGAACTCCAAGATCTTTTAGCATATGCCCATGTACACCTTTACGTCTTTAAATGCGTAATATGATATTTCGTAGATTTCAAAGGTCAGTGATAAAAAATCCTTTCTTGGTTTCATTGGAGACCTTACATCCTTTACAAAATGATGATATTATCGCGTCGACGGGCATTCTTCCTGACCCAGCTACAACTACCACTCCTTGATCTCTAACTGAACATGGAAATATTTCCCAATCCCGAAGCGGTGGCATCTAAACTGGAGAAGAATGCAACATTGAACACCAACAACTACAACCAACACGACCTTGAACAAAAGCAAAAACTAAAATTACGACACCATAAACAACAATACTGATAATACTTCTATGCTCTTCGCCTATGAACTCGTCCACTTTATCATTAAATTTTCCTCAATCCATCATGATAATAATGTGTAGTGGCCCGACAAAATGCGGCACATTTCAGCCCTAGCTGATTCTAGAAAATTGATAAAAAGGCATCATGGGGTGAATTTTTTCAATTTTTGCGTTTTCAGTATTTTTGAAAAGTTCAAACTCTTTACTATTCCTTTTCCAAATGATAATCCTGTTTGAAAAGAGTAAATGCCTCAAAATTGACTTTAAATTGAGTCGTCATCAATAATTTTGATGAAAACCCGAAACTTTAATACGTTTTTATCGCAACTGGTTCGGTCACCTTCTGTCTTTGAGAGGCCATTATCTTCACTGTTGATTAAATTACAGCTAATATAAAAAAAATAATAAGCAATATTCTTTTCACCAAATGAAAGTGCTTTGAATAATCTATTTCGTCGCTATGCTGCAAGACTCCTGTAACTGACATTTCGAAAATTTTACAAGAGAGCCAGAAAAACTGATTTTCTTTGGCTTATGTAATAGTGTAAAGACAATGAACTTGATTATTGCAATATCATTATTTATAAGAATTAAGCTACGAGCTTTTGACACAAGGTGCGCTATTGATTTTCAGACCCAAAGAATGAAAAAAGTGATTTTGGCCAAAAATGTTAGTTACAGGAGTCTTGCACCCTAGCGACGATTTGATGATAACAAAATGCATGAAGCGCCTCATTTCGTCCGGCTGCTACACATATCCATGCATGTTATTTAGCGTGGAAATAGTACAAACTAGCACGTTCTGCAGCGATAAGCAGAGATTTCCTGTCGTACTCTTTGGATTTCCACTAGGTGTAAATGCATCTGCTTTTTTATACCTCAACCAAGTTGTAAATAAATAATATCAAAACCTGAAGTATGTCCAAAATGGATGTCAGCACGTAATTTATCGTCAAAAAGAAATGTAGGCAGTACACCAAAGTTCATAATACTTTTTCCGTCACCCGGTCATAAAGTTTTAGCTGTCTGCATTATTATTTACACTCTAGCTCCATTATAATACAATCGGAAAAAAAATAATAACAACAAATGTACAAAATATAAGATTGACGTTACAAAATTGTATATGACACAAAATACGATTTTTTTTTCTTTAACCTACGAAAATTAAAGTCAAGAAAATTAAGAGACAAAATATAAATAAATAGATAAAGATATTTCCTGACAGAAGACAAAACTTGAAGACACCAGGGAAAAGGTAAAGCTTCAGAAACAGTGACCGTGTCCTCACCTGACATCTAGAACCAACCTGGACACCTGAGCCCGACTGACACGCACTACCTCTATTTATACACGGCAAACGTCTCCCTGGCAAGTCTCCCCGCACGACACAAGAGATCTAAACCCCTGCAGTTTTAAGAAGAAGTGTAGATCCGTATTTTGTTAAAGTGGCCCGGTTTGACGTCTAAATTTGTTTGAAGCGGTTATGACTGACTGTCTTGTCAGGCAAATGAAGGGTGTTCTCAGAGTTGTGAAAGGGGCCAGGGCAGTGATTCTCAACCATTTTCAGGCAATCGTCCCCTTAGGCTCCAGTTATTATGTCATCTCATCACCCCCTTCTCTTCCACTCCCCCACTCCTCCCCCCCCCCCCTTCCGAAAAAAATACCATTACCAAAAACCCAACAGATATATTTCACAAGAAGTCAGTCACCACACAAATTATGATATTCGATTTTTTTAAAAGCCTCATTAATGACAATATGAGTCATTCTAAAACAGGAAGCATTCTTGATCAATTAATGCAAAATAGGCTTTTTCTGTTCGTAAAAGCTGTCTGAACGTGTAGTTGAACAAGTTCATGGCTGCCCCGTATTTACTCATTTACTCCCAAATCGTCTTCCATTCATTTCCCTAGGCCCCTACTAACCTATTTCGTCGTTTTCGCCCGCTGTCGCCCCATTTTTTTTTCATTTTCGCCCCCCCCCCCCGGAAATAGAATTCGCCCCCCCCCCCAGGTGGCTGATATCGCCCAGGGGTCACAGTTGTCTAGAGGCAAGGTGCTCGCCTCTCATGCCGAAGGTACCGGGTTCGAATCCCGGTCGGTGCAGGCATGTTGGAATTCTGGGATTTTCTCGTATTTTCGAGAAGAGCAGGCAGTACAAGGCCGCTGCCCCAGGCAAAATTCTAAAAAGCTGATCCCTACCACAGCAAGAAAAATAAAACAAGAAAAAGTGAGGTGAAGGCCTAGGGCAGCGAAACCTCTTAAAATAAAGACCTGAACACGCCGATATCGTCCAAATTGAGAACCACTGGGCTTGGGGTATCCTAAGACTGATGGCACACTGGGTCAAGACAGGTTTGTTTCGGGTTTAGTGTGAGATGTGAACTATGAAACTAAATGGAACCTCGCACACTGGCGAGACGGAAACAAATCTCTTTCACTAGTTCAGGCCCGTCGATACGTGTCTTGAGTCGGCTGGACGAAAGCAAGACCTCCCGCAATAAATTTACTCATAGCAGATACAAAACACTTGAAGTGCAGACTTCGGAGTTTAACGGGAACTTGGCTCACTTGAGAGACAAAAGATGTGTCTGAACTATCTTTTATTCATTGCCCTAGATGTTTGTATTGTCCAATGGCAGGCGGGTGAAAAGAAAGAATATAGGGAAGGGAGGGGTGACGCGGGTGGGTTGAGTCCCAGGGAACGAATACTCAAGTCAGTAAGAGACGCCGCGAGATAGTTCGGCTACGATCCTTTTTTTTTGTTGTTGTTGTTGTTGTTGTTGTTGGAGAAACGGAGTGGTCGAACGGTCAGGCGGTCTGTTTTCTTCTTGGCAAGGCGATGCGGTGCTGTAGCAGAGGCCGTGGGTTCGATCTCCATCTTGATCATTTTCTCTTTCTTCCCTCTTTCACCACCGCTTTGCTTTTCTGAGCCCCAACTAGGCACTACAACTTTAATTCGCCTCATATTTCCTCTGAATATTTCTCGCACACCAAAAGTGTCTTGAGACAGCTGGAGGAAAGAGAGATCTGGTGCACTGTGTAAAAACAGGTGCACAGTAGACATGGCTCAGAGAGCCAGCAGCCTCCAACTTGTAAGTGATCGAAAGAATGTAAACAATGTGATTTTTTTGTCATTTTGTTATAACAGCCTATCTTTACTATATTCATATTCGAACCCGGTACATTCGGCCTGAGAGGCGAGAACCTTGCCTCCAGACCACCGTGTCCCAATCGGTGCAGGCATGTTGGAATGTTGGAATTTTTCTCATATTTTCCTGTCCTTGATCCTATGGTATGATCGAGCATCTAGCCTTCTCGGATGGGGTAAGGATGAAAAATTCGGAAGGCCCGTGTGCACGTTGCGCACGTTAAAGATACCTTGGCAGTTGGAAATCGTGAAGAGAAGGCCGTACAGGGCCGCTACCGAAGAAAAATTCTCCAAAAAAAAATAAAAAATCCCTACCACAACAAGAAAAATAAAACAAAAAGTGAGGTGTAAATGCCAAGGGCAGCGAAACTCCTAAAATCAAGACCTAAACATTACCTCCTGCCGTCGGTTCTTTTCTTGTGTAGGCATTAGCGTCAACGGTCAACAAAATACCCTTTTGACCGGAGAACTGCATAACGATACAATTACTGTGATATTTAATATTCTAGGTCTTTCTTTATTGAGGTAATGTGTGGGGCTCAGGTGGTTCAGTAGACTGTGTATGTGTCTGTGTATAGGTGGGGAGGGGGGAGGGGGGAGGGGACAGGGAGGGTTCAGAGACTCTCTTTTGCTGATTTCGTCCACACAATTTTAAAAAGACAAAACTCAACTTCTCAAAAAATGTGACTATGCCCGTTTTTCCTATACTCCTTACTACTTGAAATGTTGAAATGGAGTATAACATCTTCATACAAAGATCATGATTTTCTGGTTATGTCAATTCATCATTATGCAGTATCGAATACCGTGATTGATCTTGTATGTATATATAAATATTCTGCTATGTCAAGCTATTATAAGCTGTACATATTTTCTATTATGAAATTTAAAAAAGATGTTGTTCTATATATCTCTAAACTGACAAATGACCTTAATGATGGAAAGCTTGCTTTGTTTATTTTATTTTAATTTTTTTTTCTTTTAGCAACGATTGTTGAATGTTCTAGTTCTTAGTTGCTATTGAAGGGTTTTGCGCATAAAAGTACTTTGTTGGGATGTTTGTTTGTTTGTTATCCCAACCGCATTCAAATGTTAACCAACAAACAATCTGAGCATGGCTTTTTTACATTTGTCCCCAAACTATGCCGGCTTGCTGCAGAATCATATTTGACCTCAAAAAGAATTGTTAACATAATATAAGCGAGTCCGCAGAGGGTGCGATTGTTGGGAGGGGTGGTAGGAGCGGAAACTCAGTGGGTTCAAGTAATGGCGGGTCGGAGATTGGCGTGACCCCTCTTGTGAGGAGGACGCCAACTCCCGTATCTCGTCAGTGTCGTGACCGGTCAATCTACTGTCATAAGTCACAAATACCTGCGTTGTCCCGTGTGCTAACCACAGAAGCGACACAAGGCCGGAGAATACGTCTTTGGATGGGACCGATTGTCCGTAACTAGGCAAGCGCGAAATGTTGTTTTATGTAACACCAGGGAGTGTGTATATAGACCCTTTTCACTTCCGCGTTACGGTTGTTTGCGGGGAGCCGCGGGGCTTCGAAAAACACCGTGCAGGGCAAAAACCTCCACTTATCTTAGTGATGGCATCTGAATATGTGCACAGTCGAAGCAAAGATGCATGTTTATGCCAGAACCAGCACGTAACGGGTTAGTACAGTTGGGCGCCCACAAAGAGGATGGCATCGTTCGACTGTTGTCCACCGCTTCCGCCCTACAAGTGGGGCACGCCGCCATTTTATTTACAAATCACGTGATATGGAGGACGGTAAATGAAAAGGACATGTCAGGCCAGAGGTTTCTGCTATTGTATGACAGTACACAATACAGCCTGCTACTGTCACCCCCACTGTCTTGTGGGTCATCTCGGGAGAGAGGAAGACTAGGGGAAGGTAACCCTGAATACAAATACCACACTGCCTTGTGTGTTGCTATGATAGCAAAGGCTATGGGAGTAAACCCAGACAGAAAATCAGGAGTGGAGACCCGAAGGTGGTTGTCAGGGAGAACTGCATCAAACTGGCTTCCAGCATCTCCTGCAGCCGGACTAGTTCCAAATGTATTGACCTGGTCTCTCCCTTGGGTTTAACTAGAATGGCAGAGAGAGGGGTGGTGCCTCTGGGCAAAGCACCATCTCTTAAAAATAGCCCAGGCAAGGCAGCAAAACGAGGAGGCGTTTGCTCGGGCTTGGCAAGCGTCTGTCTCTCCTCTATAAGCCCACCCATTTCCGATTTGGAGAGGACACTCCAGCCATCCGTTACGGATGGGCACAACACGGGAGGTGGCAGTTACCGGTGATAAGCTCAATCCATTTGGCGTACAGATGAGCGCCAGGGGTCCCCTCTGTCGGTGGGAGCGGCTTTTCAGCTGCATTGATCAACTACCGCCCGCCGTAACCTGGGCAGCCCCCAGGCAGTTGGGTGTTGTTCCGCCACGTCAGCCTGCTTCATAAGGTGGTTGGAGCTAGACCAAAAGTCAAAAAGCTGACGTAAAGTGTGCACCTGGCAAAAACAGAAAAATACTAAAACTTGGTACCTGGAACGTCAGAACAATGCGCCCAGGCTTGCAACAGCAAGATCTCACTAATATTGACTCCATCAGGAAATCCCAAATTATTGATCGAGAACTTCAGCTACTAAACATCGACATCGCTGCCCTTCAAGAAACTCGACTTCCCGACTCCGGGTCAGTCAAAGAAGAAAACTACACCTTCTTCTGGCAGGGCCTTAGCAGCGAACAGCCGAGAATCCACGGCGTGGGCTTCGCCGTAAAAAACTCCCTTATCAATTCGATCGCAACTCCAATTGGAGTGTCAGAACGCATCATGACACTCAGACTGAACACCCGGTCTGGTTTTACCAACATTATCTGTGTCTATGCCCCAACACTTACCTCCTCTGACGAAACCAAAGACATTTTCTACGAGGCATTGCAGAGGACTCTCCACAACATCCCTCTCACCGAAGGCCTGCTAATTCTGGGTGACTTTAACGCTCGAGTGGGAGCAGATCACTCCGCATGGCCAAAGTGCATTGGGCACTTCGGCATTGGCAACATCAACGAAAACGGGCAGCGCCTTCTGGAGCTATGCTCCGTAAACTCATTATGTGTTACAAACACGTACTTTGACCTTAAGAGATGCCAAAGAACATCATGGCGCCATCCCAGGTCTGGCCATTGGCATCAATTAGATCTTATTCTCTCAAGGAGGAAGAGTTTGGGCTGTATAAAAATAACTCGTTCCCTCCACAGTGCTGACTGTGACACCGACCATGCACTGGTAGTCAGCAAAATCAAAATTTCGGCCAAGAAAATATACAGATCAAAAGCCCCTTCAATCCCTAAGATCAATGTAACAGCAATCAGAGATGAATCAAATAGAAAGTCATTTGAAAAGTTATTTGCTGAAAGCATGGATAATGTCACCCAATGTGACTCGGTAGACGAAACATGGAACACTCTCAGTTCAAAAATTCATGACTGTGCCATCAAGTCTTTTGGACAGCATAAAGTTTCAAACAACGACTGGGTAGCCCCGAACAGCGAAATTCTCCTACCTCTCATTGAGCAAAAGAAATCTGCTTTCAATGAGTATAACAAAAATTGCAATCAGAGTACAAAAACTTGTTTGAAAAATGCAAAAGCTAAACTTCAGCTGGAGGTAAGACGTTGCGCCAACAAATACTGGACAGACTTGTGTAACAGCATACAAGAGGCAAATGAAAAGGGAGATATGAAAACCGCCTTTAGTCAGATGAAAGTAGCTCTTGGGCCAATCATCACCAAAAGCGCCCCACTTAAGTCTGTAAATGGTGAACCCATCACAGATAAAAATGAACAACTGAATAGGTGGGTAGAGCATTACTCTCTGTTGTATTCAACTGAGAAAAATATTCCACCAGATTTTGAGGAACACCTCCAAAAACTGCCAATAATGGCCGAACTTGACGCTGAACCTTCCTTAGTCGAGCTTTCCAATGCAATCGACCACCTGTCTGCTGGAAAAGCCACAGGAAGTGACAACATTCCTGCAGAGGTATTAAAAGACCTAAAAGGCCCACTATTACCACACCTGTATAATCTGTTACTGCAGTGTTGGAAAGAAGGCGTGATACCACATGATATGAGAGACGCCAAAATTGTCACACTTTACAAGAACAAAGGAGACAAAGGCGACTGCAACAACTATCGAGGCATATCCCTCCTCAGCATTACTGGAAAGGCTTTTGCTCGCGTCATCCTCTGCCGCCTTCAACAACTGGCGGAAAAAGTCTTACCAGAAACACAATGTGGCTTTCGAAGCAAACGATCAACTATTGACATGATATTTGCACTTCGGCAAATCCAAGAAAAATGTAAAGAACAAAACAGGCCGCTTATAACATGCTTTGTGGACCTAACAAAGGCTTTCGACACCGTAAGCCGATCTGGCCTGTATGCAGTCCTTAAATCCATAGGCTGTCCACCAACATTGCTAAAACTTATTGCATCCTTCCACACTGACATGAGGGCATGTGTCAACTTTGAAGGCTGCACATCCAATTCATTTGCTGTAAACAGCGGTGTGAAGCAGGGATGTGTTCTTGCTCCTACCTTATTTGGTATATATTTTGCAGCCCTACTCAAGAATGCCTTTGGTCAATGTTCAGGTGGAGTACTTATTAACACCAGAGTGGACGGCTCCATTTTTAATGTTGCCAGACTAAAAGCAAAATCTCGTACAGAGCATATTATGTTACAAGAGCTCCTCTTCGCAGATGATGCTGCAATCGTGGCCCACGATGAAACCACGCTCCAGGCTCTCATCAATAGCCTTGCCAAAGCCTGTGACAAATTCATGCTAAGGATCAGTGTCTCAAAAACTGTAGTTTTGACACAAGGCTTGAGAAACCCCAACCCAATCATGCTGAATGGCTCTCCTCTGGAGCAAGTGGGAAAATTCTGCTACCTAGGCTCAACCATCAGTGGTAGCACAGACATAACAACTGAAATAAATGCCAGAATAGGAAAGGCGGCCACAGCTTTTGGCAAACTCTCAAAAAGGGTGTGGAACAATAGCAAGCTGACCATCAAAACAAAGGTACTCGTGTACCAAACTTGCGTCCTAAGCACCCTGCTGTATGGCTCAGAGACATGGACCACCTACTCCAAACATGAAAGATCCCTCAACTCCTTCCACTTGCGCTGCCTACGCAAAATTCTCAAGATCAAGTGGCAAGACAGGATCTCAAATATCGAAGTTCTGAGCCGAGCCAACATTCCATCAACTCAGGCTCTCCTAGGCAAAAAAAGACTGCGGTGGCTTGGACATCTCCACCGTATGGAAAATGATCGCATCCCCAGACAAATTCTCTACGGGGAACTTGCTACTGGCAACCGACCCAGAGGTAGGCCACATCTGCGATTCAAAGACACTTGCAAGGTCACGATGAAAGCATTCAACATCGACCCCAATGAATGGGAGAACCTTGCAAATGATCGAAGCAGATGGAGACAAAAATTGCGCAGTGGCACGCTCGCAATAGACTTCAAGGCAAAAGAAACATACCTGACAAAACGACAGAGGCGGAATGAAAACACTCGCCAAAGTGAACCCAAAAGACTGACCTGCAATCACTGCCATCGCACTCTCGGGTCAAACATTGGTAGAATAAGCCACGAGAGAAGCTGTCAGTCAAAGTGAAAGTGAATATTCTAGCTGCTAAGACCGTCTGTAAATACGCTAAAGGCCATATATACAAATGAAAAGGGTCTATAGAGAGAGATCTCACTTCCGCCAACTCGAGAAACCAGGTCAGTTCGGTAACGAGAATTGAAAGAGGCCGTCTTCGCCAAAGTCGGTGTGCGTGTCTGTTTAGTGTGGTTTGTTCATAATTTGGGGGTTGATTAAAACTATTTAGAGTTGTTTGTAAGCTCTTTCTCCCCGTGGAAATGCTCATACGTGTATTGTTTACCGCCCATAAAGTAATGGGAACTTGCAGTTCATCCAAAATGGAGGTACGCATATTTTGTGTTGTCACGAAAAGTGGGATTCTGTCTTTTCTGGTAGTTCCCCATTCTGTGATGCTAACACATAGTTTTGTCGTCGGACCCAGTAAGGAGCCTTCCTTGAAAGGACGTACGCCTTTATTGTGGAAGTCTTCGAGCCGCCTTCTCCTGCCTTTTAGCCCAAGTCCGTTCTTCATAATCGTGCCTGCTCAGCCAGCTTCCTTACGTTAATCCAACGTGCATTTGTATGGGATTTCCTCAGGGCTGGTTGTTTAACTGTAGGTTCGGAGTTGGAAACGGGCAGGGGGTGGCAAATATTTAAATTGGATCCTGGGACGGTGCCAGCCTATGGAAAAAAGGTTATGTTTCCATTGAAACTGGCAAATGCTCCAAGCAAAGTGAGACTTTAAAATTATCAAATGTCGAAGCCTATCATGAATATTCTTACTATTTTGTTGGGGCCGTGCACCAGTGCAATGGGGATTGTGAAAAGCGCGCACATGAGGAAGGGGGGGGGTGAGGAGGGAGGAAAAATGCAGCATATGTACGTTATGGATGCCCCCCCCCCCACCCCCTACTCTATGGATGATGCGGAAAAGAAGGGGGCGGAGGAGGCAGTTTTTTTCTTTTTTTTTTATTAAAATATCTTCCGCTTGCCGTGTCCATTAACTTTCTACTGCCCAGCCCTTTCAGGACTGGTACAACATCGCTGCTAACTCTTTACTGTTGCATCAATTACAGGTATTGTTCCTCCATAACTGGCGTTTAAATATAAATCAATAGCCTGATTAAGAATCATATCTCTCATTGAAAATATGTGACTCTTAATATAAACTGGACTTGGGAAAATCTAGCTTTCACGGTGTCAGCATTCAAAGGGTTAATCAACCCCACGTCGGCTCGATGTCGTAGTCAGCCGATCTACGTAGGAACAATGTAATTCCTATAAGCAAACTATCTAAACCCAAACTCAAACACAAACCCTGCCTAGGCGTAGGATTTGAGTAGGAATGGTGTCTGGGTTCTGACTGAAAGAATGGTCTAAGCCTGGGCTCACACATGAAACTTTCTTGGGTTGCTGTTGCGTCTCAGACTCATCGAATTTTTTTTTTTTAACATCTACGAGAATGAATGGGAGATGGGGTGCACGTGTGCAAAGGCTCAGGCTCATAAAGTCTACGGGAATATGAAACTGACACAGAATAGCAGCACGAAAGCAAGTCACATGTGTGCCTGTTAAATGAGTTAGATCAATTATATCAGAAATACATAATGCATGGGTATATATGCTTTGCATCTTGCTTCAATAAAATTGTTAACTCACAGTCACTTTCAATATCAGCAATATGCCTCACTTTTCCCTAGTTATGGTAGTGGGAGTCGTAGTTTTATACCAAACTGAAGTGTTTTGCTTTTTTTTATATATATATATATAATTTTTTATTTTTTAATTAGGTGAAAAGAATTAAGTTTTCATTATTTTACTTTTGAATTGGGCGAGCATGGGAGCGGTGAAGGAGGGAGGGGGGGGGCTCTGGGGCGATTCCCCCATGTGTAAATCGGGCCCTGTCCTCTCCTCCAACCAAGAGGACGTACTTTACAGGAATGATGACCCGTTTGGTCATACCTGTAGTGAAGTGTTCTGTGTCCTGAAAAGTGTATTCTCCAGTCTAGTTAATAATTATGATGGATGGTCAGTCGGAACAGCCTGTCATAATCATCCTTTTAACCTGGACGGCTGGAGGTTAAATAGTGTAACTTTTTCCAACGTAGACGTTTTCCTTTTGATTTTCATCATATCGCATGCATAGAATGAAACCCGTATAAATCCAAAATTTCCGATTTCTGGATTTTTAACTAAAATAAACCAGCAAAGAACGATCTATATTTTGGTACCGGTCTCGTTATTGTAAGTTGATAAATAGTGGAGGTATCGATACTTTTATGATTTCACCTATATCACATTTGGAGGACGAACGTCGTGTATCTAACGATGCACGGTGTTCATCGCACGGGCATTCCCGCTTTCCACTTGATCATAGAGAATGAAAAGCATGCAAGTTAAGATGTATGATGTTCATCTTACGGGCAGCCGCGCCTTCCACGTGATCACGGAGAATGAATGTGGTGCAAACAAAGATGTATGATGTTCATCTTATGGGCACCAGCAGTTTCCACCTGATCACGAAGGGTGAAGAACCTGTAACTCACCATGTGCGGTGTTCATTCTTTAGGATCTGATAGCCGAGGGATTTTTTTCAGAATGAGAACCATGCATCTGCATATATACTCGAATTTCAATTAACAGTTTTCCCACTGTTAGGATGTAAACTTTTACACGAACAACGAATAAAGCATATTGAAATTCAAATACGTTTATGAATACGTTAATGCTTACAACACTTTCATCTTTAAGTGAATAATGCATTCATCGGGATTCCATAATTATGTATGAATAAGGAATTTCACAACACCCAGTTAATCGAAATTGACGCTCCTGTATCAAAGAACACTGGCCGCTTTAGAAGTGCAGAGCCCTAACTTTCCTCGGCGATAGTCTTTGTTACGTTTTCACATTTCGATACTAGGCGCCGATCAGAGGGAAATGGTAACGATGAGCAATCCGCTTGATCCTGTTCGGTAGTGGTTCGCAAGTTAAGCTCCTCCCATTTTTAGGAAGCCTTTGTCTGGGCATATTTATTGCAGTTGAAGGTCTAACCAGAGTAATGGTGATTGGTTGTGGTTGGTTATAGCCAAATCTTAGTCTCCGCCGAATGACTGGCTTCGTTGGTAACTGCTTATGAATGCACGGGGGCCAACAGCAATAGCCATAGGCTGAGGCTCTCGAGGGTCAAAGATCTCAGCGTTTGCTTATGAATGCCGCAGTGAACTGAGGACCTTGCAAGATACGAGCATGTACAGTTGAGGCTGAATTTGGGCGCTGACGGTAACTGTACTACAGAACCTGCATTATCACTGTGAATAACAATGAAAACAAACTGTCGTTTCAGTACAAAAATATGTATTTGATAATGGTAAGGAAGACGGAGAAATCTCAGGCTTTTTGTAATCTGTGCTAATTCAGAATGAATGCTGGAACTAAAAAAACAAAAGAAACAAACAAAAGTAAGATGTAGATGAATGTCCCATATGGTAGGGAAAAAAAAAAAAGTATTCCACTACACATACACAGGATAAGGAAGGAAGGAGAAAGAGATTTACAACATAGGATAACCAATTTCTTCATTATCATGGTACTGCTGAAATGCAAAGTACTCTGGAACCATATTAGATGGCAATCCATAGTCTTAAAATTTTTAATGTAGACTTTCACCCCGGTTGCTGCAGTATCAATAATGATAGCGACAGTGAACCCGTTAATGGTGTTCATTAAAGCAAGAAAAAAAAAACAGAAAAACGTTTCACCCGGTCCTTTGTGCATATTATGATTTCCTTGACCGGATGAGAACTTTCTGAGTTGTGGTGAATCATAAGTAGAAAAGAACCAGTCCGGACATCAAGCAAATAATCCATGTCCTTTAAAACAATAAATTGATTAAAATGCTTCAGTAATTAAGCTTATCGAAAAAAGATCGACTTTGTTAATGGTATTGCTTTTATCAAGGTTTTTATCTCTAACCCGTTCAAGACTGCTCCGCTCCATGTGATCACACTAAAGTTCATGGGCTCAGGTACAAAACTGGTAAGTTTGTCCTAAGAGTGAATTGACCAAATGACAAAGCATTGATCACTATGCATTCATGGAGTGTATTGTAAAATACGGCCGCCAAGCTAATATGAGTGCATTTACATCACTCGGAACTCTTGAACTCTTAAACAGAAGACGAAAACAAACTACTAGTTATACTACTTTTTTTCACCCCACGGTCATCTCGCAGCTAGTCTGACTACAACCCTATCAAGGTTCTTTCACTTCTTGCGAGTAGAATGTATTTTAACAAACAAAAACAAGCGCTCTTCCCCTGTGCGTTCTGGTGAAACTAATTGTGTTAATGAGAAAGACAAAGAATGTCGTCCTGAAAATAAAAAAAACAAAACATTTCTATCTCATACATTCTATATGTTTATACTTTGAATATTAAACTCAAATGTTAAAATGTAAAGATTAAATGTTAAAATGCTACATCAAATGTTAAAATGTAGATGTCAAAAGGCAAAGACTCAACCAGCACTTCTTTAAACTGTGCGCCTCCATTCTGTTTTTAAGTTACACATGAATTTACACAGAGATGGTGTGTTGATTCAATATTCTCCTGGAAAAAAACCCCCACAAATATGTAAGATTTTGTGTCACATTTTTATCAAAGAGTCCAATTTAAGTGTGCCAGGATGGTAGGGAATCTAACCAGATTGGATCCGTCCTTTCCACCCCTGTCATAATAGTCAACTGTAATGCAACCAGCAGGCATTTTAACCGCTTAGACATGAGTTACACTCGTCAGCTGATCCACCCGCCACTTTAGGTGTCGGTGGTACAAAACAAAAACACTCTGTGACGTTATTCGCAATGGGCCTTTTGAAACATGTAAGATTAGCCATTTTCTGCATTCAGTTGAAATATTTTGCTCCCAATCGTCTTAGAAATACGCTTATTTTGACTTCTTAAAGAGTGTAACAGGGTCACAGATTGGCAAGGTATAAATAGCGTGGGAAGATAGTTGGCGGCGGGGTGACAGAGTTATTGTAGGCCAGAGGGGGAAAGTACGGGATGCAACGGAAAGCGTTGACACCCGAAAAGGGTAGTGTTTACCTGACCGCCGTACTTGACGATCAGATCACCTGGGAATTGCTTGGGGGGTAGAGATGCTTCAATAGTATTTGACGTGGAGTCGACGGGGGTGGCTATTAGGATAACTAATGTACACTCGGTGAGCGTCTTGGGACGCTACCCGACTGGGTATAAATCCCCGAACGCTCCTTCCAACTTCAGACCGCTGAGAGCACTCACCAGCTTCGTGCCGAAGAGGAGACCACAACTGCAACTGTAACTTTGTACTAGTCTTGTGAGTGGGGAAGGTCAGGGAACCCGCAAACATCCTTTGTCAGAGCGTGGTATCTTTGGTATCTTGTCTGCATTTGAGCTGTTGCTGAGTGGTAAGTTAATTGTACGATGTATGTGTATTTTACTTAATGTTCATGATTGTAGAACCTAAATCTAGTGGGTTTACTTTGGTATAACTACTGCCTCTGAGAGAGACACGGAAACGCCGTTATATATATATGTTACGAAACCTTATAGGATGGGGTCTGTTAGAGAGAGCGTTATTCTTCGTGGGGAACGTGTAAATATCATTAAAACTGTATTGATCGTTTATTCTATTGCCTATATGGGAGTCTATGGAGTATGGGAGCTGCAGCCTGACTTATAACAGTGTCAGCGGTTAAAGGTATTAATGATGAATATCCGTCATGGAGTAAGTATGGAAGTCATGCCTTCCAGCAGTAGATTAGGAAGTTGCGATTGTTTTTCTACAGAGGAGGAAGAACAACACCTTCTTGGCTTCTCAACTTCTTGTCCTTTGATTACGACATCGTGGCTTCTTGGTTTCCCGACCTATTGGTACCTGCCGATACCTGTTGATCTAACTGCGCAGTCAAGCCAGAGTAGAGAGGAAGAACCAGTGCCCAGATAGCGCCGTACACCCCTAAAGGAGAGGTTTCCTTAAGCTGAATGTACCCGTGTGTTTTATCAAATGTGCTAGAAATTGAATATTACGGAGCCTTTTAGTTATCATGTCCTGATTTGCATCAACTTCATTCCATCGAAATTCACATGAAATTGTATGACCTATGTTCCTATTATTATTGAATGAATTAATAATTATTGTATATATATAAGCAATACAGATATCGTTTGTTATAACTTATAGAAGAGAGATAGTTGATTATTGAGTGTGTTTGTGCCGTGCCCATCACGGCTGGTGTCAGAAGAAAGTTAGTGAGAGAAAGTGGAAACATCACAATGGTGTCAGAAGTGGGATCCTGCTAGTAAATAACATTTAATTTTGATCTTGATTGTGTCAAGAGGCTATTGTGTGATTGTGCGGACAGGTCATCTGCCCTGAGGCGAGTGAGAGAGATTGACATTTACTACCTGAGACATGCTCTGATTTTACCTGTGCATTGACTGTTCAATTTTGTCTTTTGTCACAGAGAAAATTGTTGTTTGCTATTGCAGGAATATTGTTGTTAACTTCACAGTTACGATCCACGCTTTATTGTTAGCTTTGTTACAGGTCAATTGCGGATGGACTATCTGGGCGCTTTGAAAGCTTGCCAGGCAAGAAGGCATTAGTGATGAGGAATTCAAAATTAGGTGGGACGAAGAGAAAGCCCAAAGGGAGCGCGACCGAGAACAGAGGGTTATCGAACGAGAAGAAAAGGAGCGCGAACGAGAAGAAAAGGAGCGCGAACGAGAAGAAAAAGAGAAGGAAAGACAATTTGAAAGGGAGAGAATGGAATACGAACAGGAACTAGCCAAAAACGGGTGTCACAATGGTAAAGGGAATGGAAAATCTGCTGCCCCGAAGGTACCCAAAATTGCCATTTTTGATGACTCGCGCGAGGATCTCGACTCGTATTTGAAAAGATTTGAAAGACTCGCGCAGGCAAATGATTGGGAAGAAGACACCTGGGCAGACATGTTAGGGGCATTGTTAACTGGCAGGGCGTTAGATGTTTATTCCGGTCTCAGTGATGAAGACAGTAGGGATTACGAGAAGGTAAAGAAGGTGTTGTTCAAGAAGTATCATCTCACGGCAGAGGGTTATAGGCGTAAGTTTAGGGAGAGTCGACTAGATAAGGACGAAACTTATACGCAGCTGTCCGTGAGATTGCAGAGATATTTTGAGAGGTGGGTAGACCTCTCAGAGGCAGAGAGAACTATGGAAGGGATTACGGATCTGTTAGTCAGGGAGCAGATGTTGAAGATTGTCGACTGTAATCTTTCCATATATTTGAAAGAGAGAGACCCTAAGTCCGTGCATGAGTTAGTTGAGATGGCGGACTTGTATAGTGAGGCTCATCAGTCGAAGCGAGGGCTGGAGCAACAGCAGAAGTCAGGTAAGAGGGTTGAGGAGAGCAGAAGTAAGGGTTTAGGAGTGAGTAAACCGGTATGCTTCAACTGTGGCTCTCCCAATCACCTGAGTAGGCAGTGTGACAAGGGCAGGACGAAGAAGGGTGCTGCTGCCACTGTCGAGGACAACCGAGGTAAGTCCCAGCTTGAGAGTGGGCGTGGTTGTTTTGTGTGTGGGTCACTTCTCCATATTGCGAGATTCTGTAGGAAGAGACAGAAAGAGACGACCGCAGTCGTACTAACCAGCGATGAGGAAGCCGATGACAGTCAGTGTGAGTCATCGGGCAGAGCAAATACTCAACCAGGGGCCGAGCAGAGTGTTGGGCCACAGACCTTCATTTCTTGGGAGACGGAAGGTAAGAGTATTGAGTTAGAAGGTTCGACAGAACATGAGCCCGGAGACGATGTTCCGGAGAATGATTTATCCGCTCCATTTTTGGGGAAGGGGAGGATAGGGGATAAAGAGATTACTATCCTTCGTGACACAGGATGCACGTGTGCGATTATAAAAAGGGACAAACTGCCTCCTAACAGCTTAACTGGGAAGAACAGGAGTTATGTCCTGATGGACGGGACGAGAAGGTCTGCTCCTGTCGCGGAAATGTGGGTAGAAACCCCATTTTATACTGGGCTTCTCAAAGCGCTAGTAGTGGAAGACCCAGTGGCCGATTTGATTATAGGAAACAAAGGGGGCGTCTCTTGAGAAGATAAGTGTGGTACTCACGCGATCTCGCAAGGTGGAGATTGACAAGGAAGAGCATGAGTGTGAGAATGCGAGTGCGAAAGTGAGTCAGACCACAGATAATGAGGAGGCCAAGGGCAACTCAAAGGAGAAGGTAAGGGTAGGGGCCAAGATAGGGGAACTCACACCAGGTGAGATAGCCCAGGCCCAGAGAGAGGACGAAACTTTGAGAGTTTTAAGGGAGAGAGCCACGTTGGAGCAATCGGCTGAGGTAGGTACTCACATAAAGGAGAGTAAGGGAATTTACTATCGGGTAAAGAAGGCCGGGGCTGGACGTGCTGACGTGAAGCAGTTATTGGTACCTAAGCAGTACCGAAGTGAGCTGATGAAGATAGCTCACGAAGGAGTGTTCGGGGGACACTTAGGAATTTCGCGCACACAGGACAGAATAATGCAGTCGTTCTTTTGGCCTGGGATAGGTGCGGACGTAGGTCGTTTCTGTCGATCGTGTGACGCGTGTCAAAGGACATCCAATAAAGGTAGGGTGACAAAGGTACCCCTAGTGCCGACACCCCTGATCGACACGCCCTTTTCGCGCGTCGCCATAGATTTGGTTGGTCCACTTCCGCGTACGGAACATGGGAGATCGCGTTATATTTTGACGCTAGTAGATTATGCCACGCGTTTCCCGGATGCCGTAGCCTTAAGGGGGATATCAGCTGAGCAGGTC
Source organism: Onchidella celtica (assembly GCA_963931925.1). NCBI lineage: Eukaryota > Metazoa > Mollusca > Gastropoda > Systellommatophora > Onchidiidae > Onchidella > Onchidella celtica. The sequence continues at coordinate 16,024,457 of OZ007581.1, forward strand.
AGTGAAGCGTTAATGGAAATATTTTCTCGGTTAGGCATACCAAAGGAAATAGTTTCAGATAGGGGATCACAGTTTACCGGTGAGCTGATGAGAGAGGTCAGTGCACTTCTCAAAACCAAACAGATATTCTGCTCGCCCTACCACGCGATGGCCAATGGTCTGTGTGAAAGATTTAACGGAGTGCTGAAGAATATGCTTCGCCGAGTAGCTCATGACAGACCCAAGGACTGGGACAGAATGTTGTGTCCACTGCTGTTCGCGTATCGCGAAACCCCACAGGCCAGTACAGGTTTTTCGCCGTTTGAACTAGTGTTCGGTCACCCTGTGAGAGGACCACTTGCAATACTGAAGAATCTGTGGACTGGGGAAGCGGAGTCAGAAACGAGGTCATCGTACGAATACGTGGTAGATATGAGGGAACGATTGGAGGATGCCATGGAAGTCGTAGCCGAGAACAGCAGCGTCGAAAAACACAGGCAGAAGAAATACTACGATAGGGGGGCCAAACAGAGGAAATTCCAAGTGGGCGATTCCGTCCTCATACTTCTCCCAAGTGACGGATCGAAACTACTGATGACTTGGAAAGGGCCTTACAAAGTAGAAGAGCAGAGGGGGGCAGTGAACTACATGGTGAACGTCAAGGGGAAGAGACGATTGTATCACGCGAATATGCTGAAGAAGTATATTGAGAGGGAAGACGAACAGGAAAACACAGAGACAATAGCTGCAGCTATAATTGACGAGACCGATGGAGGAGAGCAAGCGACTTCGATGCCTCTGGAGACAGTCATGCCTAGGCTGGAACAGACCGAAACCTACAGGGATGTACAGTTAGGGGACACGCTAGATCAGGATCAGAGAGAACAGATGCAAGAGCTCATGGAAGAATACAAAGATACATTTACCGATGTACCGGGGCTCACTGACCTGATCAAGCACAAAATCCCATTGCTAGATCAAAAACCTGTGAAGGTAAGACCCTACCAACTACCGTACTCAACTAGAGAAGCTGTCAATGCTGAGGTAGGCAAGATGCTTGCGGCCAGAATCATCGAACCGTCCGAGTCCCCGTACGGTAGTCCAATTGTATTAGTTAAGAAGCCCGATGGCCAACATCGTTTCTGCAACGACTACAGGCGGCTAAATGTTGTGACTGCCGATGACGCCGAACCGATCCCTGAGGTAGAAGCCATTATTTCCAATCTAGCGGAGGCAAAATATTTCACCAAGCTGGACTTGACAAAGGGCTTTTATCAAGTTCCGATGGCCGAGGAAGGTAAACACCTGACGGCGTTCGCCACACCGTTTGGGCTATACCAGTACAGGGTCGTGCCGTTCGGGTTGAAGGGATCCCCCGCCACATTTAACAGGCTCATGAGGAAAGTATTAAAAGATGCTGGCGAAGGGGTAGATGCATTTGTAGACGACTGTCTTATACACAGTGCAAATTGGCCTGACCACTTGGAACGTTGTCGGAATGTTTTCGAGCGACTGAGACGGGCAAATTTAAAAGCTAGACCTACCAAGACGCTAATAGGGATGACAGAAGTCGAGTACTTAGGCCATAAGCTGGGACAGGGGACTGTAAGACCGCAGGAGAGTAAGGTGCGAGCCATTGTCGACTGTGACCGACCGACGACCAAGACACAAGTGAGGAGTTTCCTGGGGCTAACGGGGTACTGTCGGAAGTTTGTACCAAATTACAGTGCAATCTCGGCGCCGTTGTCAGACCTCACAAAGAAGTCCCAGGGCACAAAGTTCGCGTAGGGACACGCGCAGGAGAACGCGTTCAATGCCCTAAAATTTTGTTTGAGTTCCGAGCCGATACTACGGATGCCAGACTGGAACAAGGAACTGATTCTCCAGACAGACGCATCTAACCTTGGAGTGAGTGGCTGCCTACTTCAAGAAGACGAGGGTACGAAGCATCCAGTTGTATATGTTAGCAGGAAATTGAAACCTGCGGAGAAGAACTACTCAACAATTGAAAACGAATGCCTGGCCATAGTTTTCGCCGTTAGTAAGTTGCAGGCGTATCTGTATGGGAGAAACTTCGTGTTAGAGACGGACCACCGACCTCTAACTTGGAAGCGAACTAAAGACCAGAAGAACGCGAGGGTAACTAGATGGAACCTGGCGCTGCAACCATATAACTTTCGAGTCAGCAATATCAGGGGGCGAGACGCTCTATGGGCCGACATTTTATCTAGATTACCGGTAGATTAATAATTTTATTAGCCGATTTTGCCAGGGAAAATCGACTTAAGTGGGGGCGATTGTAACAGGGTCACAGATTGGCAAGGTATAAATAGCGTGGGAAGATAATTGACGGCGGGGAGACAGAGTTATTGTAGGCCAGAGGGGGAAAGTACGGGATGCAACGGAAAGCGTTGACACCCGAAAAGGGTAGTGTTTACCTGACCGCCGTACTTGACGATCAGATCACCTGGGAATTGCTTGGGGGGTAGAGATGCTTCAATAGTATTTGACGTGGAGTCGACGGGGGTGGCTATTAGGATAACTAATGTACACTCGGTGAGCGTCTTGGGACGCTACCCGACTGGGTATAAATCCCCGAACGCTCCTTCCAACTTCAGACCGCTGAGAGCACTCACCAGCTTCGTGCCGAAGAGGAGACCACAACTGCAACCGTAACTTTGTACTAGTCTTGTGAGTGGGGAAGGTCAGTGAACCCGCAAACATCCTTTGTCAGAGCGTGGTATCTTTGGTATCTTGTCGGCATTTGAGCTGTTGCTGAGTGGTAAGTTAATTGTACGATGTATGTGTATTTTACTTAATGTTCATGATTGTAGAACCTAAATCTAGTGGGTTTACTTTGGTATAACTACTGCCTCTGAGAGAGTCACGGAAACGCCGTTATATATATATGTTACGAAACCTTATAGGATGGGGTCTGTTAGAGAGAGCGTTATTCTTCGTGGGGAACGTGTAAATATCATTAAAACTGTATTGATCGTTTATTCTATTGCCTATATGGGAGTCTATGGAGTATGGGAGCTGCAGCCTGACTTATAACAGTGTCAGCGGTTAAAGGTATTAATGATGTATATCCGTCATGGAGTAAGTATGGAAGTCATGCCTTCCAGCAGTAGATTAGAAAGTTGCGATTGTTTTTCTACAGAGGAGGAAGAACAACACGTTCTTGGCTTCTCAACTTCTTGTCCTTTGATTAACGACATCGTGGCTTCTTGGTTTCCCGACCTATTGGTACCTGCCGATACCTGTTGATCTAACTGCGCAGTCAAGCCAGAGTAGAGAGGAAGAACCAGTGCCCAGATAGCGCCGTACACCCCTAAAGGAGAGGTTTCCTTAAGCTGAATGTACCCGTGTGTTTTATCAAATGTGCTAGAAATTGAATATTACGGAGCCTTTTAGTTATCATGTCCTGATTTGCATCAACTTCATTCCATCGAAATTCACATGAAATTGTATGACCTATGTTCCTATTATTATTGAATGAATTAATAATTATTGTATATATATAAGCAATACAGATATCGTTTGTTATAACTTATAGAAGAGAGATAGTCGATTATTGAGTGTGTTTGTGCCGTGCCCATCACGGCTGGTGTCAGAAGAAAGTTAGTGAAAGAAAGTGGAAACATCACAAAGAGGTATAAAAATGACAGATTTAGCGAAGTTTGACAGATCCAACAACATATCCAATTAGTTTGCTTGGTCTCTTGAAAATGTTTGAAGTACTGTCTTTTAGTTATGGACCATTCCATGTTTACTGACCTGAAAAACTGATGGAATTTTTGCATTATTTTGAAGTTTCACCCGCATTAATTACTGATGCTATGTTAACTATCCCAGCCAGTATCCCAATGTTATTGCATAGCAGAATTGTATAGGACTTCTGTAAGTTTGATAGGATTACAGTAGAGGCGAGTTCCCTACACCAAACAGACGTTGGTACGATGCCATAACCAGTGGATCTCCGTAGGAAATATGCTATTCCTATGTGTAAACTTGACGCCAGTTCCGCGTGTCGGATTTCCGTCTGGTCGCTGTCTGGACTTTTTAAAATTTTTAAAAGATAACTATTCCACTACACAGCTCGTACAGAAGATACAATAGTTCATAAACCATCAAAAAGTAGTGGAGTATCATTGTCTTTGTAAAGAGCAAATCTCAATTTTCTTTGTCTTTGTAATTTTTTTTTTTTTTTAATGCATTTGAACAAAACATTACGTTGATATCTCGGACTAGGAGAAGTTAAAACTACCTCTTTCTCACAGTGTTTGTGAAGGCATTTACTCGTCGGCCACGGCATGAAAGATCTCTGAAACAGCCGCATTTTACCGAAAACAAAAGTAATGTCCTCCTCCAAAAAAAAAAAAAAAACATTTCTATCTCACACATAATATTTATTTACAAGTTGAATGTTGCAGTCAAACGTTAAATTGTAGATGTAAAAAACAAAGACTCAACCAGAACTTCCTTAAACTGTGCGCCTCCATTCTGTTTTTAAGTTACACATAGAATTTACACAGAGGTGATGTGTTGATTCAATATTCTCCTGCAAAAAAAAAATAAACGACCCACAAAAAATGTGTAAGATTTTGTGTCACATTTTTATGAAAGAGTCTAATTTATGGCAAATTAATGTCGGTCGATTATAACGATCTCTTTCTAATAAGTGGGTAAAAATGCACATTATACACATATCTGCTTTAAAGTTAGTTAAATCTCGATTTTTTCTTTAAAATATAAAAAAAAAAAAAAAATTTCTAAGAAATTGCATTCTTCCTACCTAATTTTTTAATTTGGAAATTATTTGATTATTTAGTGTGGATCTCGCTCAGAATCTCTATGTAGTCTTCTCGGTTTCATTGGCCAATCTGCATTTTTGGGACCCTGAAGTTTGAATTGTCATGGAGTCACTTCGCAACCAACAACTTATCAGTTGTTTGCAAATTGAACTGAATTAATAAACAACTTGAATGGAATATGTGGCCAGCAAATTATGAATTTACATTCTTACCAGCAGTTCCTTTAGTTCGGCAAACACTTTGTTTGTGCAAGTTAACAGTGAATGGAAAAACAAATGGATGGGTTCGTGATATGAACTCAGCATTTGTTAAGGCAGGTCAACAATAACCGATTATCAATTTGGCATCCTGGGATTTGGCTGTTCGTGCCGTTTTTTGCATTTCATTTACAAAGAGATCCAAGTTGATATGTTTGACAGGCAATCATATTGATCTAAGATGGCAACTGCAAAACAAACATGTTCAGCAAGATCAGTTGATGTCAGCAACAAATCAAGAAATCTTTTCTTAATGCTTTGGGAAGAAAGTATTCTTTTTTTTTTTTTTTTTACAAAATGAGAGCTTCCTTGACATCTGAACTTCAGATACCCTCATGTACTGTCGTTCTCCTCATCCACAAGAAAGAGATAATCACAATTACCCTGAATAACACATTGATAAACCCACATTTATTCTATAGCCCAAAAGTGAATGTTAAGTTTTCTCTCCACTTTCAGTCGTGGAGACTCGAAATTTCATACAAGAAAAAGTTATCTAAAAGGTTAACGGATTTGATTGTTATTTGATTTTTTTTTCCTCACACCCTTTTCTGTGTCCCCAGAAAGCTCATGATTGTGCTATATATCTATAATATAGATGCCATTTCTGGGACGTGTGTCTGCGTGTAACTGGGTAAGTTGGAAAACGAGGAAGGATAGCAGAGGGGGAAGGGGAAGCGAAGTGGATGAGAAAGGGGGAGGAATGGGAGGTAGAGGGGGGAAGACGGGGGGGGGAGGGGTGGAGAGAGTGGAAGAAATGGGGAGGGGGAAGAGAAACGAGAGGAAACGGGGAAGGGAAGAAAGGGGGAGGAGAAGGAAGGGGAAGTGAAGATAGCAGGGTAAGGTGTGTGTGTGTGTGTGAGGGGGGGGGAGGTCTGTTGAGAGAAACTTCTACACTGTAGTTGGGATCTTTTAACAAACTATGGTCCTGGCATGGAAATATCAAGTTTTTACAATACCATAATAATAATAATTACAGTTGTTCCAATTGTTCTCTGCCATAACCTTCTCATCTACCAATGCAAGCGCAGGGTGGTTTCTTAGACTGACTCTCACACCTCGGTCTGCTTAATTAATACACTGTTCCTATGCTTCGTTATCCCTAACCCTAATACGGTCTGAGCCCTTTTTCTTGAAACATTTAGACCATGTGATATAACCTACTATTCCTAACGCTCTGCTTCTTCAAGTGATTGTCTTTACTGTTTCTATAACACGGTGCGCAGCCTTTTTCTCGGATTACTCTAGAAATTTGTATATCGCCGAGTATTCCTATAGCTTTCCTTCGCCAGGTCTTTGTCTATAAAAGACAGAGATTTCTAGCTATCAGCCAGTGCTATACAGGAAATGATCGTTGATTTACCGACACGGGTGATCTCTTAGACTGACTCTCCTAACTACTTCTTCCTCATGCACTGTTCCCCATGCTTCTGTATTCCCTAACACAATCTGCAGCCTTTTTCTCGCATGACGCTAGATCCAGCTATAGTAACCGAATATTCCCATATCTCTGCTTCGCCAAGTCGTTGTCTATTATGTAAAAGTCAGAGACATATCTTGCTTTAGTGGTATACACGGAATGGGCTTTGCCTTTCTATAGTTTTTTTTGACATTTTCTTGCATTTTTTACCGGAAGTCTCTCCCCCCCCCCCCCCCTCCGACCCTTTTTTTTGGGGGGGGGGGGGGAGATTGTTTGCTGTTTTGACCAACTGTTTCCCTGTATCCCGATCTACTAGCATGTTAAATGGACTTTGGTTTTCTTCCTTTTCGGGCATTTCCTTGCCTTTTTATTTTTTTTTTGTATAACCAGATGGCCGTCTTTTGCCCCAAATGTTTCCCTACATCCTGATCTACTATCATCTTATATTATGTTCTTTGGTTTCCTTCCTTTTCGGGTCATTCCCTTGTGTTTTGTACCGGCTGGTCTTTATTTTGTCCCCAATTGTTTCCCCATCTCCTGGTCTCATCGTTTACTAACTTACACGAAGGGCTTTGTCTTTTGCCATTCTTTGCACTTATATCACAGGGAGTTGGGCACGGTTATTCTTTTGTTATCGTATCCCCTGGGCTCTCAAGTCCTGGGAGATGGACTTTCTAATCTCTCTTTGTATCGTTATAATCAAAACCTGAATGAAGTAGTCTTAGATTTAGAACATGGACTTTTTATATTTGTTTCCCCGTCGTCCCCGGTTACACCCGGGGTTAGTGCATTACGTTTTTTGCTCATCTCCTGGATTATGGATTTTGTCTTTACCTTTCCCCATCTTCATTTAGCAGAGATATATTGTTTCATTCTTAATACTTATGTTTTTCTCCATTTCCTAGTTTCGGTTGATGTATTTTGTTAGTTTCTTACGTTCTTTCCATCCCTAATCTTCATACCCAGAACGTTTTCCATCTCCTGGCCTAGGATGATATGTTTTGTTTGTTTCTTATTATCTCTCCATCACTAATCTTCATACCCAGAATGTTTCCCATCACCTGGTCTAGGATGGTATGTTTTATTTGTTTCTTATTATCTCTGGATCACTAATCTTCATACCCAGAATGTTTTCCATCTCCTGGTCTAGGATGGTATGTTTTATTTGTTTCTTACTTTCTCTCCATCACTAATCTTCATACCCAGAATGTTTTCCATCTCCTGGTCTAGGATGGTATGTTTTATTTGTTTCTTATCATCTCTCCATCACTAATCTTCATACCCAGAATGTTTTCCATCTCCTGGTCTAGGATGGTATGTTTTATTTGTTTCTTATTATCTCTCCATCACTAATCTTCATACCCAGAATGTTTTCCATCTCCTGGTCTAGGATGGTATGTTTTATTTGTTTCTTATTATCTCTCCATCACTAATCTTCATACCCAGAATGTTTTCCATCTCCTGCCCCCGGGTAATGTGGTTTATTTCTTACTTTCTCTCCATCCCTAATCTTCATACCCAGAATGTTTTCCATCTCCTGGCCTTGGATGATATGTTTTGTTTGTTTCTTACTTTCTCTCCATCACTAATCTTTATACCCAGAATGTTCTCCATATCCTGGCCCCGGGTGATGTATTTTGTTTGTTTCTTACTTTCTCTCCATCCCTAGACTTCATACCCAGAAGGTAGGCTTTTTTTTTTTCACAGTTTTACTCATATCCTAATCTCTGGAGTTGTATGATTTCGTTTTTTCCCACACATTCTCTCTATCAAGAGATATGCCTTTTGTTCCCCTGACTTTCCGACAGGCTCTGTTAGTACTTTGTTTTCTAATCATTTAAACGGAGGGGGGGGGGGTCTCTTTCAAGTACACTTTCCTATCTATTTTCCCATCCTTTACGAAAGAAATGGACCTAGAATTCCCTTTCGCCAAATTATGGCCCAACTGGAGGACTTTTCTTTCAGATTCCTTTCGTCTCATGACCATAAAATAGGCTTTTTTCCTCCTCCATTTCGACATTCAGACTTTGTATTGGAGAGATGGGGTTTTGTTTCTCTGCCTCTCCTATCCTGCACCTGAAGATATGAGATCTCTCTCTCTCTCGCTCTCTCTCTCTCTCTCTCTCCCATTCTCAGAGAGAGTTTCATCCTGTTTCTCAATCTCCTGGCCTCCACCTGAAGATATAAGAAACCTCTCTCTCTTACTAGAGAGACTCATATCCAGAGAGAGTATCATCCAGTTTCTCAATCTCCTAGCCTCCACCTGAAGGTATAAGAAACCTCTTACTAGAGAGACTCATATCCAGAGAGAGTATCATCCTGTTTCTCAATCTCCTAGCCTCCACCTGAAGGTATAAGAAACCTCTCTCTCTTACTAGAGAGACTCATATCCAGAGAGTATCATCCAGTTTCTCAATCTCCTGGCCTGCACCTGAAGGTGTAAGAAACCTCTCTCTCTTACTAGAGAGACTCATATCCAGAGAGTATCATCCAGTTTCTCAATCTCCTAGCCTCCACCTGAAGATATAAGAAACCTCTCTCTTTACTAGAGAGACTCATATCCAGAGAGAGTATCATCCAGTTTCTCAATCTCCTGGCCTGCACCTGAAGGTGTAAGAAACCTCTCTTACTAGAGAGACTCATATCCAGAGAGTATCATCCAGTTTCTCAATCTCCTAGCCTCCACCTGAAGATATAAGAAACCTCTCTCTTTACTAGAGAGACTCATATCCAGAGAGAGTTTCATCATGTTTCTCAATCTCCTGGCCTGCACCTGAAGATATAAGAAACATCTCTCTTTACTAGAGAGACTCATATCCAAAGAGACTGTTTCTCCTGTCTCTCAATCTCCTAGCCTGCACTTGAGGTTATGGAAAACCTCTCTCCTCTTGTAGAGGCTCATACTCCAGACAGTTTTCTTTTGCCCCCATCTCTCTCTTTTATGCCATGGAGGAGCGAAGGTTATTTTATCTCTGTCATTTCATGTGGAAATTTCATTGTTTTGCCTTATTTGCCCATCTCCAGAATCTAGTCTTTTGGGTTCTCACCATTTCCGTGTCAACTGATCATTTTCTGAATTGAATAAAATTATTAGTTAAGCCCTTTGGATTTTATCTCTGTCGGTCCATTTCCTCGGTGTATTTTCATCCCATACTCTGCATTAGAGAAATGTTTCCACCTTTTCCAGTTTTCTTCCTCGCTGCCTGATCCCCATGCATGCTAAATGCCTTTGCCATGCAACCATGACGTAGAATGTCCCAATTCCCCTATTCGTGTACTATTCTAATGGCTACCCCGGAGCCCGGAATTTGTATGGTTATGTTTTTCCCATGTCTTACACAATTAAACAGGAAACAATCGTTTAACTTTCTATAGCCTGTTTTCTAGCCTACATCCTGGGTTTATTCCTAGCTTCCTCGTCTTTGCTTCCATATTTGAGCCATTTGAGCATTCTTAAGGTGGTCTCTCTATACAGAGAGTCGGTTTTTGCTCTCTCTTTAACCATTTTTTTTCTAGTCGTACCAGGAAATGGGCCTATTCATCTTTTCCGTTCCGTATCCCCTTTCTTGGTAATACAAAATCTTACTATTTTCCTATATATTCCCCCACCTCCTTTCTGTTCAGTAGCTGGGGCTAGTTATCATTGGTTTCCCCGCACAAATTACAGCCAGGAGAGTTAATTAGATTCCCGTTTTCCGGCCTAATATATATACAGGCGATGGGCCTGTTATGTTATTCTTAAAGTTGATTTCCGACCACAAATGCGAACATTTTTATTTTATTCTATTCGAAGGAACTGCGTCTTTTTTGTTTTTTTTCGGCTCAAAATGCCGGAACATTTGTTTCTGTTCAACTCAGAGGCATGCTACTAATATACTATGTACGCCACTGGTTCAACTCATTGTGGCTACAAATCAACGAAAATATTAAAAATATATAGAACTTCAAGACCTTTCAAAATACCCTCACGTAAACTGTTGCGTCTTTCTATGCGCACTCAGATAGTTTGTAGAATCTGAGGCTCAGCGGTTAAAAAGCCTTTCATAATTACATTGGAGGCTTTACTGCCTTTATAATATGACGATGATGATTCTGATATACCTCATTGAAGAATGTTTGCTTTTTCATTAAATAAAAGTCCGAATTTGGCTTAAAACTCTGCATGAATCCGAACAAGCCCACGTAAATCGTACTTGGGGAAAACTGGCTTTCATTAAACACACGTTAGTAGAAAACAATCTAATATATGAAAATATATGAAAATCCCTTTGTTACTACACATTTGCTCCAAAACTACTGGGTGGATCTTTCTGAAATTTGGCGAGAAAGCATGGCATATAGGTGTGGACCCAAATAATCTATGTGAGAGAATACACTCATGCACCACCCAGGAATAATCGGCAAAATGCGCACCTTTAGCTCGTACAGCAATTAGGCGGGAGGAGTACCTTACTCGAGCGCCACTTTCACTGTTATCAATTTAAACACATGGAATGGTCAGATGGACCTGGGGGCGTGAGGGTCTAGTCAGTTTGTATCAATGGGCGGTAGTCAGATTGACTAATCAGGCGAAAAGGGGCTGGGGTAGTTGTGTTTAGTTAGTTTCTGGTCTTTGGCGCTCGAGTACGGAACTCCTTCCAATTAGGCGACTGTTATGAACAGGGCACTAATTGGGCATTCACTACACCAGATTGTCGGTGCGCATGGAATCACGCCACGGCGTAGCTGCTAACATTAGAATTATTATCACTGCAATGCATTCTGCTCTGTTTGTAATTTTCATTCTTCATACTACGAAACCATTTTACCCCCGTTCATTTGAATGGATTTCATACTAGACTCTAGTGCCTAAATGAATATAAATCCTCTCGATGAATCATACTCAAAATTACATTTTGTCACCGTTGGCTAGGACTGTACTAGAAACTCAAAAGCTCGAAAAATTACTTTGTATATATGTTCGTATATATGTTCAACGTCATTCAAAGCCGCATCGAATGATCTTGGTTCTAGACTCCTACGCCCAAAAATAATCAAATGGCAAACTTTCAAAAAATCATCATGCCTAGATCCGTTGTGCGAAAATAAAATGTCCTCCTAAAAGGTAGTCAAAACCAGTTATTAGTTTTTGGGAACGGTGAAGACTTTAAAAGTGAAACATTGAAAGTGCCTACCTGATCTTGCCAACTGCACATCTCCTTCTGAAATGTCACACTTTCATTCGGTTGCCATACCTTAACTTTGACTACTGCATTATTTCGAAAAATCGCCACACGATCTTGTCTCGTTGACAGACGAAGCGAGAAAGGACTTCAACTTCTTGGCCAATTGTAGATTTCCATCTGAAACACAACACTTCCATTCAGTTTGCCATTAACTTTGATCGCTACACAACTTTGGAAAAATCACCAAAACGATCTTGTCTCGATGACAGACGCAGCAAGAAAGGACTTAAAATGGCCGTTTCGGGTGATTGTAAATTTCGCCCGGGACATCACGTGAATTTTGCTGAAAACATCACGGGGCGAATGAACACGAAATGAACACCGGTGTCTTCTCAGATTGGTTAACAGTCAAATGTTATTTTCAATTTTATTGTTTCATCTTTAAATTTAGTGGCGAACCCACGAATTTAGGGGCAAAAACTGAATTTCTACTCACACGTAATCGCTTAGTCTTGTTTTTGGTGGGCGGTGTTTTCTCCCTTTGTCCCACCCCTCTCCCCCAAAGCTCTTTTCTTTTCCCACCCTACCGGCATGTAATTAATTTTCAAACTGAGGGTGATTTGAGAGTTGAATACATTCTCTCATGCACTGGACTTATCGAAGGGAGAAAAATAAACAGTTGATTGAATTTCACCACGACAACAACCTTTTCAACAGACTGTCGGAAACATCCACGAACACAATAGTTCGATACAAAAGCGATTGGGATAGATTAGCTGATGCATAAATAAATTAATCTTATTATTTTTGAAACTGTTATTCGGTTTGCAGCACAGACTAATAAATTAACCAGACTGGAAACACGAGCTTCGAGCTGTGTCGTTTTTTTACGGAATTTCCCGAGCGGCGGCCGTATAACCAACATGGCCGCCGCTCGGGAAATTCCTATTCTAGTTCTATCTGCAGTAGAAACTTCATTTTATTTGTCAAGATTGGTTGTACATGTATTAATAATGCATTAACTTGCCTATCCTTTTATTTTATTGTCTACATCTGCCTTTTTTTTATTGTTATAAATGATGACCGTATGGAGTTTTAGCGGCCCGTGCATTGTAGCTATGCTGAAGCGTCGGTCGCAACCGTAAACCTAAAATGGCGGACCCTTCGCTGTTTTGTGACGTCACACAATGGGATCATCCAGTCTGCGTATTTTATTAGTCTGTGGTCTGCAGCACTGAGCAAAAAAAAACAACTGCCCAAAACTGGCCAAATTGCACCACAGAGAATTATTCCCGCCATTAAGTTTTTGTTTTCTTTTAATAAAATTATTTCATCAGTCCTTTAGCGCGGCACGCATAAGCCGATTTGATCTGCCAACTAGATGGAGAGTGACGTCATGACATTGAGATCCAATGAGAGCTCGTGCATCAGCAGATTAGTTGCATCTCACGGAAACTCAATGTTGTGACGTCATCATCCAACTAGTTGGCCGATCGAAATCGACTAATGTGTGCCATGACCTAGTTCGCTCTCTACACCTCGCTCAGTTCATTGACTGAATAACTACTAATATCTATTTAATACAGTCAACATAATCCACACCATCTATCTATTCATTCAAGCTTCCATTCTTCAAACTGCACATTTGCATGGTGTGTGTATGTGTTGTTGTTTTTTTCTTTTCGATATCTTTACGTGCAGCCTAGGCATCCACAGAAGGTCACAGAGATTAATGGTATGCATCGTTCTTCATCTGTCAAGCTCCTATATCCCCAGCCCCTATAAAACACACCTGTCTCAAGCTTGGTCAAAATTGGGCAAAAAGAAAAGGTTGTATGTTGCAAAACCCCGCGTGAGAAATAAAACCCAAACAATACAAAGCAAACTAAAGAGAAGACAGAAAATACACAAAATTTTCGGCTTTCGCCTTTTTCAAGTGAAAAAAAAAAAAAAACGAACAATAAAAAACTTCAACAGGAACGAAGAACTGGCAGCGAAGTAAACTGTTTCACTTCGTTCCTGTTGAACTCTTTTATTGTTCGTTTTTTTGTTTCACTTGAAAAAGGCGAAAGCGAAAATTTTGTGTATTTTCTGTCTTCTCTTTAGTTTGCTTTGTATTGTTTGGGTTTTATTTCTCACGCGGGGTTTTGCAACATACAACCTTTTCTTTTTGCCCAATTTTGACTTTGCTTATAGCCCTGCTGCGACCCCACAGTTTTTCTGTGGTTTTTATGATATTTCGTGAACTGTCTCACGCTTGCACTCTTTTCAAAATAATGTGTATATCTGAAGGCAGAAAATTTTATTAAGGCAGTGCAGTGTTGACCAAAGGCACCTTTCATCATCAGCATTCCTTATATTATTCGTGTCAAGTAGTAGTAGATACGGCTTGTGAACAAAACAGTACCGGGCTCTAAGAAGGCAAACTAAATAAATAAGTAAATAAATAAATAAAAATAAATAAATAAATAAACGGTGGGCGGGAAGAGAAACATAAACCACCTAACATGGTACTTTCGCTATACTTTAGTTTTTCATCCCACTGTCATCTCGCAACTGCAACCTGGCAATTTTCTTTCACTTATGACGGGTAGAGTGTACCCAGATAAGAAAAAAAAAAGCGTTCTTCCTTGTGCATTCTGCAGGTGAAACTATTTTTTGTGTTAATGAGTGATAGAAAATGCACTGTAGCATTTATGACACCTGTCAATGAGGGTACCATGAACTGGGCATACATAGCCTGCCTGTTCAGAATTTTGAGACATGCTCAACCTCTAGTCAGATTAATGATGATACATATTTATTGTATTACAGTGCACAAACTTTTTTGATAATAGAGTTGTTAATTTTGTTCTTGTCCTGCTCCTTTGCATTTCCTCCCCCGGGCTGTATATCACGTTGTTTGAAAGCGAGGTGGACTCAAGTCAAAACCTGCCTTAATTTGCAAGTTCTTTTTTTCTCTTGTATTATCACCATAAGAATAGTTTTACTTCCTGCTAAGCACCATCTTGTCAACTGACAGGCAAAGTGGGCCATTGAATGATCTGTTGCGTGTCGGGGGCTGTGGCCCACATAGCATCACTACGTCAGTCCGACGTAGGCTTCCCTAGGATGGATTGATGGGATTACCCTAGAGGCGGATTGTCTACATCAAACCAACATCGGCCTGGTGTCGTAACCAGCGGATCGATGTAGGAAGTATGTCAATCCTATTAGGTAGTCCAAACTGGTCCGATGAAGGGGCGAAATCCCGTTTTGACATAATTTTAGGTCAGCATTACAGGATACTACTGCTGTTTGTTAATGTAAAACGGCGTGTATCCTACATCAAAATAAAGTTCAATTCTTTTTCTGTCAAAGTACATTATCTTTTGTATTGTTTAATGTGTGTAGCCATTGTGCTTTTCTTGCTTGAACAAGACACAGTCTTGCCGTTTTCGCCCTGAGCCGCACGTACCGATTTGACCCCCTCATAACAAAGGACCGTGGAGCGTCGCGCCGATGTAGCGGACATGTTTGAAAATAGCTCACACAGAAAGCCAGATACATGAGGTCTAATTCAATGTATTTTTCATCCTGTTTTAAGTTGAAATTCCTTTAAAAATCGTCTGTTGAAAGTTTCTTGATCGAGAAACTGGCGGAAACTTTTAGATTAGGATCAAAATTATAACCAAATGAACCTTAGCCTTTGTATGTTCAGGTTGTGCCTAAATCAGACTTAGGGTATGTTTCGGCCCGAAGTGCCGACGGTTTTTATAGACCCACCCAATGCTTGATTTCGTCGCCTTCTTCTGACACTCAGTGCTAAGTCAATGGTGACACGGGTGACCTCCTTTTCAATTTTAAAAAAAATGAAAATAAAAAACACTTTGGTTTCCCTTGTAAGAGTTCACACAGGATTTGACCTCGGATGAAGTTTGATGACTAAAAAAAGTAAAATGAGATGCTTGTAGTAGATAATTGTATTTTTGTACCCCCCGAAAAAAATTGAGCGTAATGTACACCCCCTTGACTTGGAAACTGACAATTTTTAATGCTGTGACTCAATAAACAGTCATTTTATGGGCGGTCAAAGTTGGACTCTAGTGCAATTTACAAAAGGTAGCATATTCGAGGTGTTTTTGCAGTTTGGAAAATGCCACAACTTTCAAACCTTTTAAGCCAGAATGACAAATTTGGCATCAAAATTCTTAGAAAAGCAAGCTCCATCAGATTAGACCTAACTGGTGAGTTGTGATAAAAAGTAAAAATTTAATCGTATGTGCAAAATTTGATGTCAATATCACATGTTGGATTCCCGTAGGGTTGCTGACTGGGCCGGGGGGGGGGGGGGGAGTAGCTTTTTCCGTCAGATTCCGACGGTGTTTGATGGAATTTTTCCGACGCAGGCTGTGGGTCGTCTGTGACCAGGCCCTACATGTATTTGCTACGTGATAGGTACTGGATGAGAGTTTGATCTACAGTGTACTTCTCTGTAAACTAGCCTCTTTCCATAGAATTTACATGTTATACGGGACCACTGCGGCTATTGTCTTTGCCTATTGGGACCGGGGACCAATTACATAATGAATCCCAAGCTTAGTTTACAACGCATGTATGTAATTTGTATTAACAATACTTGGACAATGTAGGTTAAGACTTATTTGCCCATAAGCCCATTTGGGTAAATGAGGGTTATGCTTATACATGTATGTCCATTTGGACCAATAATGATTAGGCTTATTTGCCCATTTGGACCAGTAAGCGTAGCCATAATATAAATTAAATGGATAAGAGTTTTGTCAATATTAAAAATAATTAGTTTTATATTGCAAATATAAAAATGCATTTTATAGGCTGCAGCTTTGACTCTTTTCAAATCCACACAAAACAATTTCTAAGAATTTTACCAGTGTCATAAATTTTAATTGAAACTATTTAATTTCACTGGCAAAATTTAAGCTCATGAAGGTCTGAATACGCAACACAAACAGAATGCCCTGATAGATCGTGATAGGTGCAAAATGGCTATTGTCATGCTGACGCGATGTAAAACTCAAACTCAAACTCAAACTCAAACTCAAAAACTGAAGTTTTTTTTACTTAAATGTACTAAGTCCCATAACTCTTGCGTCTTGCGACAGACTTTAAACAGCTGCAACTTTTGAACGTACTAGGTTAATCTAAAAATTTATTAATAGCAAAATGATGCAATAAAATGTTCCAACCTGTTAATTTATGTTGTTGTTTTTTTTCCTGAGGAAGGTTTAAACACAAAAACCTCAATTTATATTCCCTTTTCCTTTGCGTTTTACAGTATCATTTTGGTATAATTTCTGATATGAGGCTTTGCTACTTACAACTTATCTTTTTGCCATATTTTGATTTTGCGTTGTTTGTGCTCGTTTTGATGAGTATTTATTCATATTAGCTTGTGTTGCTTCGTCCTAAATGCTAAAGCATCCCCCAGCGAAATATTCCTGATAATGACAGTGGTATTCATACTTTTCTCCCTTGGATACCTCCCACCACTTTTGACTTTCCTCAGACTTCACCTTCCATACTCCGCACCTACCACCGCAGAAGACAAGGCAGAAAACGGGACAGACAATGAGAAAGAAAAAAAAAAAAGAAAATCAGGAAAAAGGGGCCCAAGAGGATTTGGCTGGAGTCCCCAAGAAAGCAAAGATCTAATTTTGTCAGGTTCTGGAAAGAATTTTTTTCCTGCACTGAGAACTTTCGGACTGATACCACCAAAAATATCATACCCACCGTGTTGTACTTAAATGTCGGCTATCAGATTGAATAGGCCCCTTTCTTTCTCTTCAAAGAAATCTAAAATTGTAATAGGCCCACTAAGAGTGTGAACAGAGCTTGTACACTTTCATTCGTTTTTTTTTTTTTTTCATGCGAACCTGGGGGGTCATGAAATCGAATGATTGACACAGAATGAATTCGTTCGTTTTCTTTCATGATCTATCATGTGTGTAGGTTTTCTTTGACATTATTATTCTATCAGCCATGAGCCCAGCAACCAAGCCCATGTTGAACTGGCTTCTTACACGCAAATAAAAGAGAAGACGTCGACACTGGGTACACATTATCTGTTGAAAAAAACAACAATGTCACGAGTGGAGTGAGTGCAATTAAGGGGATTGCTACAGAGCGGGTGTAGAGTAAGAAGGGCTCACGGTAGACAGCAAGTTAAGCGTGCTGTTGTGAGTAGTGGGGGGGGGGGTCTGAATGAGGCGAAAGCGCGGTATTACTATCACTGCAAGTTAGAAGGTCCGACGGAGCGGACCTGTGAATAAGAGCCCATCGGGCGGACATAAAAGGGAGCAGTCGAGAAGACTAGGAGAGAGTCTTTCCAGTAATGACTGGTATGTAGAACGTTGATTGATTATTATGATTGATGTATTATATTATATTCGTCTATTACCATGATGTGAATAAGTATATGTGAGGAATGTGGAAGTCCTTGATATTGGATATAGCAATGTGCGCCATGAGCGATAGATGAAAGTGAGTTCATGGATTTGTAGCGCGAGTGAGTAGTGTGTACTCCGATGGAGGTGTGTTACCGTAAGATGTGTGGTGAGTGAAAGGTGAACTAGTGTGTGTACGCTTCATGGATTGTAAGGAGAGGTGGAGTGAATAGAAATGGTAGGGTATTATACCAATGTAATGTTATTCTTGTAGGTGTCGGGGACGGGCCGAAGAGCCACCTCGATGAGCACAAGTGATAGGCCAGCATAGGGCCGGAGGCCGTACACAGGCCAGAAGTGAGACTGTCGGGGCAGGACAGTAGAGGCACATAAAGTCGTGGCAGTCGGGCCACGGACAGGGACGTAGATATGAGAGTGAATGAGATACTATATTATTGCCATGATGATGGGCGAGTGAACTGATAAGTTGTATGGCAATCGGAAGGTGATGTTGAGAGACTGCCAGTGAATCATTAATGTACTATTAAGACCCTGAGGGGAGAGGCTGAGGCCGAAGTGTCTTTAGGAGTAACTACCGGATTGTGGATCCGAGGGAGAGTGTGTGTGAGAATAAGGCCGTTGTACGGCAGTTCATTTCAATAATATAATGTATGTAATTGCGCTATTGTCTGTATAATTAGGTTTAATAAATGTGTGAGTCTGATGGATTGTTTTGTTAAGTGTTAAACTTGTTTGTTCGTGATTGTCGTCCTGTCATAAACTATTACATCTCCCAGTCTGGGATTTGTGACACTGGGGGCTCGTCCTGTTTACCTGTGGTCATTTTGACATTGTGTATTCATTATATCTAGTTGTTTTTCTGTTGTGCTAGGAATTCGTGCTGTTGTCTTTGTTCGTGGGATGAATGGAAATGTCATGATGGTATGATTTATGTATGGTTATGAATAATAATATGTATTGATGCATGTATTTTGATGAATATGTATTAATGTGTACTTAAATTTCTGCAGAGTGGGTGTGCCAGCCTGAGGAGTCAAGCGGCCAGAGCTCCGATTAAGTTGAGGAGTTAAACTCAAAATTTGAAAGTTAAGTAAAAGTCAAAATTTTTGTGCCCTGGATTGTGGGCTGTTCCTTTAATCTGTCTTTTTCCCTGTTTTTGCTGTTTTTGTTGTCGTTATAGATTATACGGGCGGTGGCGCGGGTTTGCTGTGGTGAGCGTAGTTTATCCTCTTCGGGAGGTGGGCTAAATTTGGAACTTCGTTCATCACAGTGAACAGTTCTGTAGGGACCTGTATTTTTGTTTAGATTGTAGTGTCGATATCTTCTCTGTTCCGCAGGAAGACGTATTCTCTTGTCCCTCTTTCTACCTATCTATAGATACGTTCTTTTTTTTCAGACTCTGTTCTCGTTCGTACCGTGTTGTGTAATCGGCGTAGTAGGTTGCATTTTTTTTTCCATTATAGTTTTTTTTTTGTAGAAGCTTTGTCCTAGTCTGGTTCGTTGTCCTTGACGTACTTGTGGTCCTTCTACTGAATTTCCTTATTATTGTCTTTTCTACTCTTTTTTATTATTAATAGGGCTATACATTTTATAGATATAGAATTAGTTGTGCTGTAAAGGTAAATTTCTGAATTGTATTTGGGACAATTGGGTATTGTTATATCTGGTGTGATCTCAGGTCTCTGGTCGTGTTGCTAGTGATCATACCGACAGGGTAGCCGTTTTCATAGTATACATACCATAACCATAAATCTGTGAAATGGCGGAACTCCAACAACTAATGAAGTTGGGTAAGGAACTTGGCCTGGAGGGAGAGGAGCTACGCGGCTGGATTAAAGAACAGCAGGCGGATTTGCGCGATGAGCGTGCTAAGGATAGAGAGCGAGAAAAAGAGGCTCAAGAGCGACAGAGAGAAGAGGAAAGAGAGGCTAAGGCTCAGCAACAAGAAAGAGAGGCTAAGGATAAGGAAGAGGAAAGAGAGTTTAAGTTGAAGGAGTTAGAGGCTCAGCAACAGGAAAGGGAGTTTAAGTTAAAGGAGTTGCATCAGCAACAGGAGAAACAGGCTCAGGAAAGGGAGTTTAAGTTAAAGGAGTTGCATCAGCAACAGGAGAAACAGGCTCAGGAGAGGGAGTTAAAGTTAAAGGAGATAGAAGCTCAAGACCGGGAGACAGACGCGCGAGTAAGAATCGCGGAATTAGAACTCAAAAAGAATGCGCCAACAGAAACAGTTGAGCGGCAGGTACACAATAAAGGTGGCGTTAGGATTAAGCTCCCTACGTTCGACGACCGGAAGGACGACATAGACGCCTTCCTTTACAGGTTCGAACTGAACGCACAATTGCAATGGGGGGAAAATAAGGAATTATGGGCCACTTACCTGGCGTCGCTATTGCAGGGGCGAGCGTTAACCTACTTTAAAGAGCTACAGCGCGAAGACGTGCAAGATTACGATAAGCTGAAGGCTTTGCTGCTTCGCCGATTTGCGCGTACCGAGGAATATTTCCGGGAGCAGTTTAGGCGAGCACGTGCAGATACCAGGGAGGACTTTGCTGCCTTCGTCGCGAGACTAACGGAGTATTTCGCGAACTGGGTAGACTTGGCGCATGTGGGCACGGATTTTGCTAAACTGAAAGACTTAATGATCCGTGACCAGCTGTACGCGTCGTGCCACAAAGATCTGGTGGCTTTCCTGAAAGAGAACGAACCCGCGACGGTGCAGGAGGCGTCTAAGTTGGCGGAGGCATACCGTACGGCGCATCCGTCCAAACCAGTCGCCAGGGCGTACGTCCAAGATGCTGGGTACGTCGCCGTTGTCGAGGGGTCGCCGGCAGGACTTGGGGACAGGTCGCGTCAGCGTGGTGCCTATAGCGGGCAAGCCCAGGGGCAGCGTAGGGGCTATCACCAATCACCGGCATATGGATCCGGTAAGTTTGACCGAGCAGGAGGGCTAGGTCGCGGTAATGGCCGGGGGCGAATTGTGACCTTTGCCGATGACCGACGGCATAGGGACTCTAGTTCCGGTCGCGATGGGTCACGGGGACCCAGGCCTAGTGCAGCACAGGGAGCGGAGTGTTGGACTTGCGGACGCGTGGGTCACTTTTCGCGCGAGTGTAGGGCCGCGAAGTGTTGGAACTGCGGAAGAGCAGATCACATCAGCGTGAACTGCCCTGCAGGTAGGATAGCGGCGAACGTGGACAGTAGCTCCAGTCCATGTTCCCCAAATAAATTTCATCATGCGGCTGCGTGTGTTACATCGGACAACGGAGGCGGACAGTATTCTAAGTGTCCCAGTTGTGAGAAGTTATTATCTTCCGGTGTTTTACCTTGTGGGAGAAAGATCCCCGTTATAAATTCATGTCATACAGGAGGTGGTCTTAGGGTTTATCCGGGGTTTGTTGGGGACGAACCGGTCTCGGTTTTACGAGATACAGGATCTACCGTTGTGGGAGTGCATAGGGATTGCATTCGGGATTCACAGCTTACAGGTGAGACTGTCCCGTGCATCCAATTTTCGGGGGCCATTGAGAAATTACCCATGGCAAGAATAATGATAGATACACCTTTCCTTAGCGGGGAAGTCGAAGCAGTCGTTGGTTGTTTTCCAGGCGCCCAGCTCATCATTGGGAATGTATCACGGGTGGTTTCCCCTTCCGATGAGAACGTGCAAGCATGGTCGCAATCAAAAGGTATTGACTTTTGCGCCGCGGTCGAAACACGTCGACGGGTAGCTGATAAAGATAAGATTAGACCTTTGGCTACGCCAGCGGTCAACCTAGATATCACGCCAGAGCGCTTGGCGAAATTACAAAGGGAGGACCCATCATTAAACCCATGCTTTGGGGAAGCGCGAACCGAGAAAACGAGGAGATATAAGAACGGGTCGTCCTCTTTTTTTGTCCAGGGGGGCATTCTGTTCCGTATGTACGTCACAGTGGCTTCCATTCAAAAGCAGGTCGTCGTGCCACGGTCGTTAATTGCTACAGTATTGCGTCTGGCCCAGGATGTTCCATTAGCGGGTCATATGGGAAGTACTAGAACCAAGCAGAGAGTTCTGAAAGATTTTTATTGGCCGTCAGTATACAGAGATGTACGTTTATATTGTAAGACGTGCAGTGCGTGCCAAAAGACGACGCATAAGGGTCGTTCACCCCAGGCTCCTCGTCAAAAGATCCCCACGGTTTCGGAACCGTTTAAAAAGGTTTCAGTACCTTGTTGATTTAAGAGAAAGACTATCTTCAGCGCGCACTATAGCAGAAGAAGCTTCTGGTATCGCTTCGAAAAGAGCAAAAGACTATAAAGATAGAGGGTCCAAACTGAGAATTTTTAAGCCAGGAGACAAGGTTCTGTTGTTGTTACCTACGGACCATAATAAGTTATTAATGACATGGAAAGGTCCTTATGTTATTGAGCGAGTTGTTTCAAAGGTAGATTACGCTATCCACATTGATAGATCAGTAAAGGTTTTCCACGTTGATATGCTGCAGAGGTTTCATGAGAGACCAGAGTATCTGTATTCTCATACTAGTGTTGAAGGACATACCTAATGTCGTGTCATTCTTTGATGATATAGCATGCCATACGTCGACATGGTCTGATCATATTCAGACACTAACAGTAATTTTTCAACGATTACGTCATTTTGGGTTAACTGCTAAACCCGCAAAGATGGATTTGGCATGTCCAGAGATAATATTCTTAGGACATATTGTGGGTAGAGGTGTTCAGAGACCTGAAGAAACAAAAATTGACAAGTTAGTAGGGTTGCAAATCCCAAAAACAAAGAAACAAGTCAGAAGCTTAGTGGGAATTTTAAATTATTACAGAAAGTTCATTCCAAATTTTTCCTCCTTGTCATCTTCTCTTACTGACCTTACTAAGAAGGGACAACCCGATAAGGTCCAGTGGACCTCTGAGTGTCAGACAGCATTTGATAATTTGGTGACAGCATTATCATCGTCACCCATTCTGATATTACCCGATTTTCGATCTAATTTTATCCTCAGAACGGATGCGTCGGACTCTGGTGTCGGCGCTTGTCTTCTACAGGAGAAGAACGAATGTCTCCATCCTGTATGTTATGTCAGTAGGAAGTTATTGCAGAGAGAAAGAAAGTATTCTGTGATAGAGCGTGAGTGTCTTGCCATTGTGTGGTCCGTCCAGAAATTGGGACGTTATCTCATGGGACGAGAATTTTGTATCCAGACAGACCACAAGCCACTGACATTTTTGTCGAAGAATCGTTCGTCCAGCCCACGCTTGTCTAGATGGGCATTGGCTTTGCAGCCGTATACCTTCGTTATTCAACCAATTCCAGGAACCAGCAATCATATCGCCGACTACCTTAGTCGAGCCTAGGGGAAGATTTCAGGAGCTTATACATCGGAGGACAGGAACATTGACAGGATCTGTGTGAATGAGTCGACTTTAAAATATTGACATTATAAATATGATATGAGGAATGGTTGATAGGGTGAATGGTTTTTGATTCTGTATTAGGTATTGTGTTTAGTTAGCTATTGATGATGTGACACATATATGCATATTGCAGGCCATATTGATCCCCATATTCTCCCCTGATTTCGGTATTTTATATACTAGGGGAACTGCTAGGTCAGTTTTTTAGTGTAGGTATTGCTCACGCTCACTCGTTGACAGTCATCTTGATGCGATTTGAAATTAATTGCATTAATTTTTTTGGGGTGGGGGATGATGTCACGAGTGGAGTGAGTGCAATTAAGGGGATTGCTACAGATCGGGTGTAGAGTAAGAAGGGCTCACGGTAGACAGCAAGTTAAGCGTGCTGTTGTGAGTAGTGGGGGGGGGGGGGTCTGAATGAGGCGAAAGCGCGGTATTACTATCACTGCAAGTTAGAAGGTCCGACGGAGCGGACCTGTGAATAAGAGCCCATCGGGCGGACATAAAAGGGAGCAGTCGAGAAGACTAGTGAGGGAGTCTTTCCAGTAATGACTGGTATGTAGAACGTTGATTGATTATTATGATTGATGTATTATATTATATTCGTCTATTACCATGATGTGAATAACTATATGTGAGGAATGTGGAAGTCCTTGATATTGGATATAGCAATGTGCGCCATGAGCGATAGATGAAAGTGTGTTCATGGATTTGTAGCGCGAGTGAGTAGTGTGTACTCCGATGGAGGTGTGTTACCGTAAGATGTGTGGTGAGTGAAAGGTGAACTAGTGTGTGTACGCTTCATGGATTGTAAGGAGAGGTGGAGTGAATAGAAATGGTAGGGTATTATACCAATGTAATGTTATTCTTGTAGGTGTCGGGGACGGGCCGAAGAGCCACCTCGATGAGCACAAGTGATAGGCCAGCATAGGGCCGGAGGCCGTACACAGGCCAGAAGTGAGACTGTCGGGGCAGGACAGTAGAGGCACATAAAGTCGTGGCAGTCGGGCCACGGACAGGGACGTAGATATGAGAGTGAATGAGATACTATATTATTGCCATGATGATGGGCGAGTGAACTGATAAGTTGTATGGCAATCGGAAGGTGATGTTGAGAGACTGCGGTGCCAGTGAATCATTAATGTACTATTAAGACCCTGAGGGGAGAGGCTGAGGCCGAAGTGCCTTTAGGAGTAACTACCGGATTGTGGATCCGAGGGAGAGTGTGTGTGAGAATAAGGCCGTTGTACGGCAGTTCATTTCAATAATATAATGTATGTAATTGCGCTATTATATGTATAATTAGGTTTAATAAATGTGTGAGTCTGATGGATTGTTTTGTTAAGTGTTAAACTTGTTTGTTCGTGATTGTCGTCCTGTCATAAACTATTACATCTCCCAGTCTGGGATTTGTGACAAACAACAACAATAATTATGGTAAAATTTCACCAAGTTTTGGGAGACTAGGAAAAATGTCTATCTTATATGAGAATGAAGCCCTCGGCGTTTCAAACTCTACTTGAGAAAGTTGGATACAGGATTGAAAAAAAGAAGACCCAACTTTAGAAAACCGTTACCCCCAAAGGAACCTCACCGTTACGTCAGAACCCGAACAAAGCGTGTGCAATTTTTATTGCAGCGCTAAAAACATTCACTCATTAAAAACAACAGCCAGGAATCCGAAATGAGACGGATCCATTCTGACACCCTCTTATTCATTAGTATTTTTATACCTTTCATTTATTAACGTTAAACGTATGACTGAAAGCATACTAACTCTTTTCACACTTGAGGGTTAAATTAAATTTTAAAAAACTATTTGAATTTCACTCCGGCTTTCAAACAATCACAAACAATCACATCTCTCATCTCTCACATGACAAAAACGACAAGAGACAAAAAACTTTAACTTTAGAAAGAACTTTTTATTCAATTAAACAATTGGCAAAGGCACGGAAAATAAGTGTGTACAAACTTTAAAAATGTTAGCGCACTTGGTCAGATGAAAAGCAGTAAATTTTGAACTTTTCTTATGTTTGTTTTCATACTATTCTTAAATCATAGCGTTTATGTACAATTAACAGATGAAGATGGGTCTGAAACCCATTGCAAAACCGGATTTTAATGGCAGGTTTCACATTTAAGACTCGACTTTTCATGGGATCAACAGAGATCATTAATTGTCACCGTTCCCTGAAACTGGTTTTGTCTTCTTTTCAAGACAAGCAAAAAACTGATTTCAGCACAACTGTTCTAGTTATGATTTTTGAAAGTTTTTTTGTTCGATCTTTCTGCTTAGGAGTCTATAATTACAATAATTTGATGCAGCTTTGAATGTAGTTGATCGATCTTTAAAAAATGTTGAGTTACTACGGTTTTACTAGACGGTGACCATTTGATTTGCTCCAAATAGATTTTACTCTTAGAAACGGAGACCATCTGAACAGCATACTGAGTGAATTAATAACTGGGTAAGCCAACATTTCTCATTAAGGTTCTTATTTACTAATGTACCGATTTCATTGTCATCAACTTTATTAGCCTACAGGATACAAATTTAAATGTGAAGGTTTTAGTTTTGTAGCTTTGGTCTTTACTATTTAGTTTATGATTTATTAAAAACAAAAATAAAGTAACGATTTGACAATAACTGTTTCATCACTGTATATACGCCCCCCCCCCCCCCCCCCCACAAAACAAAAGTCATTACGCAGCAGTAAAAGTAAAGAACAAGGATGTTTTTGCATTACAGGTCACGATGACATTAAATTTACTTGGACTTGAGGGGCGGACTAAATATTTTATGGAGCCTGAGTTGCACACTTTGTGTTATACTTACCTGTTTTGGCACAACCCGCCAGCACAACTTATCTCAAACTGGTCACTGAGTGGCATTCAGTGACATAGTCAGGACGGTTTAGTATATTGTGCGTACAGGGCAGGCGCCTTGACTGATGGCCCATGCCTGAACTGAGTCTTGAGTCCAGGATGTGTTATACTTACCTGTACAGCTCACACTGCTAGCACAACTTCTCTCAGGCTGGTCACTGAGCGGCATTCAGTGGCACAAAGTCTGGATGGGTTTATATTGTGCTTTTACTGCAGGTGGCATAGACCCACTGTGGCCTAGACCCATTGTGGCCTATGCCTGGGGTCCTGGGCTCCAGTCAACAGTCATGTATGCAACTCAGTAAAACAATTTTGGGTAGGGGCTTTAATAGTAAATTAATTTTGAGTTTGGGCTCTACTGTGCATCACCTTAATGTTATCTGTATGATAATAATATATATTGACCCTGTTCAGCTCCCAGGATATGAAAGTCTACAATTTACAAGAGAAATCTCAGCATGCTGTTCAGTGTCTAGTTATATATACAGTATACACTGGTGCACAGTTAGTGTAAACAATCTGCTTCATACAACATGTTGAATGTTGGTTCACTCCAAATAACCAACAACAAAATGATTAATTCTACAATAAATATGAATTTCATACTGATGGACATTTCATGGACAAATTGTCAATTTTGAACAGATGACAATGGAAAATTGCACTGAAAATCAGAAATAGATTGTATACATGATACCATCACTGTTCCCTAAAACTAAAAACCGATTCTGGCTACTTTTCAGGAGAAGCAAAAAACTGTTTCATTTTAGCACAAGGTGTCTTGTCTCGATGAATTTCTGAAAGTTTGCTTTTTGATCATTTTTTCACTTCTGAGTCTATGACCAAGATCGTTCGTTGCGGCTTTGAATGTAGTTGAATAATTATATATTTTATGAATTTTGATTTTTTCAAATTTTTAAATTACTACAGTCTTACAGAACAGTGATATGACAAAAATTATACACATAATACTTATTCTAATGCAAAATTCTCTAAATTCATTAATTTTATCTACACTGAAATGGGTAATTTCTTTTACACAGAATTATTGATGACCCAACATCAGTCACAGGTTAACTGGGACCAACACAAAGAACGTAATATAATAAAAAGCAGTCAAATGTTAAGCCAGAACATTGCAACTGTAGGTGGTGTTTGTTTCTGTCCAATACATTTAGCACGATATGAAGTTTCAAGAAATGAGATCTACTACAACTTTCACACTAACAAAACAATTCATTTACTGACATAATTCAATAAGTTAAATGGCGGACCAAAAAATAAATAAATAAATTAGAATGAACATTACATTACACTCATTCACATTATAATCAAATTAGGAAGCATCCTGTTCAAATTTTAGATACTTACCTGAAAGCAATATCTTAACCGCTCTACGTTAATGGCATAAGTAATTTCTGACACTTTTGAGATATTAAGAAAAAACATTCTTCTCCTGTCATTTGGTGACTTATGGCATTATGATTAAACTGGATTATTACTTTTTCTTATTGGCACATTTCTTTTTCTACTATATCTGATAGCCCCATGCTCAGGACTACAATGAACAGTTAGTTGCCTTTTGGCATAAGTCTGACATATGCCATTATTGTTGAGCAATGATGATATGTAAAACATTCAATCCAATTTTTTTATCAATAGAACTGTATAGATTCACATTTGAAAATCTGACTGACAAATTCATGGTGTCCTGCAGGTATCAAAATTTACAGCACTGACAATTACTTGGTATCTTCCTGTCTTTCTGATTTTAAAAATTGAAATTATCAGCTGCATCGTAAATCAACAGTAAATCAAATTTATTGTCATTGCAATTTTCTTTTCTGCTTTAAATATTATAAGATATAATGAATGACAAACTGTCCCATCCCCCGACAGATGTCTGCCTATCCAAGTTTAGGAAATCACAAAATCGATAATACCAAACTACAGACAAAAAAGCCCTTCGCGGTGATTACACTTTACATTTTGTTGTGTGAACTGCTGTAAACTGGGTACTAACACAAGCTCCCTAGGAAATAAAGAGTAACCTTTTTCCTCTTGATTCAAAAGTAAAATTTGAGTCCAAAACTTGCAAAAAAAATTTATTTCAGAAGTCCATTTGATTTTTAAAATATTTTTTAAGCCAGTCAAACCTGTGAAAATCACTGGTGATTCCCGTAGTTACTCTTAACGAAAATAGCCCCCTGAATTAACCATGGAATTTCAACATGCTGAATTTCAACAATTGCAAACTAGGCGGTTAAAATCATTCGTGCTTTCTTTACCAAAAAACTTTACCAGCACTTCCAAATCTTACAATTTATATCTTTTTTTTTATTTAATTGCATCATTTTCAAACCCAATTTTTATCACAATAGTCTGCAGTGTGCACTCCAATGCTGAGATGAAAACTTCTTGACAACACTGTTTAAACCACCTGAGTCAGTGAGCTTCAAATACAAAAAGTGTCAAACTCCACAAGAGACAAACTTTCTCTGGAGAAACTGAAACTGATATGCCCAGAACCCACGTCAACCATCACAACAAACTCAACTTTTCTAGTTTTCTGCATCAAACTGCAAAAAATAGACAAACCTAACTCTTATTTATAGGAACTTGCAAAGGGAACCACTGTACAACGCTATAAAAGTGATCATCCAAAAAATTTAACCAAAACATCAAAATCTGGACTATAAAACTTGCGACACTGATACGATAGTCTGAGTTTGAAAAATGAGTTTGAAAGACTTCTACAAACAATCTCAAAAGAAATCTTCAAAACAAAGTTAACAGGACAAAGAAGAAATTCCACCGCTTGTCTAGACCAATAAAATGGAAACATCGAACTGACTTTTAAACACACTCATAAAGAAGCCTCTGCACAATCGCTTCAACTGAAACCAAGAAATTCAAGATCTGAACTGATGGAAGTGCACACTGCAGAAAGGATAAAAATTATATCCAGTACTGTCCTCCACCCCCAACCCTGCAAAGTATGCAATTCAAGGAAGAAAATCTCTTTGTGTCACTGCCCCCCCCCCTCCCCCCAAAAAACCTCACCCTTTCACATTACTAAGCCAGCTGATTCCAGTCACGTTTACAGGTGAAAAGAACTGACACTATAAAAATGGAAGAAACCTGCATTTCAGTGAGAAAATCATGATTTATGAGGTTCAGCATGTTTTTGGTGTTTTTGTTTTTTTTTGCACTAAACATAATTGACATACCATGAGTATCTATTTTACTACAGTATTTACTTTAATTCAGTACATCAAATTTAAGATTTCCAGTGTATGTTTCGTTTTTTCTTCCTTCCAGTTCCAATTTGTCTCAAATTTTGCAGAAGTCACACATTTTACCCATCTAAAGATGTAAAATCAAGATTACATTTTAATCAATAACCCAGCTGATAACTTTGTGAATTATGTGATAACCCTGTCAGTTGTTTCCAACTTTTTGTCCCATAGGATTTAACTGTAATACATGCAGGACACTTAACATTTCTGTTACCACTACTCTTTTGAAGCTAGTCAAGCCACATGATGGCATTGTACTTGATAAATATCTGTCCAAGTTTTCAATTGTTTGCATTTTCTTGAACAAAATGAGGTTTGGTTAGGTTAATTCAACAAGGATACCACTTTCCTTTGCCCAAACGGTAACAGTTTAGATCTCATCACATTTATAAAGTTATGCAAGACATTTTTGTGCAGGGTTATCCAGTCATCTGGATAATTAAGTACAAAGTAACTAAGTGTTTTCCATAGGCAGATCAGATTTCTGAATCTTCAAAACTGGAAAAATATGAACAAGCCAAATGGTATCAAACCTTATATAGCAAAAGGATGAGGTAAAAATGTTTGCTGAATTTCTCAAACCGCAACTTATAATCCTACAAATAATTATTCTCCAGACCTGCAACTTAATTCCTAACAAAAGTGTAGAAGTAATGCTGAAAGTAAAGTACAAATAAAACAATAACAGTATATCAATAGTGAACATTCTTTCATTCATTTAACAATACATGACAAAGACAATACACTAAGAGGAGGAAAAGGACAAGAAGGATAGACCAGACGAGAAAGAGGGTATAGGAAAGAAGGAGAACCCTCCAACCTCCCACATGGTACTGGTCACATACAAAGGACAAAAAAGTTCATCAAGTAACTGAATACAACTGACATAACTACTTAGATCAGTGCAATGTTTGCACATCTATGACAAGATCAATGGATATTTACAGGGATGGACAATGTTATAAAGCTGCTGACATGTAATGGAGCAGCAAATTTTACATTTGAATATGTGCATCTCATGCCGACATTCTCAATCACTATTCACGCCGCTGTACTCGAGGTCCCGTTCAATCCGAGGCCATTATATTTGAGTAAATAAAATGAATCCCTACCCCCCCCCCCTTTAAAAAAACGCACTGGCGCTGCACTGTGGTGACGACATGTCTGCTCCAGTTGCAACTGGGCTGCAATGACACAAAGCCAAATTTCCCAAATGTGATTAAAGAAGTATACAAAATACAAAAAATTATCTTTGACTTTTTCTCCACTCCCTAACTTATTTACAGGTTTATTTTCAAGTTTTTTAACCACCTCCGACAGATGTCCATTCACTGATCATAAACTGCTAATCTCTATTTCCACCTTATGATCCATATTTCTCACATTATTTGGTAGCCTATCATTTATAATCTATTCCCACTAAACTTGAAATTCATAAACTGCTTTAGAATTTCTTAGATTTCTATGTCTACTCTTCAGAACATCGGAAATGAAGAGGAATTTTATAAACTCTATGGTTAGGCTGGCAAGTGTAAGGTTTTCACTTACCTGACAATATTTTTAACACCATCTGGTTCCCATTTTCTATTTTTGCCTTGGTAAACTAAAATCACTTCCGTAGTCAAATTTTAGAAGTTGCTCTCTTTTTGGCAACTTTACCTTGTAAATTTCATTTTGTTCCTTTTGTTTTTCCCCTCTATCTTGTATATTTGGTCAGAGCTTGCGAAAAATGATGAATAAGCAGCTGTGGTAGTTGGGTCCTGAGGACAGGCCTGAAAGTGGCCTCCCAGTAAAAAGTAGGTTAAATTGTCTCAGCAACTTTTTCTCTCTTTATCTTATATATTTGGTCCGAATTTGCTAAAATGAAGAATACCGTAAACAACTGTGGTAGTTGATTCCTGAAGACAGGCCTGAAAGTGGCCTCCTAGTAAAATGTAGGTTACTTTGCCTGAAACCTTTTTTTCTCTCCCTCTATCTTATATATTTGGTCAGAGTTTCCTAAAAAGATGAATACTATAAACAACTGTGGTAGCTGATTCCGGAAGACAGGACTGAAAGTGGCCTCCCAGTAAAAAATAGGTAAATCCCAAACGGAAACTATCCCCAATCGTAATTGTTGCGAAACAGCTGCATTGAACTATATTGAGATCAACATCATGTGAACAAAGATACTTCGAATGCTTGTTTTTCTTTTCTCATCCCAAAGGTCAACAAATCTCAAAACCAATGAAAATCGGCAAACTTACATTCTCGTGAAGATGAATCGCATTAGTTACATCTTAGATAGTACGACGCCAATTGACAAACGATATTTAATTTCTGCCACTGTTTCTCAGGGTTGATTGTGCATACAACAGATTTCCCTAACTTGACAGATAAGCAAACATTTTGCTTCACCTCATGACACTTGACAAATGCTTGCTTCAATATTTCATGAAACTTGGAAGTCTTTTTTACAAATTTTATTTTAGCCATATCTTTCTTCTCACTGGCGTATCCTTAACTTTGAGGCAGGTAGTTTAACATTAGAAAATTTTATTGTGTTATTTTTTTTATTGTGTTCAATTGAAGACAACGGAACAAACTATACATGTAGGAAATTTTAGACACTTTGAATCTTTTCCATGTATCCATTTCCGTTCACCTTTTTTTTAATTCCCTTTTACATAGATCTTACACAATTTCCACTGTGAAGATTTTTTTTTTCAGTCTCCCTCTTTTCCAAGTTAATGTTCTCCTTTGATATTCACATAAATTTCTTTGATACTTTAAAACCTGTCGCATACTTTCTCATTCTTTCCTGTCTTTTCCCTTTCTCAAATAATTACAATAAACATCCAAATGAATATCTTTCATCTCAACATTTTCGATGTCTTAGCGTTATTGATCATCAAGATCTCAAAAGGCAGTATCACAGTCATACAAAGTGGCCGAAATAAAAGGTTGCTACCATGTTGTGTTCCAGTATTGCACCAGTCACATTTAAAGTTCCTTGACATGCAAATTGCAAAACTAAGAAAATATGAGTAACATGCTGGGGTGTACATGCAGGTTAGTACAGTTGGCAAAGAGCTTGGACTTATCCATGTATTTCACCCTTTCGGCTATGAAATTTGCCTTTCTCGTGACCCCAATTCAACTCTCAAATCTCATCAATGTACATTGAAGCTATCCAAGCCCTTTTTTGGAACTTTAAGAAACATTAAGCCTTGTGACTGGGCAATACTGACTTCCTCTGTGCCACATGCCACAGAAAGCATCGTTTACAATTGCGATTTCACGAAGTTGAGACAAGATACTCATTTCTTAATGAAATTACAAGTTCAGCTCAACGGGCCTCAATACCTCAACAATTATGTTTTTGAGTAAAAATAAGTCATTTTCAATTGTAACTTTTTCAGTTAAAGTTTAATAGTTGCAGTAAACCCTACACAATTACCACCGATATTTAGATGCTTCAGTATCAACGTTTATAGTTTACAATGACAATCTAACTCTGAACTTGGCAATTGTATTTACATACATTTATTATTAACTAAGTCTAGGCAAATTTAATCACCCTTGCAAAACTGTCATTGTCACTATCCTTTGCCTGTTCACGTGTCTCAGTTCTCACGTTAACCCTTACACCATCAATGGCTCTCTCTTTTCTTTGTCTTTTTTTTTCTCCTCAATCCTCTCCAATGGAAAGTTTCTTATTCTCTTCTCTCTTAGATCTTCTGTCTCCTCTAGAGGGGAGGTCTTTCTTTCCTTTTTTCTTTTTTTTTTCTGACCTCCCTCCTTTAGAGTTTCTTTTCACTTCTTTAATTTAGCAACAGTTCTCTCTCTCTATATATATTTTCTTTTTATTTTCCCTCACTCCTCTCCATTGGAGTGTTTGTCATTCTCAGCTCTCTTAAATCTGTTATCTCCTCTGGAGGTCTTCTTTTCCTTCTTTCTTTCTTTCTTTTTCTGACCTCCCCTCCTTTAGAGTTTCTTTTCACTTCTTTAATTTAGCCACAGTTCTATCTCTCTCTATG
This sequence comes from Onchidella celtica, assembly GCA_963931925.1. NCBI lineage: Eukaryota > Metazoa > Mollusca > Gastropoda > Systellommatophora > Onchidiidae > Onchidella > Onchidella celtica. The sequence continues at coordinate 16,058,142 of OZ007581.1, forward strand.
TTTTCTCTTTATTTCCCCCACTCCTCTCCATTGGAGTGTTTGTCATTCTCATCTCTCGTAAATCAATCTCCTCCGGAGGGGAGGTCTTTCTTTCTTTTTTTTTTTTTTTTCATGACCTCCCCTCCTTTAGAGTTTCTTTCCACTTCTCTATATCTTGTCTTCGGTTTTTCTCCCTCTCCCCTCCTTTAGAGTTTCTTTCCACTTCTCTATATCTTGTCTTCGGTTTTTCTCCCTCTCCCCTCCTTTAGAGTTTCTTTCCACTTCTCTATATCTTTTGTCTTCGGTTTTTCTCCCTCTCCCCTCCTCTCCATTGGTGCGTTTCCTATACTTGTCTCTCTTAAATCTTATATCTCCTCTGGAGGGGAGGTCTTCTTTCTCTCTTTTTTTTTTTCTGTGACCTCCCCTCCGTCAGAGTTTCTCTTCCAATTTTTTTTTTAATTTAGTCTCCCCCATGAAGGGGGAATGTTAACTCACATCACCAATGGTTTGCTCTCTCTGATTTTTTTTTTCTGCCCTCACTTATCTCCGTTTGAGTGTTTCTTAAATCTAACTCCTCTGAAGTGGAGGTCTTTCTTCTTTTTTTTTTTTTCTGACCTCCCCTTCTTTAGAGTTTCTCTCCACTTTGTTTTTAATTTAGCCTACTCTCTTGGAGGGGAATGTAACTCATTCTTTTTTTTTTTTTAAGTTCCCCTCCAAGAGAGTATTTCTCTACCTTTCTGTTCTTTTTTTTAAATGTACTCTCAGGAGAGGGCGGGGGGATGGGGGTGCTTGCCTTTCTTTTTTCACATTTAAATGACCACCTTCTGTATGCCTAGCTAACAATTTACACCATACGATTTTGAATTTAAAAAAATAATAAAATTCATAACTTTCTAACCCCTTTTCAGCCTATCCATAAATTGTGTTATCTAATGCCACCATTGGATAATGTCCTCCATCTGGGTGGACAAAGAGTTATGGGCGCCAGGGCAGCTCTTTGACCTGCAGGTGGAAGAACATTCCAGATCTATTATCTTTGAAGGTCCGGGTCTGGGCCCCACCGATAGACGAGAGATCGGGGAACCGCTGCCGACAACCTTTCCTTCCTTGATAGCTCCCCATTCTTAATGCCAGACAAGGTCTCTTACAGGTACAGAACTAATTTTCTGACACCAACAGATTAATATGTACATGGAGGGAAGGGGAAAGAATATGTACATGAAAGGGAATATGTACATGAAAGGGAATATGGACATTGTGGGTAATATGTGCATGGAGCCAAGGGGAAAGAATATATACATGAAGGCTCATATGTACATGGAGGGTAATATGTACATGTAGCAAGGGAATTCAAAAGAGTATGTACATGGAGGCTCATAGTATGGAGGGTAATATGTACATGGAGGGTACTATATACTGGTGGGAAGTGGAAAGATTAATATGTACATTGGAGGGCAATATGCACATGGAGGGAAACGGAAAGATTAGTATGTACATGGAGAGAGTGTCAGAAAATTGTTTATGTACCTGTATCCTGCACTACATGCAAGGGACAGGGCAAAACAGAAACAACAGAGTCACACACATCTACATACTTGACCACAATCACAAACAAGGGGACCTTGCTGGACAATGGGTCACTACAGATAACAGATCACTATGGTGAGAATTTCACATCAATTTTCGAAAAAAAAAAAAACCCAAACCAAATCGAAAACAAAATTTAAAATGCCAAAAAAAAAGGTCCAAATGAAAAACTAATCTTGAAATCCCAATGAATATTTCCTCATGGGTAACTAACTGCACATCTGGTTCTTGTTCATCTTCCACTAACTCGTGAAGGTATTTCTTCATGGACAATCTCTTGTTGCTCTATCTCCATATCTTTTCCATTATAACCACCCCTACCCCTTATCTCCACCAACGAAACACTTTTCTGTGTCCTATTTCATATATTCCCTCCACTGACGGCGGCCACTTTCATAAATGTCTTACACCATTTGCTCCTTTTCTCTTTTTTTTTTTCGTTCAAGTAAGTGTACTCCTCAGGAGGGGAGTGCTTTCTCTTTTTTTTTTTTTATTGCCCCGACTCCCCTCCATGCGAGTATTTTTTTCCCTTTCTCAGATTATTTTTTTGTCCACTCTACCTCCCTGCATTTTTCATAGTTACTGTCCTTCTCTCGTTCATTTGTCTCAGTTGTGGTGTTAACCTTCACACCATCAATAGTTCTCTCTTTCTCTCTCTCTCTCTCCATTTTCTTTTTTTTTTTTTTTTCCCCGTCTCCTCTCCACTGCAGTCTTTCTTATGCTCATCTTTGTCAAAATCTTTATCTCCTCTGGAGGGGAGTCCTTTCTTTTTTCTTTTTTTTTTTTCTGACCTCCCCTCCATCAGAGTTTCTCTTCATTTCTTTCTCTATTTAGCCTCTTTGTCTGCAGAGGAGTATCACAAACCCCCCATTTCATTATTTTGTTTTTTAATTTCCTCTCCACTGCTCTCCAGTGGCCCACGACACAAACATTCTCCGTTCTCTTTGTTCACTTTGTTTCCCCACTACCAGCTGAGAGAAGAAACAACATTGCCACTATAGCAGAAAACTATTCCACTATTTCTCCTCCTAAATACCCTTCGTACGTCCATTTTCATCCTTAATTACCGCCCTTGCTATGGGGTTAAATCCTTTCATACTGTCAGGATCCTGCATTACATATCCTTCTCAGTTTTGTGTTGTTTTTTTAACAATTCCTGCTGATCTAAAGTTCCCCGGAAACTGACTTGTTCTTCAAACTCTGACCAAATATAACTATAGTAACCTCTAGGGTGTTTTCTTTACCAATATTCTATGATTTATTTTTAGAGGGGGTGGGGCCATGTTCAAATTTCTGAATTTCAAATCGTCTTTTTCAAAACATTTCCATAGTTTTACTACAATCCAGAAAAAAGACTAGAATTTCAACCCTAGAGATGCTTGGGAGCAGGATCCTGTGAAAATTAGTTTTGTGTTCCAATTTTCACAGGATCCTAGGATGTGACTGCCCAAGTTCAGCCAACAGTTAACAGATTGTACCATTTTTACTGTCATTGATGGTAGCAGTTGAAAGCCTCAGACTTGTCAAGTAAACCCAGTTGAATTATGTGAAAACTTTTTTGAGGACAACGCGAGCTCAATTATCTTTTTTTTTTTTTGCGTTGACATACCAGAAAAAAATACTTTGGATTCATTCTGTTTGAAACAACAAAAAAATGAATTATTGAGAAAGTTTAAGTCAGGCTGATTCCTGAATATGCAACAGAATTAGAAATGACACTTTATAATACTTAGGCCTGACAAATGTGAGGCTTTCACTGATCTGACATGAAAAATCCCCGAATTGAATTTTGATGTTGCAATACCAATGGCAAAAACATTAGAAAAATCTCCACTTGCAATCTGCCCAATCTACACTACACAAAGTATGAATCTTTTATTTTGATGCGATATACAACTGACATAAATGAAAAAAAAAAAAAAAAATCACCAGCTATTTGAATTCCCTTTTGTTGATTCTGATTTAAGTTGTGGAAGGAAACAATGTCTCCTCTCTTTTGTAAGGAAAATTTTTCTATGCCTTTTCCTTAAACTTGATCGTGAGTTCCTGTGAAAAGTGAACGCCAATCCTTGCCAGCTCTGCTACGTTGGAGAAAAAGTTTTCTCCGTGATTTTTCAAGTATTAATTGCTCCTCAGAGAGGCAAATTACTTTTGCCAATGCTTTAGGGATCAGAACAAAATTTAATCCCACCGTCACCATAAAAAATGACTGTTAATTGTATTGTTTGTGTGTTAAAACTTCCTTCTGTACTGCAAGTCAGAGATAAAACTAGCTTACATTCTCTTACATTGGGAGTCTGGGATGTATAAAATCGTCAGTTACGATCTTATTCTATTTCGTGAATGGACCGTTTTGTCCATTTTTATTTGCACTGACAACAGTTTCCCCTGACTGCCATGCAAGTAACTTCCTTCCTTTTCAGAAACTGATTAAATTAGGAATCTAAAGTCCAGAGGCAAGGCGCCCGCCTCTCATGCCGAAGGTACCGCGTTCGAATCCCGGTCGGTGCAGGCATGTTGGAATTTTGGGACTTCTCTCATATTTTCATGTCACTGTCCCTGAGCCTATGGTATGTAGGATCAAACATCTAGTCTTCTCGGATATGGACGAAAAATTCGGAGGCCCCGGCTGCACGTTAAAAATACCTTGACAGTCGGAAATTGAGAAGAGCAGACCAGACAGGCCGCTGCCTGGGCACAATTGAATACAATTTATCCCTACCGCCGCTTCATCGCTCCCCCCCCCCCCTCTTCTTTTTACCCACGTTTCCGCTCCTGGACAATAAAATCTACATGACAACTGAAAGCAAAATATAAACACACAAAATTGGGTATCTTAAGAAATTTAACTTTCTAGATCCAAAGGTGAAGGTGCTGTACTACTTTGAAGCAGTGGCTTTGAATTGAACTGTGATAAATGTACAATTTCTAGATCCAGAGGTGAAGATGCTGCGCTACTTTTGCAGCAATGTCTTTGAACTGTGATAAATGTACTCACTGCTGCACACATGGGTCTTTGATGTTTCTGGTGCCACTGTGATTTTTTTCGGACATCAAGAAGCACAACTTCATAAATTAGGTTGCTGGAGCTGTCAGGTTTATTACCGATGAGTGCAGATACAGGAAACTTGCTTGTGGGGTTTTCACATGCTCGATCTCAAGTCAGTCACAAACTGTGGTTTAGTTATCAGATGGCCAATGAAGGCTGTTTACCTGCAAAAACACAAAGAAAGGAAAATCTGATATAAGCCGAATAAAATCTTAACATATTACATGGTCTTTTATGACAAAAGCTGTAGCAATTCATTATAGTAATATAAACACAGAAAAGACAATCTGGCCCAGGTTTCTATTCCTGGACAATAAAAACTCGATCTACATGGCAATTGAAAGCAAAATAAAAACACTGACACAAAATTGGGTATCTTAAGAAATTAACTTTCTTGATCCAGAGGCGAAGGTGCAGCACCACTTTGCAGCAGTGTCTCTGAATTGAACTGTGATAAATGTACAATTTCTAGATATAGAGCTAGAGGTGAAGTTCTAGGCTATTTTGTAACAATGTCTTTGAACTGTGATAAATGATAAATGTACTTACTGCTGCACACATAGACTGATGTTTCTGGTGCCACTGTAACTTTTTTCAGACATCAAGGAGTACCACTTCGTAAATTAGGTTGCTGAAGCTGCCAGGTTTACTACTGGTGAGTGTAGATACAGGAAACTTCATTGTGAAGTTTTCACATGATGTAGATCAAAGTCAGTCGCAAATGGTGTGTGGGGTTCAATTATCAGACAACCAATGTAAGGCTGTTTACCTGCAAAAACACAAAGAAAGGAAAATCTGATACACCTGAACAAAATCTTAATGCATTACAAGTTTTTTTTTTATGACAAAAGATTTACCACTACAGTTAGGCCACACTTTCAGTTCCTTCGCACGTGCTGATACTCAAACAGCAGATCTCGGAGCTTTACTGATCTACAGTTGCATTGTGAGTTCTGGATGTATGCCATGGTCAGTTACCATCTTATTCTATTTCATGAAGAGCCATTTTGTCCCTTACGTTTTCATTTGCACTGGCTGCAGTTTCCCCCGACTTCTATGCAAGTGACTTCTTTGATGTTTCTGGTGCCACTGATTTCTTTCGGACATCTAGAAGCACGACATCGTAAATTAGGTTGCTGAAGCTGTCAGGTTTATTACCGGTGAGTGCAGATACAGGAAACTTGCTTGTGAAGTTTTTACATGTTGGAGGTCAAAGGCAATTGCAAATGGTGTGTGTGGTTTAGTTATTAGACGACCAGGCTGCTACCTGCAAAAAGACAAAAAAAGGAAAATCTGATACAAGCTGCATAAAATCTAAACATATTACAGGGTCTTTCATGACAAAAGATTTAGCACTTTAGTTAGGCCACACTTTCAGTTCCTTCGCAGGTGCTGAAACTCCAATAACAAATCTCAGAGCTTCAGTGATCATTTGAAAATGATATTTGTGCTACTACTTAAATACATATTTGTCTCAAGCTATAATTATAAAACAAATATAAGAACTCTTGAGCGTTTCTTATGCAGAATGGGCGCTGCACAATAACAAAGTGGGCTATCAATTGATAAGCAGAAATTCAAACTCTCTGATGCTAATAAAACAATATTTTCAATGTTTTTATTTTGGGGTCATAATAGAGTAACATTAATATTTATGGCAGTGCCTTATTTTTCTATCTACAGCCACAAACCCCCCTGCTTTAAATTATTTTAATAACAGTCATAGGACAAAATTTCATAGTTTATATTATAGGCCTTTTGTTGACCTGTAATAACCTTGCAAGAGTACTGTACTTACTGCTGCATGTATAGAGTGTGGAGTTTCTGGTGCCACTGATTTTTTTTTTCCAGACATCAGTGTGAACATTTCTTGCACCAGGCTCCATAAACACAAGGCTGTCAACTGTTGACTTCAATGTAAGTACACACAAGACGCCTGTTTCAGTGTTTGGGAAGTTTTCACATCTGGCGTAACTGTCAGACCATTATGATTAATGTGCGCCTGTAGTGTAAGTGTAACCTGCAACAAAGCACAGGAAGAATAATGTATTTTACGCTGGGTAATGTCTGAAAATTGAACAAGGCCATATTAATTATATTTGACAAGGAAAATTTTAGTAAAGGTTTATGATAACTCGACATCGCAGCAGTGCTCTATGTAGGGCCTAGGTCTGCCCATTTTTTTTTTAATCTAACAAACGGGCTCTTTTATTGGACCTTAGAGAATAGATAAAAGAACTCTTGCTATCAAAACGTATTTGAACAATCTGCCACTCTTAAAGATAAAGTCTTTTATCAATTTTTTTAATTATCTTATTTTTGCCCCCTCTCGTCTCAAATCAAATCTATTGTCCTGTTTAGATATGATCCAATGTAGCCTATAAATGCATTTGTCTGCATGGAAACAGAAGAATTTGTTGCAGACAGTGGGACTTTAAATTGAGGTGACATTTCTGTCCAGACTTTCTGCTGTGTGAACACTAAATCGCCTTGTGATCCGTCCATGCCTAGCACTATGGTCTGAAACTATAAGTTTACTTCTCATTCAAAGTCATACAAGGAGTTGACGAAACTGACATGTTTAACGAAGGAATTCCACTCTGAAGTGAGTATTTGTCAGTGAACTACACTGCAAAACTTGATCTTTATTTTACTCTTATGCTCAGCGTTTTCTTTATCCAGGGACCAGGATAGACCAATAATTTTATTAATATTCTGGATTCTAAAGGCAAGCAAATTATGTGTTCAATACAACAATTCAAGTTTTGGGAGGAGTACCATTTGAGACACAGAGAGCAATGGCACTACAAGGACACAACTTTAGGCTGCATGAAGCACTGTCCGTAGGCCTACATGCTGGTAGTCGCAAGTTAGTCTTCTCGATAGATGCGTTAGTTTATGTGCGGCTCGGTGATTAACACTCAGAACATCAAATAGGTGCTTGTCTAAAGCTGTAGGCCTCAATATGGTAATCTTTTCCATCCCCTACTACCTATGACATCGTCATGATCACTCCACAATTGCCAAAGTCATTTTTTGTTGTGTTTTGAGATGAAATGCTCATGATACGTCCATGAAATGCTCATATTACTCAGGCAATCAAGGTGCACCGTTCAACAGTTAGATCTACATTGTTTTGTTTCATTGATTTATGACTTTTTAAATGAACACCCACATTCACCCAAGTTACCATTTAAGACTGTTGTTAGGGGAGCGTAGTATAATTACAAAGCCAAATAGAGAAAACATTTGAGTTAGTGTTCACTGTACAGCTATGGCTTTCTATGTAAAATTTTACGCTCCTCTAACAACAGCTACCAGTATGTTCGAAGTCAACAGTTTTCTTGGATTTTCAAAAAACAAAACACCACCACCAAAACATGACTTAGGCTATTATTGTGGAATGGCCGTGACGACATTTGAAATTTCAACATTTTGATCTGTCAATGAATAACAAAGTCAGGTACTATGAGAATCACTTAAACTTACCTTGAAATATTACCTGCTCTAATTCATATTAAGCTTATTTGAAATCTTCACATTCGCCCAGTGTATGTCGGAGTGAGTGAAAAAGGAGCTCACTATGGCGCGTGTAGTTTTTATACCCGGCTGTGACATCACATGGAGCAGTGAGCACGTTTCGCATAGCATGAGTATTTCAGATAATGAAAATACAAAAATTCACGAAAAATTCTTAATCCATTCGAACCACGCAAATTCTTTTTCCCTCTGAGTTCTCCCGAACTACAGGTGTAGCATTTTTTTAATGGTGAGCCTGAACTCATGATGTATTTTGGTCAATTCCCCCCCCCCCCCCTAAACTTTGTTTTCGCTGTCCAACTTTGCAGCCAATCACAGGGGTGGGGGGAGGGGGGGGGGGAATTAAGAAAATCCCACTTACTGCCCTCCCCCCACCCCCCCCCCCCACCCCCAACCCCGACTAAAGGGCGAAATCCCGTTTTAGCGTAATTGTAAGCCAATATATCACACGCCTTCTACGGTTGTGTGCTTATGCAAAATGGCATAATATTATCCTACATCAAAACAAAGTCCAGTTCTTCATCTGTCGAAATATACTAACTTTTGTATTGTTTCATGTGTGTAGTTGTTGTGTCTTTAATTGTTTGAACAAGGTACATGTAATAGTCTTGCTGGTTTCGCTCTCCGCACGTACCGATTTGACCCACCTCATGGCGAAGGATGGCAGACCGTCACCCTGAGCACGTGGCGCACGTGTTTAAAAATAACTCACAGAGAAAGCCAAATAAATGAGGTTTATTTCTTTGTCCGACACTTACAAATGAGTCAATGACGGAACACGAAGTTGACCCACTTCATAAGTTTTGTCTCCCATGTAAGAATTCACACACACACAAACAAATAAAGACTTTGGATGAAGTTTGATGACCAAAATGAGATGCTCATATATATATACATTTGGACCCCTATGAGTGACATGTACACCCAATTGGCATCAAAACTGAGAATTTTCAGTGCAGCGATTCTGTAAACTGTCATTTTATTGATGGTCAAAGTTGGACTATCATACAATTTACATAAGGTAGCAAACTCGAGTTGTTTTTTCCGTTTTGAAAATGACATTACTTTTAAAGCCTTTGAGGTAGAATATTAAATTTGGTATCAAAATTCTTAGAAAAGGAAGCTCCATCACATTACTGCCCGGAGTAAGCCAGATCGAGGCTGGCGAAGGTCCCAGATTGGTGGCTGTATACCTAATTATTATGCATCACACTAAAACATTACTAACCACCCACACCCCGGCTGTAATAAATATGGGCAGTGAGCTGTAATTTTAGTGTGATGCATAATACTTGGGTGGCGAACCACCCAGCTGGGGCCTACGCCAGCCTTGGTCTAGCTTACCCCTAAAACTGGAAAAGAAAAACCGAGCACAACACCGACTGTTTCTGAAGCCAACACCGTCTGGTCTCATACACTGATGAAACAGACGGGCACAACAATTTTGGAAGGTGCGGGGAAACTTTCTTCAATTTTTTATAGTCCACGCGGAAATAAATGAACTACAGGTACATCTTTTCAGGATAACTTCGCCCCTTGGTAAATCCGTGTTTCCAAATTTGGCATGGCTTTCTAATCCCTTTTGTCTCATCTATAAAGTATTATTTCAAATTAAATTGCAAATTTAATGTGCAGGCAGATTATTGCTTCACAACCTATATTAAAATCGGTAAAGTCAAAATTGGGCAAAAAGAAAAGGTCGTATGTTGCAAAACCCCGCCTGAGAAATAAAACCCAAACAATACAAAGCAAACTAAAGAGAAGACAGAAAATACACAAAATTTTCGGCTTTCGCCTTTTTCAAGTGAAAAAAAAATACTTCAACAGGAACGAAGTGAAACAGTTTTTTACTTAGCTGCGAGTTCTTGCTTCGTTAGCAGCACCAAAGCACGTCCGTCCGCCAAAAGCATGGAAGCTCGAAATCGGTAACAGGTGAGCTGCGTGTACGCTAGGACTTCTACCCGTTTAAATGCAATATAAACACAGATTAAATAATCTTTTTATTCAAATTAAATATAATTCAGCCACATTAAGTTTGGTGCCCCAAATGAGATCTCTTGAAAACAAAAATACAATACATCAACCGAGAGGAATTCTTTTTCAGTACTGATTAAAGCCAAGTTAGTTAGTCGCTCTTGTGACGTGAAAGTCCACAGTCATGGTTTTACTAATTTCTGGCCTTGAAAATGACCTTTCACAACCTGCGATTGAAAATGCGATGGTAAGCAATATTCTATATGCAATGCACGCTCAAGGGGAGTAAAAAATTGGCAAAAAGAAGAAGTTGTATGTAGCAAAGCAATGCGTAGGGGATAATACCCGTATCGAAGCGAAACAGGATATATGTGTACTTATCTATTATATAATGCGTCACTTCTAGCTTCCTTAGATTGGCAGACGGACTTGCTTTTGTACTGCTAACTAAGAAAAAACTGGCAGATAAGTAGACATATCCTTTTTCGCTTCGATTCTATACATTTCCTGTGGAAATCTTTTATTGTTCCATTGTTTTCTCTGTTCCATTTTTCTGTATTTCTTTTTTTTTTTTTTTTCCTTGACAAAGGCGGAAAGCCGAAAATTTAAGCATTTTCTGTCTTCTCTTCAGGGTAGAAACACGGTGACACGGACAGGAACAGCCAGTTGCTGTCACTTCAACACTTCAAAAATCGCGCACGCCAAAACCACTCGTGATTTCTTTAAAAAAAAAAACACCAACCCGGTTATGCTGAGCACGGACAGGCACGGACAGCGACGGACAGCGACAGCCAGGAAAACTCGAATGGTGCGTGTTATATTTCTCCTGTCTGTCTGTTTCAAGGGAGTTAAAAATAGGATTCAATTATCGTTCCCAATCCCATTGATCGTTCTATATTATTATGTGAGTGTGCATGAGAAAACCCACAATAAGTCGGCAGAGCTGATTTTGAGAAAAACGGCTTTGAAGTGAAAATATGGGTCCGACACAAACTTCCAACTTGGCTGTTGCTTAGGGGACCGTGGCATGTTACAGGGTAAACTGTAGACGAGCAGTGAACACTACTCACTATGATCTCTATAAAGGCTTTGTAATTAGACTACGGTCTCCTAACAAGATCCAAAAATTTCCGACTTGACTGTTGTTTAGTGGACCGTGGCATGTTACAGTGTAAACTGTAGATGAGCAGTGAACACTACTCACTATGATCTCTATAAAGGCTTTGTAATTAGACTACGGTCTCCTAACAAGATCCAAAAATTTCCAACTTGGCTGTTGTTTAGGGGATCATGGCATGTTACAGGGTAAACTGTAGATGAGCAGTGAACACTACTCACTATGATCTCTATAATGGCTTAGTTATTAGATTACGGCCTCCTAACAGCAATCACTACAATATTACTTGGTCAATTAGCTATTGCCACTTTTAGGATTAAATGCCGTTTTCTCAAAATCTTGTCTTGGGGGTGGGGGGGGGGGGGGTCATTGACTTCAATTTATCAGAAATGTCTTGTCTTTTATTATGTGTACAGAACTCAAAATGTCATGTTGCCGACTTAAGCCTGGTTTTCTCATGCACACTCACATATAATTTATGTCAAGTGGGATGAAGAGAAACTGATCATTGTGGTGCAAGAAAAGCCAGCAATTTATGACACTCTTTCAAGTGAATACAGTTGTGTAAAGCACAAATGGCCTTAACAATGTCACAGGCAAAATCTTTGCTACTTCTATTTCTATTGGCGTTCGTAAAATGCGCCACATACTGGAAGTCACACCAAATGTGCACTCAACTTGTCGGCGAGCACGTGAATGTCGATAATTCTATAATTCTCTTTCCGTCATTTAAATTGCGTCTAGGAAATGATTTCATCAAGTTTCTCATAAGTGGAGAAGCTTCGTCTCTAACAAACAGATAGGGTAATTCTATATTGGTGTTTGGAACTTGTTTTGTCTCAGGCAGGTTCAGTTTATTGGCTTTCAAACGTTTGAAAAAAGATTTCTGAATGTTGAAGGCTGGATTAAATAACATTCAATGAACCTTTCCTCATCATTCACAAGTTGTGGAAAAAGTTGGTGATATTCCCCTTACAAAAAGCGTTTTTTGTTAATAGGATGAACTGCATATCTTCTATGAGAAACTCCTGAACGTGCATTTCTTCTTCTTTCTCAGCGCCATTTTTTACAATGTTACTGTCTCTTACTTGCTGTCTGTTTTAATGTGACCACATTTTCACGTCCCTGTCCGTCCCTGTGGGACAGTAAGTGACTGTACCTGTCTGTCCGTGCCATCGTGTTTCTACCCTTAAAGTGTGAAAAAAAAACTCAGCGCTTCGAGGCGTCTTAAAAAGTACACTAAAGAAAATCCATAATTATAACTTTTTTTAATTTTTACATTTTTGTTGTCTTTGCGCTGTCATTATAAGTTTCCTCCAATGAGATGCCATGCTGCAACACTATAAATATTGGACACGCTCATTAATGATTCCGTCAAGCAAAGAAACAATCACTTTCGAAATGTGAGAATCGAATGGTGTTTCTAAAAATAGACAATAGGCATGCATAGAATGAAATCCGATTTAGTCCAAAGTTTTTGATTTCTGGTTTTTTGAATAAAATAAACCAGCAAAGAACGATCTATATTTTGGTACCGGTCTCATTTCTGTATTTCGATAAATGGTGGAGATATCGATACTTTTATGACTTCACCTATATCACATTTTGAGGATGAAAATCGTGTATCTAACGATGCACGGTGTTCATCGCACTGGCATTTGCTCTTTCCACTTGATCATAGAAAATGAAAAGCGTGCATGTAAAGATGTATGATGTTCATCTTACGGGCACCCATGCTTTTCACATGATCAAGGAGAATGACTGTGGTGCAAGTAAAGATGTATGATGTTTATCTTATGGGCACCCGCAGTTTCCACCTGATCACGAAGCCAATGGTTACCACAGCCCCTTTTCGCCTGATTAGTCAATCTGACTACCGCCCATTGATACAAACTGACTAGACTCTCACGCTCCCAGGTCCATCTGACCATTCCAATGCACACTTGAATCGACAATAGACACCGTATTCCGCGGTGACCATTGACACTCCCTTGCCTAAAATACCTTTGGCCCAAATAGCACAGAACCGGCTTGTATAGGCCGTATTCGGCCTGAATATACACAATTATTCAATTAAAAAATATACAATTATTCAATGATAATGATGATGATTAGAAAGTAACTTTGTATACAACACTTTTTCTGATGGCTCAAGGTACTTTACAGGGAGAAAAGCAAAATAATAATCCACTCTCAATATAAATGCATATAAGCATACAAACACATCTACACACTCGCACAGATCAGATTCGCACGCACACGGACACATACACAACACAAATCGCATTTGCTGGACATGGCATAGAAATTCCCACCATTGGTCAAAATACTTTTAAAACTAGTAATACTTGTTGACCCATTGACTTTGAGAGCACAAAGAGGCAATGTCTATAGTTCACTAACCGACCAGCAAGAGAGGGGTGAGGAACGAAATTTCCGATCATACTTTTTGATTCTACTCGACGAAAATGCGATTTTTAATTTTTTTTTTTCTTGTTGTTTGATGTTTTTTTGTTTCGTTTGTTGTTGTTGGTTTCTTTTTTTTGCAGCTCTAAAAAATTGTAAATGAACAATATCAGAGACTGAAATTTTTCCAGCATTGATGTGTCCATACAAAATTGAGGGTTAAATTATAAAGCCTTTCTTTAATGGGTCGTACATTGAGGATTGCAAAAGTAAACTATTGTAACTCGACTTTGTGAAAAAATTGTGATATTTGGTGTGTTGGGAGTCGTTGTAAATTGAGGGATTAAGTGTCTTTTTACGAAGTTTCATGAATTCTTGGTGTTTTCGTTACCAAGTTGTAGATGTTCGTATGTTCACTTTCTAGCTCTGTTTTAGCATGCATGATATTTGGGCAGAGTTATGTGTGTCAGATGCACTGCTAAACACATTCTTTTTCACAGTACAGAGCAAACGCGTGAGTTATTTTTTTTTAGGGGGGGAGGGGATTAATGTGTACAAGTCTTTTCATTTGTCCCGGAAAGCAGCGGAAGAAGCTGCCGGTGAATCTGCCTACACACCTTTGTACATGTCACAGTATTGTATGAGACCCGTACATTCACGTCACTGAGGACGCGAGGGATGACATCTCCTGGACTGGGTGTCTTCTGTTCAAGGTTTAGCTGATTATGTAAATATGGCGGCTCATAACATTGTGAAACTGGGTAATATGTCGTGATTAGGAAATTCAAAACAGAACTATAATCAGTCATTTGATGGAAATACGCTCGTATGTACTGTCTGGTTGGTGTCTCCTTTATGCCTTATACGTTTTGTACAGAGTGAAAGTAGAGAGAGAGAGAGAGAGGGAGGGAGGGGGGGGGGAGAGAGAGAGAGAGAGAGAGAGTCAAACAGACGGACAGACAGAGAGTTGTTACTATTTCATTATAAGGCCTTTTGGAAGCGTGGGCTGTGTAACTATACTCTATTATTACTATAATTAGTGATAGTAGCAGTAATGGTAGTAGTAGTTACCTCCTGTAGTAGTAGTAGTAGTAGTAGTAGTAGTAGTAGTAGTGGGAGCAGTAGTAGTAGTGGTAGCAATAGTAGTAGTAACAGTAGCAGTAGTAGTAGTAGCATTTGTTCTTGTAGTAGTAGTAGTAGTAGTAATAGTAGTAGTAGTAGTAGTAGTAGCATTTGTTGTTGTAGTAGTAGTAGTAGTGGTGGGAGCAGTAGTAGTAGTGGTAGCAATAATAGTAGTAGCAGTAGCAGTAGTAGTAGTAGTAGTAGCATTTGTTGTAGTAGTAGTAGTAGTAATAGTAGTAGTAGTAGTAGTAGTAGTAGTAGTAATAGTAGTAGTAGTAGTAATAGTAGCATTTGTTGTTGTAGTAGTAGTAGTAGTGGTGAGAGCAGTAGTAGTAGTGGTAGCAATAATAGTAGTAGCAGTAGCAGTAGTAGTAGTAGCATTTGTTGTAGTAGTAGTAGTAGTAGTAATAGTAGTAGTAGTAGTAGTAGTAGTAGTAATAGTAGTAGTAGTAGTAGTAGTAGCATTTGTTGTTGTAGTAGTTGTAGTAGTAGTAGTAATAGTAGTAGTAGTATAGTAGTAGTAATATAGTAGTGGTATTAGTATTAGTAGTAGTAGTAGACTTAGTGTCGTAGCAGTCATAGTAGTAGTAGTAGTAATAGTAGTAGTAGTAGATCTAGTAGTATCAAAACACATCGGTACTGGGTAAAATGTCGTGGTAATTATGTAGAGTAACTGAAACTTGAAAATATATTTCTGATCCATCTCGTCATATTGACAAGTACGTCAAAGAACCGAGTGGGACGGAGGATTTTGGTAGCGGCATCCCAGTGGAATAAACATCTAACGGCCCTCAGACCAGATAACGTCATTAGTTCGTTGTCTTTTCTCTTAAAAGTCGTGGTACGAAAATCTTAAGCCTTCTCGAAATGATGTTTTGTTATGAGCCCAGGAGGCAGAATCTAAATAATCGTGCAGACGTGTTCCCTTCTAACACAGATCCCGTCACAGATAACCGATACTGTGATTTCAAATGTGTTGAACTTGTTGTTATTGGTAAAATAATGTGCATATTCCTTGGAAAGTACTTCTTTCTGTTTAGGATATTTTATCATAGCGGTACTCGTATGTTTCGTTCTCCTAAGAATAGGGTTTCTGTGTGTGTGTGTGTGTGTGTGCGTGTGTGCGTGTGTGTGCGTTTGTGTGTGTTCAAAATTCGGGTCCAGCTCTATGTTTCCTCAGCTCTATGTTCCCTCAAATTATAAGCTCTATGTTCCCTCAAATATAAGCTCTATGTTTCCTCAGGTCTATGTTCCCTCAGGCGACAAAGTAGTGAGTCTGTAATCGACTACCGCATAATCGAAACACATCTGTTTATTATATTAGAGCTGGGCCGATACCACAATTTAGGTATCGATTCTATACCGAGTATTTTTTTTTCAAAGTATCGATCCGCTACCGATACCTATAATTTTATTTTTTTTTTCATAAAAGAAAAGGGCCATTCAAAAATTACTCTACCCAGGTGGGTGGGGGGAGACGAAAATGTGTAACGTATCAATCAAGTATCAATAGTAACGTTACTCGGGGGGGGGGGGGGGGGTGTAACGTAATTTTTGAATGGCCGTTTTCTTTTATGATTGAATGAACAAAAAAACAAAAATACCAACAAACAAATAAAAAAACATCAGAGCATTCAAGAAAACGTATTCTTACTTTAATCAAGCTAAGAAAACAAGAAATATATCCGTAATCTTCCAAATCATTAGTTACTAAAACGTATTGGTTATTAAAATAGATGCAATACACAAACAAGCTTGTCCCCAAACAAGCAACATTTATCAAACAAAAACATGAATAAACAAACAATTGACACAATACCACAACAAACACACGTGAGCAAGCAACTAACAAATGCGACGTGAAAAACATCAACAACAAAAATACATGAAAATGCAACAACAAACACATGAACAAATGCAAAAACGAAACCACAAAAAAACCAGCAAATAAACAGACAAAAAAAGGTAACTCTGATAGATTTTAACACCAAAAGTTTCACTCTACTATTGGCATGCAACTGAAAATGTCAATTAAGCCAGATTAACACAGTAGTCTTTGTGGAAAACATGGGGAGCTGATATTAAATCAGCAATGCAACTAAAAATGTCAATTAAGCCAGATTAACACAGTAGTCTTTGTGGAAAACATGGGGAGCAGCTAACCCAGAAGAATTCAGCACTCTCTACACTAATGCCATGATGCAGTGACTGACTGCTCTCCAGAAAGAGTCCAAATCTCTGTGGCCAGCGTTGTACTGCATCTTCGGTCTGAGTATTCTGGCCTCAAGATCTCTCCATTTACGTCTACGCCTTGGAGGCACGTCTCCTCTCTGTGCCCTCAAAGCTGTTTCCTCAGTGATGATCTGGTTATCCTTCAAGTACCTTACAAACGTCCACAGTGTAGGATGCCGGACTTGTATTGTGGCGTTCAGTTTTCGGTGGTACCCTGTACAAAAAGAAAGAACAAAAGTACAAATTCGTGTATTCAGAAGGATGCTTTAATAATTAATATTAAGATATGTGGAACCCACGATATTGCGAGAGAGACACACACACAGAGAGAGAGAGAGAGAGAGAGAGAGAGAGAAAGAGAGAGAGAGAGACAGACAGACAGGCAGACAGAGACAGAGATAGAGAGGCAGACAGAGACAGACAGACAGATTGACAGACAGAGACAGAGAAAAACACAGACAGACAGACAGACAGACAGACAGACGAACGAGATAATACAGCTGATACAATGTATATGAATACTCACATTCCACATGGTTGTTTGTTCTTTGGTCCATGTCCCTGTCGGAGACATTCCACAAGGCAGGTGGAAATGGAGCACCAGGTCGAATATATGTGTTCCTCACATAATCTAGAAAGTCTTCTAATGCAGGGTGCTGTCTTATAACTTGCCTTGTTGTTCTCTCCGCGACGAGGGCGTTGAAATTCATTTGCACCAGGGCAACCGGGAGGTATCCTATAGCCATGATCTTTCGGATCACAACTTTTAGAGCGTCGTCTTGTCGATATTGAATGGACAATCCCAGCTGCTGAACTCTCTTCCACGTGGCTTGGTTAAAGTGGAAATAGCAACCATGGTTCCTGGTCCCAGGGAACTCTGTTTCCAGCGCTGTCTTCAGACCAAGCTCAAAATCAGAAATCACCATCAGGGGACGCCAACGGTGGTGAGTCACTCTCCGGATAGCGGCTTTTACAGCTTGCAGCACCTGCCTGTAGTGCCCGATCGTTCTCTGTTCCATCAGCACCATAACAAATGGGATGACGAAACCTTGATACTTTCCAAGTATCGTGAAGAACTGCCCATATGGTCTAGGGCAACTTTTGAATGTCCCATCCATATAAACGGGCCTGCAATTTCGCAGCTGCGAAAGACTCTCATCTGTAGCAAATATAAGTATACCCCATCCATTGTCTGCATGAAGTAGAAACCGATTCTGCGCCCATGTTTCAGCCCATGGTCCTTGAATGGTGACGTCATCAACTCTCCTTGGGATGGGTGGCATGGTTGATGACCTTGCACGCTGCATGGAAGAGCGTACCGTGTTAAATGAAGGAATGGTCGGCCTATCTCCACCTCCTTGATTATGTCGACGAAGTCTAGCCACCTCACCATTATAGACCCTATTGGATGGTCGAGTGGGGTCATTAAGCGACTCTCTCACGAGGTCTTCCCTGACCCTGCTCTTGCATATCAACTCGGTCTCAGGATGAGTATGATCTTGGAAATTTCTAACTTGAATTTCCGGGTTTTCAGCTTGGGAATCATAAATATTTGTCATGAGCCTTGCCCTACAGTCTTTTCGCCAACAGCGCCACTGAATGGAAGCAGCTCTTGTTTGGTGCTTTTGGTACCTATATTGTCTAACAATCAAGACTTTTCCACCGCTGTTGCCTTTCATAAGATAAGCGTCCTCCATTTGTTTCAGTGATTTATCAACAAGGGCGGGAAATTGCAAAGAGAGTTGCCAGGTGCAAGTAAGCCATAAGGCCAAACTATATTATATAGGTGCCAAGCCTCACAAGGAGACCATGTTCTTGAATCATTGTGGATTTTACTAATACTGCATGTAAAATTTAAAAAAAAGAAATGAAGATCAAATGCAAATTATCACTTTATGCATAATGCATCCATACTGCTTTTGATAGTTAAAAAAAGTACAATATCTCTTGCTGATATTTTCAGAAAATATGATCTTCAATACCACCAATATGCTGATGATAGCCAAATATATAAAGCATGTGATCTTGAAAACCTAGATGATACGATAAAAACAATGGAGCATTGCATACAAGAAGTTAAGAAATGGATGGATGATAATAAGCTAAAACTAAATGATGAGAAAACAGAAGTTATGCTCATAACGAATCCAAAACAAAAAATCAATCCACCAGATCTCAATGTAAATGGCCATCTTATTAAAATGACAAGTAAAGTAAAAGATCTGGGCACAATCTTAGATGCAGAGATGTCAATGTCACCATTTATTAGTCAGCTGTGTAAGAATCTTAATTTCCAGTTACGGAAAATCAGCAGTATACGGCACTGCCTAACTACTGAAGTAACAAAACAGCTTGTAACATCGCTGTTTCTCTCTAGGCTGGACTATTGTAACATACTGCTAAGTGGTCTTCCAAAAAGTAAAATCAATAAGCTTCAGTTAATCCAAAATAATGCTGCAAGACTAATAACAAGAAGAAAAAGGATAGATCACATAACACCAATATTTAAGGAGCTCCACTGGCTACCTATTGAGCAGCGAATAAAATATAAATTGGCTTTATTTTGTTATAAATGTGTCAACAAAATGTCGCCAGAGTATATTTCAGAACTTATAGAACTGCATCGCCCTGCAAGAGCTTTTAGATCATCTTCTGACAACCTTAGACTAAAAGTACCCGTAGTGAACCTAAAAAGTTTTGGTGAAAGGGCTTTCAGCCATGTTGGGCCCAGGGTGTGGAATGAGATTCCTTTAGATGTCCGCAGTTCGCAAGTATTTTCACAGTTTAAAAGGATGTTAAAATGTCATTTGTATGAGAGTTTCTAGTCTATGTAAAAGCTATCTATTATTATTATTATTATGTGTGTATCAATGTGGGTTGTGTGTGTGAGTTTACCCATGTATTTTTTGACATGTTTCTGTAAAGCGCATAGAGCATTTTTGTAATGGATATGCGCTATATAAATGCCATCCATTATTATTATTATTATTAATATTATACAAACTGGCAGGTCGAACAGATCAACAGATAAAATAATCAGTCAACATTACCAGGTAATGATCAACGGAGAAGCATTGTCTGTATGTTAACAAATGTAATTTTAAACAATTTTTTTCATTATTTGTGAAATGAAGCGAACAAGAATTAACAAAACAAACATTCAACCAAGGCCAGTTGTTTTTAAGAAAGTTGATTCGAGAATACAACTTTTAAAAAGGCAATCTGGCAACCTGTATATCGATTACTGGTCCATCGTTTACAAGTTCACCGAAATTGGGTTCATCGATTACGGGTTCATCGATTACGAGTTTTTTTTTTTTTTTGAGGGAACATAGAGCTTATAATTTGAGGGAACATAGAGCTGAGGAAACATAGAGCTGACCCCTTCAAGATGAACACACAATCAAGTGATTCCCACAGTTTAGTACTGTATAAATGGCGTTGGGTTGTTTTTTTTTTTAATAATCCGGTCTTCTTATGATTGTTTGTTGTCTTTTTACAAAGCGCAAAGGATCAAAGTGAAAATCAGGCTAAAGTCCAAAACATAAAAAAAGAAGAAAAAAAAGTCTTATAAGGTTTAGTGTAAAGTATGAGCTCTTCCCTAATCTTAAATGTGCAGCCGCTGGACAAGGCACAAGTCATTTCGGTAATATCCGATTTGAGAAAGTTGTTAAAACGCACCGTGGGGTTAATTATTTTATCGTTTTAGCGTTTTCAGTATTTCTGAAAAGTTTAACCTCTTTACTAATCCTTCTTCCAAATGATAATCCTATTTGAGAAGGGTAAATGTCTCAAAATTGACTCTGAATCAAGTCACCATCAATAATGCTGATGAAAAGCTGAAACTTGAAAAGCGTTATTTTCCAAACTGGTTCTGTCACTTCCTGTCTCTGATAGACCATAATTATATCTTCTCTGCTAATAAAATTACAGCATTTTTTTTTTCTTTTACCAAATGAAAGGGCTTCAAATGACCTATTTAGTGATACCAATATTTCCATACCACCAAAATGCAGGAAGTGCCCCATTTTGTCGAGCTGCTACACAAATATGAATCTATTCGCCAGTTTTCCTGAAATTCGGTCTTACATCGGCCCATTCTTAAAAAGACGCATTGTAGTAATTTCTTTTTGTTTTTTTTTCCGGACACACAACTAGCCAATGCTTCAGGAGATAACGCTATCACACTGTCACACATTCATCCAAGTGTCCTTCTGTTCTGCATTCTGACACAGGCCACAATACTCTAGCCTCATGAATGAATGACTGCTTGCCTTAAAAAGCCATCAACTGACCTGTATTTCTTTTTTGTTTGTACAATTGGCGACTGTCATATTATTGTCTTGGAACAGGCCTAGGGGTCACGGGCAGGTAGGAAAGACAGATGCTGGGATTTTGACATGAGAGAGATTTGATAGGAGGAACATAGGTTGTTTTGTTGTTCTAGTGGTTGTTGTGGCACATCCACTGTGTATGGTGTTATCTATCTGTCAGTCTATCATATTAAAATTTATTTATCTATCTGTCTGTCTATCTATCTGCCTGTCTATCTATCTATCTATCTATCTATCTATCTATCTATCTATCTATCTATCTATCTATCTATCTATCTATCTATCTATCTATCTATCTATCTGTCTATCTATCCATCTATCTATCTATCTATCTATCTATCTATCTATCTATCTATCTATCTATCTATCTATCTATCTACTTATCTGTCAGTCTGTCTGACTGTCTATCTGTTCATCTATCTGTCTCACTGTGTCACCGTCCCGCCTCTCGCTCTCAATGTCCCTCTGTCTTTGTCTCTGTCTGTCTGTCTGTCTGTCTCTCTCTCTTTCTCTTTCTCTCTCTCTCTCTCTCTCTCTCTCTCTCTCTCTCTCTCTCGCTCGCTCTTTCTCATTCTGACCATTTCGCTGGCTCTTCTTCATTAACTTCCATAGTCAATGTTTTCTGTGTCTAAGTTAGCTGCATAATTTATCTGGCCCTGACATGTCTGACAGACTTGCCAAGTTGCCCTGTCAGTGCACACCGCCATGAGTTATGACCCCTTTGCTGTGTGTTGTTGACCACAATCTTTCCCCAAGACGAGGGGATGACGAGGGCAAGTCAGACCACGGGGAGGGGGGGGGGTTGCAGTCAAGCCAAAAGAGAGAGGGAGCACTGGTAAAGAGTTTATAAGAAAGGAATAACTTTGCTTAGTGACTATCTGGGTCATATGACCAAAGTGAGTTTAGTTTGAGCAAATGGGTTGTCGAGAAAGTGCAACTGTAAAGCTGTGTTTTCATGTATACAGAAACGGAAACGGGCAACAGAAACGTCAAAAAGCATCAAATAGTAAAAAAAAAGAAATAGTTGTTTCCATGTGACTGTACGGAAACCGGATTTCCGTACACATGGAAACACAGCTTTAGGGGTAGTCGATTTTGATCAGCCGGCTAGATAGATGGTGATATCACTACATTGACTTTCCAATTAGCTGACTGGCGCACGGGGTCTCAATGAAACAAAATGTCGTGACGCCACCATGCAACTATTCGACTGATCAAAGACTGCACGAGAGCTCCGGGCCTAATATCAGGGTTGCGTTTGGTTCGACACAATTTTTTTTTGTTGCTGAAATTGCTGCACTAATGTTTTTTTCGAATTGTGATACAAACTGGTTACAATAAATAAATGTAACAGTCCCCTAATTTGGATATTCTGGGCTGCCTGGCGCAATTAACCTCTTCCATACATTTATGCACCCAATTCCCAGACATATAATGAGATATGGAAAAAGTTTTGAAACATGGGAAA
>OZ007581.1:16085949-16133449 GCA_963931925.1 Onchidella celtica
TTGAATGACAGTTAATACATTTAGATTTAAGTCATGGGACATTCGAACTGTTCAACGTGGCGGTTAAGCACAGATAATTATGGGCTTTGTACACATGTTTCATGTGCAGAGTTGATCCTTGTGCCTCGAATCGCCCTTACAAAGTCCATAACACCCGTGCTTAACCACCGCGTTGAATAGTTCGAATGTCCCATGACGTCATCGGTAAATTTAAATATAGTGATTGTGTCATTCAATCCCGTTCCCTATACAAGTTAATTATTACATCATTACGTTTCATATACCTTTTGTTTCGTTTTTTACCTGTTAGTCTCTGACGCGGGGTTTTGTGATGTCACTTTTTTTTTTTTTTTAGCTACTGTTCACTTTAACACCCTCACAATTTGCCTTCATAAAAGGACGTTCATGTATTGGTCCGTATGATTCAAATTTAGTCTTGTCCACAGCATCCGCTACTTTTACGGAAAAAAATGACGTATGAAGAAGTGAAACACTTTTTGCCTCTGAATATTTTGTCCACAGCATCCGCTTCTCACTGCTATTAGAGGCAAAGATACTTTTTCTTACGTCAGTTTCCGTAACAATAGCGGAGTCGATGCTGTGGACAAATAGAAGAGACATGGTAATATCTGCAGGACGGAGAAGCAACATGTAGATCTAACTGTGTAATTAATTTTGTCGGTTACCTTAAAGTCTCTTTTACGTCTTGCTAGCTACATTAAGGTAGACAACTCTGGAAAAGAATTCACAATATCCTGAATACACAAGTTGCGCACCTTGATAACTATATATACTACAATTAATTTTAAAGGAAGTGCATAGGTAGGGAAGATATCCCCCACCTATACACTTTGCATAGGTAGGGAAGACATCCCCTACCTATTCACCTTGCATAGGTAGGGAAGATATCCCCTGCCTATTCACTTTGCATAGGTAAAGAAGATATCCCGTGCCTATGCAATCCCTATGTGCAAAGTGCATGCAGAGGAGATATTTTTTGACTATCCACTTAACTTAGGCAAGGAAAATATTTTTTGTCTTTGCATACTTTTTAGGTCGGGAAGATACTTCTTGTGTAATAGGCATACTTTGCTTAGGCAGGGAAGATAGTCCTTTCTTTCTGTGCTTTGCATGCTCTGTTTGCGATAGCTATGAAACATTATAATTATAGGTAATGATCATGTATCACACTCATCATCCGGCGGTAAGAAGCCAAATCAGCGATATCCCCATTACGACCCATTGGCGACAACAAACCTAACCTACCTCTGTCAAAATATGGCAAAAAGAAAAAGCTGTAAGAAGAAAGGCGACCCCATAGATTTTCTGTTGTTCTTACGCGTCTTCAATTTACGTTCATGTATGAGGGGACAATGAATCTGACAGGCTTTAATTTTAAGCCCATTGAGCCAGAATGTAATGACATGTATTATTGTAATTGAGCATGGCACCTATGAAAAGTCCAGAGTGGATCTATTGGGAGAGGAGCAAGGGGAACTAGCTGTTTCCTGCCTACTTAGGAAAATATACAGTAAAGCACACCTACACGAAGACACCGGTATTTAATTTATTGAGGCACTTACAGGTCAAGCATTCCAGGGAATTTCCCAGCCAGCACCCCTACGTCAATCCGTCGTATTTGTGTAAGATATCCCCGTAGTGTAGGTAGGATTATTAACTTTAGACCAATCACAATTCCACACGCTTAGCGATGACGCAGTACACTATCTTCCCTACCTATGCAAAGTGAATAGGGAGGGAATATCTTCCCTGCCTATGCACTTCCAATTTTAAAAGGGTGCCAAAACATCATTTAAAATAATTCATTTTCGTGACCTTGGCAATTTCCTACTTCACCCCATCCCACTCAACTCCAAATACTAAATGGCTGTGTTGTCATAGGTTATTACAATACATAATCACTATACTTCACAAGGTCCGAATTGAATGACCCATGTCCGGTTTTCTCCCAAGAAACATAGCCTTCATAATGAGCACTCAAACAGTCACGGATCAGTAATGAGACTGTGCTTAAATAAACATATTATGAGATTTAAAAAATACCGCACAACCATTGGCTTTCTTTAATTACCGCCTCCAAATTTGTGATGTTGACCACAAAAGCTTTGTACGGTATCTCTGCCCCCCCCCCCACTACCACCCTCAACTCCCCCCCCCCCACTCCCCGTCTCGCACGGCAGCGCTGTTTGGCACCCCCCCCCCACCCTTGACTAAGCATGTGTACTGCAAAGATTTTGTTTGCTGTTGTTTTTGGCACGGCGCCTGAGCATGTGTAGTCTTGGGAGTATGAAACATATTAATGGCCTTTGAACTTGGGACGAAAGAGAGAATAAAATTCAAAATTTCCGTATTCAGACGGCTCTGGCAGCCCAGTGATAAACCAAAAATGCCACTGTTGTGGGTTGAAACAGGAGCCAGCCATAAAGTGTGTACTCTGGCGGATGGTGTACCCTTTTCATACTTTTAGCTTCAATCCCTTTCACTTGTGCGTACGGCCATTAGAATGGTTGATGCCTATGATACGGCCTTGATTTTCTGACTCTTTAATGTCATTTTGCATTAAAATCTGACTGTTTCATTAGACATGTGACTTTCATAGCATCCAACACTCTTTTTTTTGGGGGGGGGGGGTATACTTCTTTAATCCCATTTGGGAAATATGCCTTATTGTCATTGCATCCTAGTTATAACCTAAAAAAACACATCGACGGCAGCAGGGCCGGTCGGCGGGTTTGTTTGGTGTTGTTGTTTTTTTTCGGCGGGGGGGGGGGGGGAGGGGGGGGGTGGTAGGGATACGTTTTTAAATTTGCTTACAAAAAGTAAATAAAGGGAACTTTCTTGCCTTTATTGAAAAGCGAACGTATCCTCGTCAGACACCCCCCCCCCCAACCCCCTTCCCCTTCTCACAGGTAAGTTTTTCATTCCCTCCGGACAATATCCCTCCCCCCTCCCCTCCCCCCGGGTCCCTCCCCTTCCCACTGTATACACTCTCAAAAGACACTGATTTCAAGCATGACCGTGTGCAATTAAGGATTCTGGAGGAGGAAAATTAGCTCATTAAGTATTTGCTATCTCGGTATAGAAAAATTTTTGACACGTTGTTTGCCTTTTGTACACAGAGTACAAGACGTTTTGATTGTTGTCATAATTGCTTTAGTTGGGAGAAACAGTGGAGGGTGGAAATTTGTAGTATGTAATTATCTCTGAGACTGTTCGGCATTCACTGCACCGGTAAACTAATTGCTGGCCTTTCCGCAACCGTAATTCTGGTATGTTCCAGCTCCACTTTTTTGCACAATTGAGGAATATTCGACGTGTTTAGGTCTTTATTTTAGGAAGTTTCGGTGCCTTTGGCGTTTACAACAATTCACTTTTCTTGTTGTTGTTTTTTCTGTTTCGTTTTGTTTTGTCTTTTTATTTTCCTTGTTCTTGTCTCTGTGTATTTTTGTGGTAGGGATTAGTTTTTTCAATATTTTGCCCTGGCAGCGGCCTTGTACGGCCTACTCTTCTCGACTTTTGACTGCCAAAGTATCTTTACCGTGCGCAACGTGCGCAAGGTCCTTATCCGAGAAGACTAGGTGCTTGATCCTCCCTGCCACAGGATAAGGGGCTGGAAAATTTTCCCCAAACATCGTGGGGGTGGGGGGGGGGGGTCGAACCAGGTACCTTCGGCATGAGAGACGGGCGCCTTGCCTCTAGACATCGTGTGCCACGAAGTATTTGATGTTAGAAGTCCGCCGCTGTAGTATTATCATAAGGAATTGGAATATATTGGAACTGTTCAACAGCTGGATAAATGCCACAACGCATTTTAAACACATGTCAAAGTTTGCATCTGTTATACCTCTTCTACGTACAATAAGGTCTCCAGTTGTTTTGTTTTTTGGGGGAAAATGGAGATGACGTAGAATAAATAAAAACTAAGATTGCCCTGCCCGGGATAAATCGATTTGGTAGTTTCAGTTCTGGGTGATTGTTATGGACCTGCTTCATTTTGCCTGTTCCTTTAGCTTTATTTTATTTTTGTTTGTTTGTTTTTAGATAAGTTTTACTGCTCTTCCTTTGCGCGTTGACGTCCTGCGCGTCCCGCCAGCATCCGTCAAATGGCTATGATTTGCGCACGGGTTAGTTTGTACCTCCATGGGTTAGTTTGTTTGCACATCGCAGGAAGTGATAACGTCATGTGTTAGTGGAAAAGAAATATTACAATATTTTCCTAGGCATATTGAAAACACAAACCTGTACTTTTGGCCCTGCCGAGGCGCACACATTAGACCTTTCTTGTTAGGCTGCTGTCACAGTAGCGTCGCATTTTTTAAAATTATTATTATGGCAATAAATGAAGGTGCGTATAAATGCGCAGTCTCATTACAGAATAAACGGCCGTGGGGGGGGGGGGGGGGAGAGAGATACGGGGGATGGGGGGCCGAGGTGACCTAAAGGCAAGGTGCTCGCCTCTCATGCCGAAGGTACCGGGTTCGAATCCCGGTCGATGCAGGCATGTTGGAATTTTGGGATTTTTCTCACATTTTCCTGTCCTTGATTCTATGGAAGGTAGGGTCATGCACCTAGTCTTCTCGGATAATGACGAAAAATTCGGAGGACCCCTGTGCACGTTGCGCATGTTAAAGACACATTGGCAATTGGAAATCGTAAAGAGCAAGCCGTACAAAGGCGCACTGCCCGGGGAAAATTCTAAAAAAACTAAAAAAAACTAATCCCTACCACAACAATAAACAGTCGGGTATCAATGCCTTGGGCAGCGAACTTCCAAAAATAAACACCTAAACACAGAATCAACCGGAGAAGAAATTCACACCAGACAGCAACACAACAACGAGTCTTCTCGGACCAGGGCAAAAACACAGTGGGCCAGTGGGCCAGCTGCGCACGTTAAAGGCTGGCAGTTAGAAGTCCAAAAGTGCATCCTGAACAAGGCCCGCTGCTCGGGCAAAATTCGAAAAAAAAAAAAAAAAACTCACCCCTACCACGAAAACACACAGAAACAAGAACAAGAAAATTGAGGTGTAAATGCCAATGGTAGCGAAACCTCCTAAAATACAGACCTAAACACAAAGTATGAAACAGAAAATAAGTACGTACGCACCCCAAGCGTTTTGCTCTAGGGGCGCGGTGAAGTATACCAACCTGTCCTGACTCCTTCCTTATCCTGTTTCCTAAATCTTATCGAATCCCTAACCCTGCCCCTCCCCCTACCTGTTCAACCAAAAGAATAGAAAGAAAACAAAAAGGAAATCTGAAAGAATAATTAATTAAGGCTGTTATTAGGAGTATTTTGGGAGGCGCTCTCGAGCTCTGGGGTCACAAAAAAGCTTTAAAATACGTACCCCAAGCGCAAAAAATTGGGGGACGTACGTAATTGTAACAACATGCTTTTTGCACGTCAGCTGAGCATGCCCATTCGCACAGGTTGGCTGTAATTCAGAAACAAGAATTGAGACATTTGGGACAAAGGAACGTAATTTAATATGCCTTGGAACTCAATTCTAAAGACGTGGTAAATTCAAAATTTCGTAGGAGCACAAATTCTGTGACGTGAAGTGAAACAAAACAATAAGGGCAGTTACTATAGTAGTATGAGGTGCAAATGTCTGAGAAAACACAGATCTAAAGCTGAACTGCAGTAGGACTGCAAGTTCTGTGAGGCCAAGCGAAACAAACCAATATTGTCAATTACACATGCGTTCTAACCAGATCTTCTTAAGACTCCTGTGAAAATTGATTTCAGCTCGACCCTGAATTTAGAGCCAGTCGCGCAATATAACAGGAAATTCAGACTATTATTCGTATACATGAGAATGATTAACAAATCTATGATGGCGTAGTCTAGAGGATCTGCCGAGTCTGTGCCCTGAAACTGCGGGCCTAAGCCCCAAGCAGTGGCCGGAAAGTTACACACGATAAATGTCACGTTCACCGCTACCAATGTCAGGGTCAAGGACGCTTCCCGTGCAGACCGGCGGGACATCTTACTAGAAATAGCCCGGGAACTGCGATTTTGACCAGCTCTCAGTTTCATTGATTTAGATTTGTTGGGATTAGTGTTGGAATCCGATTGATCATAGACGAGATTTTCCTCAGATTTCATGACCCGGTTCCGACTTCTGATGATCCCGTCGACGATGATAATGTTGAAGATGATGAGGAGGAGGCAAGGTAAGAAAGCAAACATGGTGGTGTCTGTGATGAGTAAGGGGAGGACATGTTCTACCACATACACGGGTGCACAGTGTTTCACCTCTGTAATGTTGGAGACTGGGTTGAAAATCTCCAGGTCGCTGTAGAGCAGTATTGGACATGGGACGCTTAGCAAACCGACTAAAATGAAGAAAACGCCCAAGACGAGTTTGATCCGATATCGAGAACATATAATTTGTACACGGTGTGGCTGTAGTATGGACACCACTCGTTCTGTTGTCACGATGACCAGTGTCCAGCTGCTGGTGTACAGTGCGAAGAAGTACACGTACATACTGACCAAACACGCCACGTCATTGACCCGTGGGTCCAGCCCAGAGACTCTGTTAATAAAATAGGGCAAGAGGCCGTTTAGAATGGCGCCTAGGTCTGACACAGCCAGAATTCGCAGATAGATTGATATGGTACTGTCTCGAAACTTTCGCCGACTGAACACAACAAAGGACAAAGGATTGCATAAACAACCCAGTATGAGTAATGCAAGACTGTAGTACGTGCACACCCAGTCTGTAACTTGCAGCAAAATGTCGACATCATACGGGATGGTAATGTCACCTGACATTGTCTGCTTCTCTCTCTGTTGGACAAACGAGTAAAGAATAAATGTCTTGTTTTTTGTACAAATGCTCTAAAATAGACAACAGAAGAAGTGAACCCCTTGGCAGAGGGAGACTACAATAGATCTTCAAACTTAAAGAGCCTCTGTCAAACAATTGTTTCGGTTCTTGACATCTTTGTTGTGCCTGTGGCCATATCAAGTTACAAGTCTGTGTACTTCCCAACCGGAATCTCCGTATTGCTGCAAAATTTTAATTGTTTTAATACGGGTGAGTTTGTCTGGGTTACAGAATAGAGATACTACCAGAAGCCACACAAGGCAGGAACACGTCATCAATTTTGACTATCCTGCGCCATAATTATTGGAGGGGATCAATTTCTCGTAACTGGACACGCCCGCAACGACGTTTAACGTAGCATCAGAGAGTATGTATTTAGAGAGAGATATCACTGCCGCCAAATCGTGAAACTAGGTGGCGGCGGTAACAAGAATTGAAAGAGACCGCGTCTTCACCAAAGCCAGAGTTGGTATCTGTTTACTGAGATTTATTCACATTTTTGGGTTGATTGAAACTATTTAGAGCCGTTTGTAGGCTCTTACTCTCCGTGGAAATGTACGAACGGGTACTGTATTGTATACCGCCTAGAAAGTCAAGAAGTTGTATTCCATCCAAACTGGCGGTGTTCATACTTCCTGTGGTCGCTTCTGGTAGTTCCCTATACTGTGGTCTGAGTAGATTATCCTTCGTAGTTTTAATCCTAGGATAATACTTATTGTTTTCAGTCATAAATTTGGTTTATAATGTTCGGTACTGAGAGCGTATTTTATAAACCCATGCATTTATTGCTATAGTAGATTAGGATGTGGTTACGAAACCGATGCAGATAGTAACAAATATCTTTTAAATGTTGACTCTCTGGCCTGTGTGTAGACGTCTTCATTTCTGAACTCAAAGAACTCGTATCCCACTGGGTTTTGTAAACAGAGGATCTAAATCGTTTGAATGGCAATTTCTAATAGCCTCTGTCAATAGATCCTCATTCTTCTTCGGTTCTTATTCGGTGGACAATATGGGAAGGGCAGGAATGTATGAGCAGTAAATTAATCACCCTGGGCTGTCTGATCTGGCATGCAGTTTCTAAGACCTTTTCACATCCTCCAGATTAAGTGGCAATTTAATCTTTTACTCTCAACACCTATAATTAAGAAATGTTTTGTTACAATATCACCTTAATTATTGTAGCTTTCAATAGGGAGCACTATTCGAGTTTGAGATAAACAATAGTTGACGGCTGATTCAATGCATTTGATTCACAGTATTATTACTGCCCTCTTTGTTTCTGGATGTCACAATTATGTCTAAGTCTGTTGGGTTTGTGGGGTTTTTTTTTGGGGGGGGGGGGGGGGGGGATGGGGGAATTATTTTAAACCCAAGAATAATAAGAGACAGGAGAAACATTACTCAGTTGCTAGAAAATAGTTATTACTGTGGTCAGAAACGCGTAAAATTGGTTACAATGGCTTCTGCAATGTTCCGTTATTCCATGTAATGACCTTTATACAAGAGACATGTATACTGAAGTAATGTCAGATTCTTCTTCTGTGTCATAGAATGATATACTGAATTATATCTAGTGGCAATATCAAAATTACAAGCCTTGCAACTCTCCCTCTGCTAACATTTAACCTTCCACTGACAATGCCCACTAATCAGCCGTGCCAATAGATGTATAACTATAGATCCCTTGCCTATATTCATCCTTTACAAGATAACAGACCTTTTAGTATTGTATTAAGTTGTCGGCAATACATGTACAGTTGTAATTTTGCACAAATTATAAGAAACTGCAACATGGAATGTTCTGTTCATTATACTCATAATGTTCCATCAGATAGTCCGATCCCAAAGAAGTGGACGAATACTGTATTTAAAAACAAACAGAGAGCGCTATAGACGATCTTTTTTGCCATCCGCAATTCGAAGTAGCAGTGTTTCCTGATGTAATAATTATGCTGTTGTTAGTTTTTCCTAATGGATTGTTCTTACAGTGTGTGTGTTTGTGAGTGTGTGTGTGTGTGCGAGCAATGTTCTTACTTGTTGGTAATGTTGTGTGAGCAGTGTGCGTGTGCGTGGTGTGCGTTAAAGACTTGTAGGTCTTAGATATTGTATTTGCTGTTGTACTGTTACTGATGCTGTGACAACAAATTTCCTGGAAACAGGATAATAAAGTTATATCTTATCTTATCTAAATGTTGTTGTTTTTTCTCAGTCACTAGAAGGCATTTATTTTTTTTTAATTTTATTACAATGAGCCGGAATCAACATCAATTTTACCAGAAATTTATCTTTTGAATTTGTCTGAAACTTTTTATAGGCTTATTTTCCACAGGAAACTTTTTGGGGATAATTTGTTTTATTTGTTAGTCTGTACTGTGTCACGATCACGTGCGTGAAGATTATCACGACCACGTGTGTGATGTGCACTTAACTTCTTTACCTTTCAAACCCAGCTAACAAGCCAAGCAAGCAGACCAGCGATCAACGGACACATGGAGTGAGATTTAAATTAAACGATATTTAATTCTAAATGCATGACAAAACTTATGTCAAAACATTCAATTCATGATAATCAAACATACAATCATAAAAACAGAGATAGTTGAAATTCACTCTTGGGGATCATGGCTACTCTCTACTCCCCAACTCACATCTAGATCTAACCCCTTTGTCCATAAACTTAATTACGTATACTCAATAGTCTCTGTCAACAGCTGCTCTCCTCGTTGATGCAGTTTCACGTCTCCAGAGTTCAAACGATCCTTCCTAGATCTCTAGCTTCAACGATAAACGGGGAAACAGACGCCCCTGGCTTCACACAAACAAGAAATCACAGTTCACACCCGCCGTCGTAGATCACGAGCTCCTGAAGGGTTCTCATCCCGTCATCAGGACTCCTCAACTTCTGCAAACACATAGCACACAGACGGTTCACACCCGCCATCGCAAATCACGAGCTCCTGAAGGGCTCCCATCCCGTCATCAGGACTCCTTAACTTCTGGTCCCCATGGCACGACCTTTCACTTGTCGCCCGGACCGATAAATTCTTCTTATTGGGAAATAAATGTGAACATCATGGATCCCTCACACACCTAACACTTCTGGTCCCCATGGCACGACCTTCCACCTGTCGCCCGGAGCGATACTGTCACGAGTGGAGTGAGTGCAATTAAGGGGATTGCTACAGAGCGGGTGTAGAGTAAGAAGGGCTCACAGTAGACAGCAAGTTAAGCGTGCTGTTGTGAGTAGTGGGAGGGTCTGAATGAGGCGAAAGCGCGGTACTACTATCACTGCAAGTTAGAAGGTCCGACGGAGCGGACCTGTGAATAAGAGCCCATCGGGCGGACATAAAGGGAGCAGTCGAGAAGACTAGTGAGAGAGTCTTTCCAGTAATGACTGGTATGTAGAACGTTGATTGATTATTATGATTGATGTATTATATTATATTCGTCTATTACCATGATGTAAATAAGTATATGTGAGGAATGTGGAAGTCCTTGATATTGGATATAGCAATGTGCGCCATGAGCGATAGATGAAAGTGAGTTCATGGATTTGTAGCGCGAGTGAGTAGTGTGTACTCCGATGGAGGTGTGTTACCGTAAGATGTGTGGTGAGTGAAAGGTGAACTAGTGTGTGTACGCTTCATGGATTGTAAGGAGAGGTGGAGTGAATAGAAATGGTAGGGTATTATACCAATGTAATGTTATTCTTGTAGGTGTCGGGGACGGGCCGAAGAGCCACCTCGATGAGCACAAGTGATAGGCCAGCATAGGGCCGGAGGCCATACATAGGCCAGAAGTGAGACTGTCGGTGCAGGACAGTAGAGGCACATAAAGTCGTGGCAGTCGGGCCACGGACAGGGACGTAGATATGAGAGTGAATGAGATACTATATTATTGCCATGATGATGGGCAAGTGAACTGATAAGTTGTATGGCAATAGGAAGGTGATGTTGAGAGACGGCGGTGCCAGTGAATCATTAATGTACTATTAAGACCCTGAGGGGAGAGGCTGAGGCCGAAGTGCCTTTAGGAGTAACTACCGGATTGTGGATCCGAGGGAGAGTGTGTGTGAGAATAAGGCCGTTGTACGGCAGTTCATTTCAATAATATAATGTATGTAATTGCGCTATTATATGTATAATTATGTTTAATAAATGTGTGAGTCTGATGGATTGTTTTGTTAAGTGTTAACTTGTTTGTTCGTGATTGTTGTCCTGTCATAACTTATTACATCTCCCAGTCTGGGATTTGTGACAGATACTTTCTGCGTCTTCCTCTTGGAATGAATAATTTTGGGAACCCCGTGTGTCGAGCTTTTCCTCTATTTATACTCCCGAGGTTTTTGCACACGCGACTAGTTTAAAGCGAGACGTGTGTATCTTTTCACGCTCGTCAACAATGTTAAAAACCGTGTTTTCCCCTGCTAAGCTCACCCCCTCTAGACTCGTGGTGCACAAGGCCACCGACCTTCCTCGTGATAGTAAACTTTCATGCTCTTCAGCAACTTTAAACTCCCCTTCTCCCCTACTAAGTTTACCCCCTCTATACTCGTGGCGTACAAGGCCATCAACCTTAATCGTGACAAGTGTGATGCCAAGGTTCCTTCTCCCTAGTTTCTGAAACGTAATAATTAGATCAAATAATTTTTTTTAAAACACAGACACACACGAGATTTCGTCAGAACTAAAGAACTGTGCAAAACACGAACATAGTGTGTCCATCTTCGAAAGGGAAAGCGATCGGTGAATATTCAGCTAACTATACTGCATAATAACGCAGAAGTACACACGCTATACAGTGTACACATTTTAGTGTTTGGCAGTTTTATACTGTAGGTTTTTTTATATGTGTAAAAAAAAAATATTTTTTAGATACCATGTTTTTACAAACAAGTACAGATAAACAGACTCAAACACGGGCAACAGTCTGACAAATACGAAATCAGCTGAATGAGGTTCAGCGTAAAATATGAGCCAATGAACATTTGAAGTAAATCCAATTTACAGTTTTCGGAAAAATCAATTTAGACTCCGCGCAAGTTACAAAAGGCCTGGTGTAGACTGTCAATGCTAACTCAAAAGCTGGCCGTAGGCAAAATATCAAAGCACATGGTTATAGGATCGGGACATTATAGGTAGAATGCGCTTATCCACCATCTTGTCTGTCCGGACCCACTTAAGGCGTCGCGAACCAATCGGGGGCGAGTTCACTACTGTAAGCAATGACACGTATGTATACGCACATGGGAGACGTTCGGTCAATTCTTTCACTTCTTTTCTCTTGTTTACACGGATGGTAGGGAATCGGACCAGTTTGGACACATCCTTTCCACCCTGTCACACCAGTCAACTGCAATGCCACCAGCAGGTATTTTAACTGCTTAGACACATCTCGAAGTTACACTCATCAGCTGATCCACCGGCCATCTTGTTTGGCGGAAGTACAAAACAAAAACTTTGTGACGTCATGCGCATTCTACCAATAGGCGACGTTTCTCTCGTACGACCAAAGATGTTAAAATAGTATTAACCTACATTCCCTGGTGAGGTCACGTGACCGTACCTCAACGCTTTCGGCCATTGAGGTCAGAAACAACTTTTCCGGTTAGCCTGGTTTACTTTTTCTCTCTCTCTCTCTCTGTGTCTTGTCCCTGTGGTTGCTTTTTTCGTCTCTCTCCCTCTCCTCTACATGTCTGTCTCCCCTATCTTCTCTCTCTCTCTCTCTCTCTCTCTTTCTCTCTCTCTCTCTCTCTCTCTCTCTCTCTGTCTTTTTTTTTGGGGGGGGGGGGAGGGGGGTGTCTGTCACAGGTGGTTGGAGGCTGCTGTTGACGTAGCAAATTATGATTTTATGTAGCCATTATCATGCTTGCGCCTTATCCCCCCCCCCTCACACACTCACATCCTGCTTGTGAGTGTCTGCCCATGCACTTGAGCTTCTGCTGGATCTTGATATCCGTCTGTTTATTTTATTAGAGGGGGGGGGGGTGAGGTTGTCGATTACTTTCATTTTTTCTGACTTTGTAGCTGTTATGGTGGTACGTCTTATAATACCCCTCTCTCCCTCTCTCTCCCTCTCTCTCTCTCTCTCTCTCTCCCTCTCTCTCTCTCTCTAACACACACGTTGAAGTAAGAATTTGCGAGTCTATCGGTCCAAGCTTCTGAGTTTCTTCTTCTAGACCTCCTTATACATGTATTAAAAACAATTGTAGGCCTATATTATTCTAGAATCTCTGACATTTTCCTGATTGTTGTAGCACTCAAGATCTACTTTTCTCGACAACGTAAAACAACACGCTAGGCTTACTATGTACTACATCGTAGGCCTACTATCAAATTCGAGGCAAACGGTTTGTGTTTCCTATGGTAACCAGTAGCTTTGCTGGGCCGCCGCTTGGACAGCTTGACCTCAACCCGCCATTGTTTTCGCTCTCCACGCCCGGACGCCGCGAGCTGGTTCTCGCAGCGCGACTAGGTAATCTAGGTTAATACTATTTTAACATCTTTGCGTACGACTGTAAGTTTCCTCAATTGTGAATTGTCATGTGTGATAATTTTGTTACCTTGACACTGTTACAGTACTGTTTAACGCTAGACAAAAGTTCGTCTCTTTCTGACTAGGAATGCCAAAATGTGCCGTGTTTTGCCTAGTGGAAGGATCCGCAACAGCTAAACGGTCGTTGTTTGTTTTTTTGTTTTTTTTTAATTCTTCTTTGGGAGACTGTTTCGCTTTGTTCCAGTCACATCAATAAAAATTGTGACGTTGACCTCACGGCAGTCCCTGCCCCCCCGTGCACAGCGGCTAAGAGTGCATATTATGTTGAAATCCAAAATGAAGAACTGAATTTGTTCGGAGAAAGGCGGAATTAAATTCAGAGTTTTGTATAAGTTCAAGTAATGTGATGTCAGGTGAAAGACATGTATTGTACTCGTTGTGTTTTTTTTTGTTTTTTTTTTAGCCCCCAGGAAGGTCTTTGGTGACTGGAAACTTGTTGTTTTCCTACAGCGGGGTGTGCAACTTATAGCTCTGTCTCTGTTCTTTTTATTTTTGCCATTATTTTCAAGCTGTGTTTTCATGTGTACAGAAACAGAAACGGTACGGCAGGAAGGGCAAAAATTCCATCACGTAATAAAAAGAAAGAGCGTTTCCAATGTGTAGGGAAACGGCATTTCCGTACACATGACAACATTCTTTCTATTTCACTATTTGATGGGGTTTTGATGTTTCCGTTTCCGTTTCTGTACACGTGAAAACGCAGCTTCATTGTGTTTTAACGCCCGACATCCCCAGATAGCTCGTTACTGATTACTGTGATTTCCCAGTGTGATACGTCACTTCCAAACAGCTAGATATATAATATGAGAGTTCTAACCATGATGTTCGGTAAAGCACTGTGACGTGTCAGCCAAGTTCAAAAAGCGGTGGGATCAAGGGACGTAAGAGGCAAGGAGAGGATTGCTGCTAATTACCGTCCTTTGTTGTCTTTTTGTCGGTGATTTCACCTCCGATTTTGTGTTTCACGAATTCATGAGCCGGTGACGTCATCACTTCCTGCCTAGTCTCACTATTAAACAAACTGACCAGTGCCCACATATTAATTGCCATTTCATGACAAGTTTCGCACCAGGGAAATGCAATAAAACTTATCTAAACAAAGAAACAAAATAACATTAACGACAAACTAAACCTAAAGTAAACGGACAAGGTGATGTAGTAAACGAACAAAACTGAACCTTGTAAAAAATTGGCTATTGTTGTAAGTACGCACGCTTCCCAAGCGTTTTGCACCAGTCAGGTGTAGGTATACGCATCTATACTATCCCTAACGCCGTCCTTATCCTCAACCCTAAATTTGATTTGAGTCCCTCTTCCTGCCCATTAACTCTTTCAACCAAAAAACAGGAGGAAAACAAAAACAAAAATCTGAAAGAAATAATTAAGTAAGGCTGTTAAAAGGAGTATGTCGGGAGCAGCTCTGCAGCTCTGGAGTCACAAAAGGCTTTAAAATACGTACCCCTAGCGCAAAAAAACTTGAGGGACGTACGTACTTGTAACAACATTCGTAAAAATAAATATATCCCGAGCAAGTCCAGGAGCTCAGTTAGTAAGCTTCACAGACTAATAAATTACCCAGACTGGATGATCCCATTGTGTGACGTCACAAAACAGCGAAAGGTCATGAACCATCCGCCACATTAGGTTTACGGTATCGACCGACGCTTCAGCATAGCTACAATTTTGAATGATACCATTTTGACGGGCGTACTGAACGCGGAAGTTTGGTTCCGCACCAAGAAATGAATACATGTACAACCAATCTTGACAAATAAAAAGAAATTTCTACTACAGATAGAACTAGAATCGGAATTTCCCGAGCGGCGGCCATGTTGGTTATACAGTCGTCGCTCGGGAAATTCCGTAAAAAACGACACAGCCCGAAGCTCGTGTTTCCAGTCTGGTTAATTTATTAGTCTGTGGTAAGCATACCATAACAGAAGTAAGACTTCCAATGTAATCATGAAAGGCTATTTCACCTCTGAGCTTTAAATTCTACAAAATATTATATCGCGCATAGAAAGACGTAAAGGTGTACAGGGACATATTTTAAAAGGTTTTGAAGTTCGCCATATTTTTAATACTTTCCTTGATTTTGAACCACAACTGATTTGAGAAGAAAAAAATGTTCCGACATTTTGAGCCGGAAAAAGAAAGACGCATTTTCTTCGAGTAGAATTAAAAAGTATGACAGGAAATTTCGTTCTGTGCCTCAATTTTCATATTGTTGATCGAAACTCAATTTCAAATAAAAGTCACACCTGTGTATTCCCCCAGTCAGCGAGCCAAAATGGTAGTTATAATTTGGAACAAGTTAGAAAGACGGTAAGATATAGATAGCGCTCTTGTCAAAACAGAGACATAAATATTTATGTAATAGATCGAATGAGCAAAGAACTCACGCATGTTGAAATGCAAAGCGCTGAAGGGTTGGGGAACTGTAGGAAGCAAATTAAAAAAAAGGACAAGAAAACGGGGAACATTTTGAATGACAATCAATTTGTTTCTTTTAATCAGGAAAAATTTAAGTTCTGTGAATAACGCATACCATGATGTCGCTACAATGAATCTTTCTTTTCAGTAAACACGGGTGATTTAACAATGGGTGTGAACTTAATTCCATTGTGCCTTAGTCGATTACACAGGTCCAAAAACACTTGTCACAAGCATAGTGATGAGACCGACTACGCTGTGTCATTCTGCGTTTAGTAAGGGCCAACGGCCTGAGGCCCCGCGGGTGCTTGCTGATTTTGATCATCCATCTAGTTGGATGATGACGTCACGATATTGCTTTTCAATGAGATCACGTGCACCAGCCAATGACGTAGATCTCATTAAAACCAGCGACTATAGATTTATAGAGAGATCTCACTTCCGCCAAATCGTGAAACTAGGTGCCTGCCGTAAACAAGAAATTGAAGAATTGAAGAACTACACAGGGACATCTTCACCAAAGATAGTGTGCATATCTGTTTACTGTGGTTTGTTCATATTTTTGGGCTGATTGAAACTATTTAAAGCCGTTTGTAAGCTCTGAATGCGCCTCGTGGAAATACACAAACAGATATTGTTTACCGCAGCGACCTACTTTCCGCTCCACGCTAACAGTGGTTTTGCAGAACCTCCCGTGCCTCGCAGTGCAAATCGACCAATAGTGAACCCTCTCTATACATACATACTCGCTGCTGAAACTCAATATCATGATGTCACCATCCAATTAGCCAGCCAATCAAATTCGGGTACTGTGTGAGTAGTTGGGTGGTGACATCATGACACTGACTTTCAATGAGATAAATAATAATATTAATAATGGATGGCATTTATATAGCGCATATCCATTGCCATTATAAATGCTCTATGCGCTTTACAGAAGCTCTCTCACTCGCTCTTTCTTTCTCTCACCCTCTCTCTCTCTCTCACTCTCTCTACCTCTCTCTATCTCTCTCTGTCTCAGAGCAAATTGTAACCGCAGCCTGTTAGGCGCAGTTCACAACTCACAACAGTTCACAGCTCACAACTTGTATTCTAAAGTATTATAATAATATTTAAATATCTATTAATATTGATCTAATAAAATCTATTAAATTTAATTTCAATTTGGCTCGGGCATCTTCCTGTTCGGCCTGCTCTTTACGATTTCCAACGCCAAGGTATCATTAGCGTGCGCAACCTGCACACGGGCCCTCCGAAATTTTTCGTCCTTATCCGAGAAGACTAGGTATTGATCCTACCCCCCAATAGGATCAGGGACACGAAATTATGAGAAAAATCCCAATTTCCAACATGCCTGCACAGCCCGGGTTTCGAACCCGGGACCCTTGGCATGAGAGGCGAGCACCTTGCCTCTAGACCACCTTGTCCCAGATGCAAGTACTTGGCTGGTGCAGGAGATCTTTTTGTGTTTGCACCCGACAAAATGAGGCTCTTCATGCATTTTGGTGGTATGGAGAAATTGGTATCACCGAGTAGGTTATTCAAAGTCCTTTCATCTGGTACAAAAAATATTACTGTAATTTAGTTAGCA
The DNA here is from genome assembly GCA_963931925.1 of Onchidella celtica. NCBI lineage: Eukaryota > Metazoa > Mollusca > Gastropoda > Systellommatophora > Onchidiidae > Onchidella > Onchidella celtica. The sequence continues at coordinate 16,103,389 of OZ007581.1, forward strand.
GAGAAGACATGGCCTCTCAAAGAACAAAGTGACACAACCACAGCTTTGAGAATAACACGTCTGAAATTTCAGCTTTTTACTCAATATTTTTATTGATGGTGAGTGAATTTAAAGTCAGTTTTGAGGCATTTACCCGTCTCAAACAGGATTATCATTTGGAAAAGGAATAGTAAAGCGGTTTTTAACTTTTCAAAAATATACTGAAAACGCACAAAACGATAAAGTTGACCCTAAATTGCGTTTTAACGAGGTTTTCGGGTAGTGCCGAAAAGTGCCTGATTTTGTCGGGCGGCTACACATTTGATAGTCAATGTGTATGACGTCACTAACCAACTAACTGGTTGATCGAAACCGGCTAGTGTGGGCCTGGTTTGAGATAAACGGGTGGTCTTTTTAAAACGAAGTAAGAGCAATTATACTAATCATATGATAGATAGATAGTTAGATAGATAGATAGATAGATAGATAGATAGATAGATAGATAGATAGATAGATAGATAGATAGATAGATAGATAGATAGATAGATAGATAGATAGATAGATAGATAGATAGATAGATAGATAGATAGATAGATAGATAGATAGATAGATAGATAGATAGATAGATAGATAGATAGATAGATAGATAGATAGATAGATAGATAGATAGATAGATAGATAGATAGATAGATAGATAGATAGATAGATAGATAGATAGACAGACATACAAGTATATAGATAGATAGACATATTTTTCGAACACCAGTTCATTCGAAAAATATGTCTATAAAAAAAAAAATCTGAAAATCTGCCAGGTTACTGGAGGGCTTAGAACAACCTTAACCTGCAGGAAAGTGAGTCTGAGTTCCGGGCAAGCATGTGGACACGATAACGGTCACATTGTGCTAGAAAAAGCCAAACGGCAGACACGATAACGGTCACATTGTGCTAGAAAAAGCAAGATGGCAGAAACGATAACGGTCACATTGTGCTAGAAAAAGCAAGACGGCAGACATGATAACGGTCACATTGTGCTAGAAAAAGCAAGACGGCAGACATGATAACGGTCACATTGTGCTAGAAAAAGCAAGATGGCAGACAGAATATAACAGTCATTGGACAGGGGGAGACACTTCCATACACGCCCACCAACCACCCTCTGAAATGATATCAACAACAACAGAAACGGGAATACCAAAGGCAGCGACACTCTATAAATACAACAACAACAACAATAGCAGTTGCAGTATATAATAACAACAATAATACAAATTCCAGCAACAATATAAAAGAACAACAATCAAAAAACAACTTTTAATAGCGTACGGGACACAGTGGTCTAGAGGCAAGACGCTCGCCTCTCATACCGAAAGTACCGGGTTCGATTCAATGTCGGTGCACGCCTCCGTGTTGGAATTTATTTTTTTTATTGGGGGGGGGGGGGGGATTTCTGTCCCAAATCCACGGATAGGTAGGATCGAGCACCTATTCTTCTGGGATAAGATAAGAACGAAAAACTCGGAGGGCCCGTGTGCACGTTGCGCACTTTAAAGATTCCATGGCAGTTGAAAGTCGAGAAGAGCAGGCTGAACAAAGCCGCTGCCCTGGAACATTTCTAAAAGAAAACAAAAAACTAATCCCTACCACAATGTACCACACACAGTAACAAGACAAAGAAAAAAAGAGGCGTAAATGTCAAGGGCAGCGAACCTTCTAAACTAAAGACCTAAACACACACAAAAAAAACAACAGCATGTGCGTGCAAGAACAACAAAACGATTAAACAAGAAATTTTTAAAAAAATAATAAAAATCACAGAACATCAACTGCGCTTTTCATCATGTACACACTTATCGATTCTCTCTGCTCATGCCGCAGGGGAAAAGTTCAGTTTTACGACATTGTTTCGTATCGGAATCACAACAAAACATTCACGATTGTGGCCAGAGGGTGTGTCTGCTGGGAAGTTTGTGAAGTTCTCTAAATATTGATTTCTGACATAATGGGGAAAACATAAGCATTTGTTATAACAAGGCTTTGTCTGTATACCATCTACAGAGGGACGTTGGACTGGGATTTGTGAAATGTCTGTTCAATATGAAGACTTGAGTGCAAAAAGTACTCAAGTCCATTTGGCCACCTTTGAGAAACTGGGCATTGAATATTTTCAACATTAATTGAAATACTCAAATACTGCCTTATGTTTCTGCCTTTTTAGTCAATACGTATGATGCTTTCAAGAATCTACATTATGACAATTCGTTTGTATGAAAATCTTGGATTTTTTTGGCATTAAAAGTGTTTGGAACTTAAGTACTTTTTACATAGAAAACGTGAAGAGATACCGCATTTAATCATTTAAAAGATATGAATAATTCTGTCCTATTGTCCCATTCTCATAAATCGTATGGAAATATGAGAAAAATGAATCTCAGTTTAAAGTACTATGTCTATCTACGTTTGTTGTGGTTGATTTATTAATGTAATTTTTTAATGGTGTATCGCCACATAGCAAGCTCAGCTGATTTCAGGTTGGATTAAAACTTCACTAAGTAAGTCACAACATCAAAATAAATGCTGAAATTATCTTGTTTTAAAAGCCCCAACCCAGCCTTTTTCAAAAATGTTAGATGCGGGAGAGTAATTTTTGTTTGTTTGTTTGTTTGTTATCTATCTATCTATCTATCTATCTATCTATATATCTATCTATCTATCTATCTATCTATCTATCTATCTATCTATCTATCTATCTATCTATCTATCTATCTATCTATCTATCTATCTATCTATCTATCTATCTATCTATCTATCTATCTATTTATCTATCTTTCTATCCATCTATCTATCTATCTATCTATCTATATACCTGTATGTCTGTCTATCTATCTATCTATCTATCTATCTATCTATCTATCTATCTATCTATCTATCTATCTATCTATCTATATATCTATCTATCTATCTATCTATCTATCTATCTATCTATCTATCTATCTATCTATCTATCTAACTATCTATCTATCTATCTATCTATCCATCTACGTACCTGTTTATCTATCTATCTATCTATCTATCTGTCTATCTATCTATCTATCTATATATATATACATTTCTGTGTGTTTTCGTAGTAGGGATTATTATCCATATATCTATATCCGCAACGGACTAAGTAGTCTCGATTTCACCAAAACCTTCCTTCCAAGGATATGATTCATGCGCATATGGTGATTATAAAATCCAAGCATATCTCGAATATTTTACAAATGTATGGCCAGGCGCTAAATCGTGCCTACTAGGCTAAAGGAGAAGGCTTGATTCAAGTTTGTGTCAGTCATGTTGTTTACATTCCAACATTGCTCGAGATATTTAAAAGCAGACTTCTGATTGGTTGTTTGAAATAAGTCTGATTACTTCATTGGCTGAGGGACTTTTTCATCAAAACCGGATGGACTCAAGAACCCTTCCCTCCAAAAGCTGTAAGACGGATGTACATTGCATGAGAAAATTGGTGACTTAGGGACTTTATTTTTTTAAAGATATTTATGTAGGTTGAAGAAGGGATATAATCAAATGTACCCATGCCCTTAACTCATCTACCCCCAAAATATGATTTGAGTACTTTTTGCACTAAGGTATTCACGTGATACCTAAGTCGGATTTAGTTAAATGGAGATATATTTCGAGGGCCGCATTTTGAAAGTGCTCTAAATATCAAAGACAAAACGTCCGTTGAGATGTTGCCATAAATATGAACCCCTATGCGTCGGAGGGTTAAGAAACAGACAGATCAGTACACAAACAATCTATCAAAGATCTTCAGAGCTGAATACGTTGTGGAGAAGAGGTTAAGTTACCCTCTGGCAAATGCAAATATTATGTGACCTTTAAGCGCATTCGTTTTATTATTTCTTTCACCTGTATTCTTTAAAAATCTGAAGTATTTGCTCTGTTGAGATGAAAATGCAATGGCGTTTTATAATCAAAGCCACCGGATATGTCATGCAAGATTTCTGGTTCTTTTTTAGATCTAATTCAGTTGGATGAATGGACGCTCTTATCGGTGGAAGAATTTTGTAGATCGAAAGGAATAAAAAGCTGTCGAACGTTTGTTCAGAACAGAGTACAATCTCTATGCTTCAGATACATTTGAAGCTTGGATTTTCGATACAAAGTAAGTACTACTAAAGTTAACGGGATTTCTTCTGAGTTTATGTTATATCTTTTCAGTATACGTGGTTTCTTCTGATGTTTTTTTTTAAGTTTTTCAGTTTACGTGGTTTCTTCTGATAGTTTTTATAGTTTTTCAGTTTACGTGGTTTCTTCTGATAGTTTTTATAGTTTTTCAGTTTACGAGGTTTCTTCTGGGTTTGTTTGTTTTTTCAGTTTACGAGGTAAATATTCAGTTTCGAAGATATTCCATCAGTAAACTGACTAGTTACTTAGTTACGCGGTACATCTTCGCTTTAGGAGAAAACAACAACAACAACAACAACAACAACAACAACAAAAAACAAGAACAAGAAAAAGAATACAAAAAGAGATGTGTACATGCCCGGTACAACAATCCTCTGAAATCAAACATCTCTACCCACACATATGTGAGGCGCTCTAGGGAATTGGCCCACATGTCGAGCTCGACACTTTCGAGATAGAGCCAAAAATAGGTGGATAGGAACTTTTTCGTTCTGCATCATTTTTCGTCATGAACAGATTCGAACAGATTCCTCTATCATTTCTTTATGCCTGGGCAAAAGGGTTTTAATGAATGCCGTCTATAAATACGTTGGTTTTTTTTCATTTTTGTCTGACCCAATCTAATGGGTCTTTTTAAGTATACGTAGACTTTATAAAGGTGTTTTTCTCAAAAGTTACTTTTTCTACCTTTGCCACGTTGAAATAGCCATAACTTTGTGAATTTTTAATATATTTTACATGAAATAAAGTGCCTTCATCTCAGGACAGTTTGTTTTTTCACAGTATGCCCTTAACTTAATTTTGAACAAAAAATGGACAATTTCCCTAGAGCACCTCGCATAATATTATTATTTCATTGTTTAAGATACATTTCAGGCAGATCCGTTCAGCAGTATTTGAGTCTATTTTTAGCAAAAGGGTTTTCTTATTATATGACAAATACATTGGCCATAGAAACCAAAAGAGAGTTGTTTCCTAAAAGACCGTTTGAATTGAAGACTGCAGTATTTTTATAAATGCCCTAAAGAGTTTGTCTTACTCAGGGGCACTCAATCATCAGCTCTCTCAGCTTTCATCTGTGGTTCTATGAAAACACCATTGAATGAAAGAATACATCTACTGTTATATCGACCTATATACTTGTATTGCGGTTAACTCTTGAGTTGAGTTCATGTCGAAAATATCGAATATATGGTTCTTTTTCCCTGAAAGGCTGCTGACCCTTGATATAAACATTTTTTGTTGTTGCGTTATGCCACGATTGTTTTGAACAACATTCATTGAAGAATAACACGTCTAAAGCTGATTTTTTTTCAATTTTTTTTTATTTTTACTAAATCTCGACCTGCCAGATTTTTGTCTGTGTCTACCATGATTGTTTCACTGTGTTTGATGCTCTGAGCTAAATGTTTGATACAATGAAGATGAAAGACATTATTTTTGGTGAATACATCACTTTATCTGAGTGTCTTAGCAATAAACTCAACACTCGATTTGATTCAATATTATTTCAAGCTTTGTAGTGTTTTTAGAAACTTGTGCCTCAGTCTCCCTGCAAAATTTCATGAAAATATATGGTTGCCGTGCTGTAATTTTTTTGCATGCAATCTTAGATTTTCTATGAAGTTATGATTTTCTGATCGGTAAATCCACAGCCAGAATGAATGTTTCATAGTGGCGAATTGCTTTGATCTCTTTGATATATTATCATTACCCAAAAAAGGTGCTTAAAACATATGTATTTCGCAACAGACCCACTATTACTGGTTCACAAAACTACCATTATAAATACTGCTGTCTCGACGCAGAGAAAGCCAGTTATCCAACAGAAAGTTTCCTGTGCAAGTGTACTTTTCTGATCCCTGAGGTGATGAGCTGTTTTTGAACCAAACTGGTAAGCTTATCTTGTAAAACTGTTAAGTTAGATATTTATCCTCTATGCTAAAAAGATTCCTTACATAGCCTGAAGAAGCAAAACAAAACAACAACAAAAAAAAAACGAAATAAGATGTTTTCAGAGGACAAAATAATGGAGACGGAAAGAAATTAATTTCGAAATTAGTCAAGGGAAAACGTTTCAGCTTTTGCAATATTATGTTACATCATTGCGCTCCTGCCTAGTTACAAACAATCGATCTCATCCAAAATGGCGCAAGGTAGGTCAAAATTAATGACGTATTCCTGCCTGGTGTCATTTCTGATAGTATCTCTAGTCTGTGCCATCTCACTGAAAGTCAGTATGGTGACGCCACATCGAACTGGTTGGCGAATCAAAATCGCCCAGTGCAGGTCCTGTCACAGTGGCTTCGGTTTCGTTTTGTTTTTGGCTCGCTTTCGGTAATTTCTTTGTGTAGTCGCCTGATAAAATGAGGCATTTCATGCATTTTGATGGTATGGGGGTATTGGTGTCACCGAATAGGTTATTCAAAGCCCGTTCATTTGGTTAAAAAAAATATTGCTGTAATTTAATTAGTAGAGAAGACATGGCCTCTCAAAGACAGGAAGTAACACAACTATAGTTTTGAGAAAATCGCTTTTAAAGTTTCATTTTTTAGACAAAATTACTGACGGTGACTCTATTTAAAGTCAGTTCTGAGGCATTTACACTTCTCAAACAGGATTATCATTTGGAATAGTAAACCTTTCAAAAATACAGAAATCGCAAAATCGCTAACTTTGACCCAATGATGCGTTTTAACGATTTTCTCGAGTCAGGTAGTGCGGAAATGTGCCTCATTTTGACGGGGGCTACACATGTTTATTCATTGCGAGTACCTATCGTTATCTTCTGACAGATTCAGAAAGTATTCCAGGCACTCGGTGACTTGTTTCATATAATTATATGGAACATTAGGAACTAAACTGCCAACCTCTTCCCCCCCCCCCCCAAACCCCCGCTCCCCCACCCCTCCTGGTGGGATATTATAGCTGTCATTGGAGAATACTTGCCAGAAAAGGTCTGCTCTCGTGCTGTGTAATGAATTATTTAATGCTTATTGCATTAAATGTTATTCTCAATCACCATCCAAAAAAAAAAAAACTTTCTTAGATGTCCAAGCTAATGTTGACTGCATTATGTGCAATGTATCTCTGTTTCACGTTTGTTCTAGAGACAAGGTGCTCGACTCTCATGCCGAAAGAACCGGGTTCGATCCCCAGTCGGTGAAGGCATGTTGGATTTTTTTTGGGGGGGGGGGGGTGGATGGGGGGGGAGGGAGAATTCCTGTCCTTAGTCCTATGGTTGGTAGGCTCCAGCACCTAGTCTTCTCGGATATGGACGAAAATCTCTGAGGGCCCGTATGCACGTTACGCACTTTAAAGATACCTTGGCAGTAGAAAGTCGAGAAGAGCATGCCGAGCAAGGCCACTGCCCGTGCAAAATTCTTTTTAAAAAAAAAAAAATCCCTACTACAAAAACACACAGAAGCAAGAAGAAGAAAAATAAAAGCAAGAAAAGTGAGGTGTAAATGCCAAGGCCAGCGAAACTTCCTAAAATAAATACCTAACACAACAATCTCTTTTTCACTAATTGTACGGACAGGTGATTCGAAGGGAAGAACTGACAATGAAATGTCTGTATGGTGGAATAGTGCTGGACTATCTGGTGATCTGTGCTATATCAACTGTGTTTCTGACGGGTAAGCAAAGTGCTTTTTATTTTGGGTCCATTCTCATAATGCTGTATCTTACATTTCTATCATAATTATTTTTATCAAATTCTAACCAGTAGTGTTGTATCACATATCAGTGTAGTATACTTCGCATTAATCATACATCTATTATATATTTCAGTAACTTGCAACCTTTGGCATGACTAACTGACCAAACTATACACTCTTCAGGCCTTAAATTTGGCAGGAAGGTGGCAATTGAGATAAGGAAGATGATGGCTATAATTAAAAGTTGTTTACTTCAAGCATGTATTTAAAAAAAAAAAAAACAATGTTTATTGCTATGTAACATCTGTATATTTGCATGTTTGTTTCGTAACATATAGTTATAATGCATGTCTTAAAAAGTAACCGCATCAAGCGTTCAGTTTGGTGCGTAGTGTTCTGGTGCGCATGAGTTCTGAATCAAGACTGTAGTTTATTACTTTTATTATATGAGAAAGAGAGAGAGAGAGAGAGAAGGGGGGGGGGGAGCACATGATTGTTTATTCCGGGCAATGCCCGGTAGGTCATCTAGTCTTCCATATTTCAAAGTACGAAGACAAATATAATTAGCAGTGGCATCTGGCTAAAATTTGCACTTATTATCTGTTTAAATGTGTATTGTTTTAGCGATTCAAATTGTAAATATTATTATTATCAGCCTAGTCTGCCATCCGCGAGAATTTCTGCTCAGTATATTTGTTTCCCTAATGGTGAAAGAGTCCTTTAAAAATACACTCTATCTATCTATCTATCTATCTATCTATCTATCTATCTATCTATCTATCTATCTATCTATCTATCTATCTATCTATCTATCTATCTATCTATCTATCTATCTACCTACCTACCTACCTACCTACCTACCTACCTACCTACCTACCTACCTACCTACCTACCTACCTACCTACCTACCTACCTACCTACCTACCTACCTACCTATCTATCTACCTACCTACCTATCTATCTATCTATCTATCTATCTATCTATCTATCTATCTATCTATCTACTCCTACAGAGAAAAAAAACGTATAGACCCATCAAACACACCAAAGAGTTACCCCTGTGTTTATTTATTCTCATCTCCCCAGCAACCAGCGTCAGATGGCCCAGTAAAGACCCATGCTACTTTTGGCCAAACGCTGCTTACGTCAATGGGAAATGCTACAAATTAATGCAAGAAATTAAGACATGGCAAGATGCACAGGTATGTCTTTCCCTACACTGTTAAGAACTGAACTGAATGAGCCCGGCTATAAACATAATCGAAATAGCAAAAATCTTTGGGACTATATAATATCTGCGTCTGTTTAGGTAGAGCCAAAGAATATATATCTATAGAGAGGTTTCACTACTGGTCGATTTGCATTGAGAAATATTGGAGGTCACCCGAAACCACTGGTGGCATGGAGCGGAAAGAGGGTCACTGCGGGAAACAATACCCGTTTGTGCATTTCTACGTGGCGTACGAGCTTACAAACAGCTCTAAATAGTTTCAATCAGCCCAAAAATATGAACAAACCACAGCCAACAGATATACACACTATCTTTGGTGAAGCCGGCCTCTTTCAGTTCTTGTTATCGCCACGACTTAGTTTCACGAGTTTGTTGGAAGTGAGATCTCTCTATAAATACACACTCTCTGTTAAAACCTCTGTGGGAATTACCGCTTGTACGGTACGTCCAAATACTGGATTGGTTTGTTTCATTTAACTGTCATATAAACGGCGATGCATCCATGTCCCCTAGTGCACTGTTTCTCCAGTACAGAAAACATTATTCTCTCTTCCAGGCTCACTGTGAGCAGGAAGCTGACGGCGGGACGCTGGCGGAACTTTCAACACAGGAAGAAAAGACGGCTGTGGAGGGACTTTTCAACCATGTCCGGGGTAAAGCGCACAAAGAATTACTCCATCTACCTTTGATGAAATTGTTTGTAGCGGTTGCTCATGCTTCTTCTTATATCATAAAAGCATAATCACCCGTTCAATGAACGGAAAGAAAATAAAATGATAATACATGAGTAAAAATCATGTGACTCACAATTCACATGAATTAAAATGGTAATCCCAATAGATCTGATAACAATAACATCTTTGGAGAATAGTCCATTACAAAACTCTCGGGTTTACAATGTTTCCAGATTGCTTATCAGGTGCTAAGATAACTGTTGAATTTCTGTTTCCTGTTCGTGAAGAGCTACATACACCATTCCATGCTTAAAAACAGGACGGCATAAATCCTTAGAGCCCTTAAGATTCTGGTATGAATCAGCCCTTAGCCTTGATTGCTCTCATCTTATAAGCTGCACTCTCTCCGACTCAATCTTGGCATAGGCGTTGACCATGAAGTGCTGAAAAAGCCGACGCGCTTGGAGAGTATAATTTCCATGCCGGGTGAAAAACTCCAAGCAATAGGACTGATTCTGTGTCCGTTTGTAATTAAATTTTAATTGCAGATCCCAGCCATCTGTTCCTTTAGGGAAAAGTATTGGGTACTGAAGAGCATCATAGGCTCGGTGTAGCTCACAGATCCTCTGCACATTATTATCTCTCTGGTGTAAGACAATATCATGGTGTCCAACAGGATTATTAGGCATTAAAATAATTTCTGGAACTCCCTGTGCATCGTATCGCCTACTGTGTTCCTTAGCAGGACGTGCATCCTCTGCAATGACAATTTTGAAATTTGGGAACTGACTACGCCTAGCAAACTCATACGCTGACTTTAGTTCATGGACATAGTTATTATGATCTTGCAATACTGTTTGAACCAATAAAACTACAGCTTCACACAGAGGACTGCCAAAAACAGACTTTTGTCTACGAAGTAGATCCATCTCAAAATCCATGTAATTCGCAAAAACTTAGGCGGCTCCTGTGTCAAAGGCTCCAATGGTCCCACCAAGTGACATACTTGACCCTGAATGTAAAAATTAGGATTCCATCCATCCACACGAATCATCTTACAGTCAAAACAAACTTCAGTCATTCCGGTGTGTCCTACTTAACAACATTTTATTTATAACAAAAGAAAATAAAATGAACAATATGCCTATCCAGGCCACATGTGCACAATCACTAGTATGCCGCAACAATTATGGATAATCCAACTTGAATAACTCAAAATCCAAAAATAGAAACAGGCTGCACAGTGGCAAAGACAAGGGAGAACACACTGGGATTCCCCAGTGCGTTCTACGTCACTAACTAGTGCGGACACACCGGATGACACCAATCAAAACAAACTTCAGTCATTCCGGTGTGTCCTACTTAACAACATTTTATTTATAACAAAAGAAAATAAAATGAACAATATGCACAGTGGCAAAGACAAGGGAGAACACACTGGGATTCCCCAGTGCGTTCTACGTCACTAACTAGTGCGGACACACCGGATGACACCAATTACATTCAAACAAAGTCATTTGAAAGGCACAATTGTAATGTCTGATATAAGAAACTTTTCGATTCTTCAGAATCACCACATTATAATCGCTTGAATCCCGGATACGGCTACAATTTAATTTTACCATTGTTGCAACACATTGCTGCTGTCTCTGTGGCATGACAACATGGGCATTGCAGAGAAAGATTTCCTACGGCTATGGTCACCAAACAACTTTCCAGAGAATAATTTAAGGCCTTTGGTAAAGTATTGTGTATGTCACAAATCCCAGACTGGGAGATGTAATAACTATGACAGGACAACAATCACGAACAAACAAGTTAACACTTAACAGAACAATCCATCAGGCTCACACATTTATTAAACATAATTATACATATAATAGCGCAATTACATACATTATATTATTGAGATCAACTGCCGTACAACGGCCTTATTCTCACACACACTCTCCCTCGGATCCACAATCCGGTAGTTACTCCTAAAGGCACTTCGGCCTCAGCCTCTCCCCTCAGGGTCTTAATAGCACATTAATAATTCACTGGCACCGCAGTCTCTCAATATCACCTTCCTATTGTCATACACCTTAGCACTCCCCTAGCACCTCAGCAGGGCAATAACACATTATCATTTCAATAGACATTATCATTTCATCAGTACATTATTAGTTCACTAGCCTACCAACATGGCAATAATATAGTATCTCATTCACTCTCATATCTACGTCCCTGTCCGTGGCCTGACTGCCACGACTTTATGTGCCTCTACTGTCCTGCACTGACAGCCTCACTTCTGGCCTATGTGTGGCCTCCGGCCCTATGCTGGCCTATCCCCTGTGCTCATCGAGGTGGCTCTGCGGCCCGTCCTCGACACCTACAAGAATAACATTACATTGGTATAATACCCTACCATTTCTATTCACTCCAACTCTCCTTACAACCCATGAAGCGTACACACACTAGTTCACCTTTCACTCACCACACATCTTACGGTAACACACCTCCATCGGAGTACACACTACTCACTCGCGCTACAAATCCATGAACTCACTTTCATCTATCGCTCATGGCGCACATTGCTATATCCAATATCAAGGACTTCCACATTCCTCACATATACTTATTTACATCATGGTAATAGACGACTATAATATAATACATCAATCATAATAATCAATCAACGTTCTACATACCAGTCATCACTGGAAAGACTCTCTCACTAGTCTTCTCGACTGCTCCCCTTATGTCTGCCCGATGGGCTCTTATTCACAGGTCCGTTCCGTAGGACCTTCTAACTTGCAGTGATAGTAATACAGCGCTTTCGCCTCATTCAGACCCTCCCACTACTCACAACAGCACGCTTAACTTACTTGTCTACTGTGAGCCCTTTTTACTCTACACCCGCTCTGTAGCAATCCCCTTAATTGCACTCACTCCACTCGTGACAGTGTAGTGCAGCTGGATATAGGTGGTGCAAGATCTGGCAAGGGTGGCATTACTTCTTAAGTGACGGGGACGCTTAGCATTGGGAGTTAAACGACCCATCGTGGACTTTCATTTGCGAGGCATCTGATGAAAAAAAAAAAAAAGATTAAATAGTTGATGGAAATATGTAACGTTTTGAGTAGAAAACTGAATTAGGCGGCCTCAATGTAAAATACATGCACCGCCCCCCCCCCCCTGCAATTTCTATTTAGATGCAGAAATCAATGAAAAACTGTACTGTACAATTGGATCTAGATTGAGAGTAACACCCAGATCTATATCTAGATATAGTTAAACCTTTCTTGGATCTGTCAGCATTAATTTATAATGGTGTTCGTGATTCCCAACTACTCGCTGACTAAAATAAAAAATTAAAAAAAAAAAAAACAACTCTAAAAATCATTGATAATGGTAATTTTGACTCCTAAGTAACTGATCAGTTTACCAAAAAAAATTTCAGAGGTGTTCTTGACATGTCGAATTGATGTTCACGAATAACACTAACAGCTAGGCCCTATTTCCAACGAATAAGTTATTGTCCTAAATTTCTTTCATTCTAATCTAGAATCTAGATCTAGATCTAGAGATCCATACAATAAAAAACAGAATGGGCAAGTCAATGTGTGGCTGTGCCGCTGTAGAATGCTAAACTCTACACTTTAGAGTAATTTAGACCCAGAATCTAGATCTAGATCTAGATATCTAGATCTAAAAAGTGTAACTGTAAGCTTTGATCTCGCATTTGTAGATCTATGTCAAATTAAGGGATCTTCCTGGAGGCAGAGCGAGTTAATCCAGCTAGATCTAGATTTAGCTGTAGTGTAAGTAAGCTTATATAGAGCTCAAACACAAAGATAAGCAAGATCTCTATAATGTATTTGTTATTTTGTAAGTAAGTCGTGAAAAATCAATGATGCTTACCTTGATCAAAGCATGCACTTCAACTCTTCAAGCCAATATGTGCGTGCAACTGAATCCGTCACAATTGAAATCAAATGAAAGGTGGAGAATTTGTGGAGAGAGTAGAGCTCAAGATCTAGATGTGTAATGCAGCTTGGCCAAAACGTGTTCTTCGAGTCACCATGTGCATGCAAATGAATCTTTCACATTTGAATTGTAGTTGTAGAGATATTGGGCGGTCTCGGTGCCGGATTGGTTTCACGATACCGTAATAGAATATTGTGCCGGATCGGTTTCAAACGATACTTCCTTTCAAACAGATGATCTAAGCATAGGAAAAAAAAACTCGATCGCCGATACTTTTTATGACATGAACGATACTGTCAGGATGACGCCAAGATGGAGAATGAAAATTAGAACTGTTGACAGCACGATGAAACAATGCATTTTCTATAAATTCAAGAACAAAACTAATCAAAATAATAAAAACTTCCGTGCACCCTCCAGGGTATTTGAAATGTACATGCAAAATTTGGTTACTGTAGGTGGCCTAATAAAAAAGCCTTTTGCGTTCAAAGGTGGAGAAAGTGCGTAATATATAATTAGATACTCACTACCGACTGATCATTACCATTATTATTATCATTATTATTATAAATTATTAATATTCCTATTACTACAAAAACTACTACAACTACTACTGCTACGGCTGCTGTTGCTACTATTACCTGTACCACAACACTAATGCTACTACAACTGCTACTAATGCCTGCAGCACTACATTGCAACTACTACTATTATTACTACTGCTACTACTTCCTCTACCACTGCAGCTACTACTACTGCTACCACTATTACTATACCACCACTACTACTATTGCTACTACTACCTCTACCACTAATACTACTACTACTACTACGACAATTACTACTACTACTACAACTACTATAACTACTACTACCACAACAACAACTACTACGACCACTGCTGCTAATACAACTACTACAAGAATAACAACTACTACTACTACTACGACAACAACAACTACTACTACTACAACTACCACAACTACTACTATTACTATTATTACTACTATTACTACTACTACTACTACCACAAAAACTACTACTACTATTACAACTGCTACTCCTACTACAGCTAATACTACCACTACTACCACTACTACTGCCTACGACTACTACTACTACTACCACAACTACCACCACTACTACTAATATTACTACTACTACTACTACTACTACAACTACCACCACTACTACTAATATTACTACTACTACTACTACTACTACAACTACGATTACTACTACCATCACTACTGCTACTAGTACTACTATTACTACTATTACTACTACTCCAGCTACTACTAATACCATTACTACTACGACTACTACTACGACTACTACCACAACTTCTAATACTACAACAACTACTACTACTACTAATATTCTTACATCTACTACTACCACTAATCTACTGCTGCTCCCAATACTGCGATATGCAAATTCCATGTAGCCAAATTTTCTACGGCTTTCTAAACCATTCTGCCATAACTAAAAGTATTTTCTTTTTTAAATTGCAAGAATATGCCAGGAGATTACTTCATGACCATGTATTGGTAAAGAATGTTGTTACAAGTACGTACGTACACCGAGGCCCTGGGGATACGTATTTTAAAGCCTTTTGTGACTCCAGAGCTAGAGAGCTCCTCTCGAAATATTCCTCGCCACAGCCTTAATTAATCATTTTTGAGATTTTCTTTTTGTTTTCCTCCTTTTTTTTATTAAAAGGGTAAGGAAAAGGGTCAGAGATTCGTTAAAATTTTGGGTTGTGGATGAGGACGCCGTTAGGGATAGCTACGTATACGTACGCGCCCATAGCACAAAACGCTAGGGGTAAAAGCAGCCATCGGTAAGACTCCTAGTGTTCATACAATTCACCTGTTGCCGATTTCAATGTAAGGCAAACTGGTTTAGGAAGCCATCCCATATTTGGATACGACAAGGATTTACCAGTGACCATGCTATCTTGAAAAAAATCAAATTCATTTATTTCCATGGGAACTTATAATAATCTTGTTCTAAACACAAACAATTGCAGCGGTATTTCATTGTGGTGTAATTTTGTCCGTTTTTAGTTCAGAGCTACAGCCTGAATGATATCTATCTATCTATCTATCTATCTATCTATCTATCTATCTATCTATCTATCTATCTATCTATCTATCTATCTATCTATCTATCTATCTATCTATCTATCTATCTATCTATCTATCTATCTGTCTATCTATCTATCTATCTATCTATCTATCTATCTATCTATCTATTTATCTATCTATCTATCTATCTAGAGATCTGTGTACTTGTTTATTTGTCCGTCAGTCTGTAAATCTCCCTGTCTGTCTGTCTATATATTATCTGTCTATATTATGTACCTATCTATTGTGAATGTACTTTCCTTACTACAGCCTACGAAATATGGGTGGGCGCCAACGACACGGAAAAGGAAGGTGAGTTTAGGTGGACAACGACCAAGAACGTACTGGACACTAATGGACCTTGGTGGTCACAAGGTCAACCGGACAACTCCAATGACGAAGAAGATTGTGTTGAAATGGATACAGGCGCTCTCCTTGATACTAAGTGTGCCTCAGCTCTACCTTTTGTCTGTCAACGACGTGAGTTCTCTAAAGACATCTGTAAAAATGCTGAGTATAACATGTTAAAAAAGGTCGGAATACATTTAGTACACTAAAATACAATAAATTAGTTTAAGATTTAAATACATCTCTTGTAAAACTAAGTTTTCCCAGACCTGAATATCGGGCTAATAAAATACCCAGACTGGATGATCCCATTGTGTGACGTCACAAACAGCGAAAGGTCATGAACCATCCGCCATTTTAGGTTTACGGGAGCGACCGACGCTTCACCATAGCTACAATTTTGAATGATACCATTTTGACGCGCCTACTGAACGCGGAAGTTTGGTTCCGCAGCAAGAAATTAATGCATGTACAACCAATCTTGACAAATAAAAAGAAATTTCTACTACAGATAGAACTAGAATCGGAATTTCCCGAGCGGTGGCCATGTTGGTTATACAGTCGCCGCTCGGGAAATTCCGTAAAAAACGACACAGCCCGAAGCTCGTGTTTCCAGTCTCGTTAATTTATTAGTCTGTGGGTCTTCCTCATTTGTGTGAGTTCTTGATTTGACCGCCGACATTGTTCGTAGCTGTACGGCTCATGTAGCGAGTAGGATTTCTTGTGAGTGACCAGTTTGGGATTATTTTGCGAAATTATACCTTACTCATGAAGTCAATGAAAAATGCTAATATCGCCAAATTTAATCTTAACCGAAACCCCTTAGCCCGAGGCGCTTTTGATCGGCAGACGAGTTGGATCCTGATGTCAGGACATCTGTCTGACTGTGTGTGTGTGTGTGTGTCTGTCTGTCTGTCTGCCACTAGATAGCTGGATGGATGGATGGATAGGTGGACAACTGCATGTATGGATGGATGGATAGGTGGGCAATTGGATAGATGGATGAATGGATAGTGGAAGACTGGATGGATGGGTCAGTGGATGGATGGATGGATTAATGGATTGGTGGACGACTGCATGCATGGGTGGATGGAAGGGATGGATGGATTGCTGGACGACTGGGTGGATGGATGTCATTGATGGATGGATGGATGGATATATGTCTCTGTCTTTTCTATCTTTTTATGAAATTTAATGCCCTGGCAGGAAACAAAATTTTAATTTCTGATTAATTTTTCTTTTAATTAAGATACCATGAGATAGCAAATTATGATATTAATTATGTATCATTATCCAGTGATTCTCCACTTTTCTGTCCATGGCAGCCCATAAAATAACGCTGGATCCCTGCTATTTCTGGGAAAAAACCGCCTTCGTCAGCGGCAAATGTCTGGGTTACTTTGAATCTCCAATGGCGTGGCAAGACGCTCAAGTAAGATTCTACAATCGGACTTGTTTGATAGACTTCTGCAGACTGATCTCTTTTGGAGGCCTGGTCTATTTTGGGATAAACTCATCTATTTTGGTGTAAAATTCTATAGCCTGATCTATTTTGGGATAAAATTCTTTAGCCTGATATATTTAGGGATCAAATTATCTAGCCTGATCTATTTTGAGATAAAATTCTGTAGGCTGATTTCTTTGGGGATAACCTAAATTCTAAAGCCTGGTTTATTTTGGGATGAAATTCTATAGCCACATTTATTCTGGGATAAAGTTCCATAGCCTAGTATATTTAGTGTCAAAATTCCTTAATATGATCTATTTTGGGCTGAAAATACGAATTCTGTAGTCTGTTCCAAAGAAAGATGTTTATTTCCCAAAGGCTCTTGGCCTCAATTCTACAATCTGTTCTATATTTGGGATTAATTTAGATAGTTGACACAGGAAACTCTTTAATTCCTCAGTCTGCTTCACCACTTTTATTACTGGAGATGCCCCATTTCTCAAACAGTCTTTAAAGGTAACACATCCTCTCCCCCAAACCTAGTGAGTATTTCCACGGTTCCAACCTTTCGCTTCCGATACACATATTTTCTGTGCAAACAGACCCTAATTTGGAAACTTTGTCTGGATTCCTTAATTCCTTCCGGAGTCATGGGGACACTGCACTAGCAAGCGTTGCACCAACTGCCTCCACCTCTGACGGTCATGTGCAAGGGCTTGGATATGGCAAAGTTTTCTCCTGTCCATTCAGCAATATTGTCCTTCCATTTTTTTCTTTGTCTGCCCTGTCTCTTCTTTCCCTGAACTGTACCCTGGAGAATGATTTTTGATAGTTCACTAGTTCTCGTCACATGTCCATACCATTTCAGTGTTCTTCTTTTTACTGTAACTTGATAATTGTACACACATCTTACAGCCACTCCTAAATAATTATACATTGATTTGCGTAATGCCAGGTTGTTTCTGATTGATTTATAATGCAGTTGTGTCGAAATTAGGGATAACAAATTCTCCTTTCTCAGGACTTCTGTGCAAGTTTTGACGGGACGTTGGCTGGGGCGTCATCTGTAACAGTGAAAGACGAAGTGGTCACATTGAGGAGTCTGGCGGGTGACACTGGCTGTAAGTTGTTTGATGGACTCACACGATATGGGGCAGGGGGAAAGGTTTGGGGAGGGGTAGGTTTAGCGTGTGTCAGACAGATTGTGGTCAGCTTGAAAGATTGTTCGAGAGTTACGCCCCTGTCTGTTTGTCTACCCATCCTGGCCATGTGTGATTTCACGGAAATGGCTTGGTTCTTCAAAGGATTTATACCTGAATCTAACTTGATTCATTAGCCATTCATTCATCTACCTAGCCATCCATCCATCCATCCATTCATCCATCTATCCATACATCCGTCTATCCATACATCCATCTATCTATTTATTTTGGCTTCCATGCCTCCCCAACATCCATCTATCCATCCATCCGCCCATTGATCTACCCACCGGTCCATCCATCCATCCATTCATCCATCCATTCATTGAATTATTATTCCTTGACTCTTTGTTCGAGGTAGTAGACGCATGTATGGTTACAAAATTATGTGACTGGTGAGTAGGGGAAAAGCATGCTTCGGTGTCAATACATGAACTTCTCACAGTATTAGACATCATTCAAATATTTACTGTCTATTTCACTCTATAAAGTAAACTTTTCTTTGTAGGTTCTTGGCTTGGAGCATCAGACCGACGGACAGAGGGAACATTTCTGTGGACATCATGGCAGCCTGTGGATGACTCCGGTGATTGGCAGTCTATGAATGACTCCAGTGGCTGGCAAGCTATTGGTCATAGCAACAGTGACGATAATGATTGTGTATGTCTCGGTGAGAGTTCAGGGCAGTATGAAGTCTCAAACTGCGATCTCCAAGCATCATTTGTCTGTGAGAAAGGTAAAGATCATAATTAATTGGTTAATTAATTGAATAAACCGATCATTAATATTTAGACTGTCAAAAGCACACAGAACATCTGTTTATCAAAAGGACGGTTGTCATTCACAACTACTGACCACAATGATCAATGAGATGGATCGATTGATGATCGATAAAGAATAACTTGAGTACGTGACTGGCTATTAAATTGGCTGGATTGATCGATGAATCGATCATGAATTAAGTAAATACAAAATTATTTGATTTCGGTGAATAATTAAATCGACAGGCGGGGATAAACTCGCTGTGGATATGAACAAATTCAATCATTTAATGTGTAATTTGTAGTAAATAACGAAACAATCCATTCTACACCGACTGACGTGTAGACGGGACAGACCAGATTACAGGCCTACGAAATAAGAAATATAGTAACGATGTCATCGTCATTAACAAACAATTAAACTTTCAAAAAGAATTATGCCACTGTAGCTTAGTTTTCGACAGAGAATAGATTTATTTTTTTTTAACTAAACCTTTTTTTATCTAAAATTAGTAGCATTATCTGGGTATCCAGATATTTTGAAATGGATGATTTAAAAATCCGGATCACTCCAAAGCAAATCGCCGTCAAGCATTAGGAAGGACTGGTTAGGACTTATAAGCAATTCGTAAATATTCATTATTTTTACCAACATGTGGCCCGATTCTCAAACAGTTACGGTGAAAATGTCGCCGCTGTGTCCAGTTCACATAACCTAGTCCGTGTCCTAACTTTTAAGCCCAAGTATGATATGTTCCAGATTATTCACTGAACAAACAAAACCCAAAACGGCCACATCGCCATCTCAGTTCTCGTTTGTTCTATCTCCTTTTTCTGAAGGAAAAAAAAAAAAAAACATCTTTTAGAATGTAGAAGAGGTCTATCAATGCACACTTGACACTTATTTAAGAATGGTGGTGGCACTTATCAAGCTGTTACACACTTCCGATTTATTCAAATTCCTTATCATAATACTAAAGTCTCAAACTTTGGACGTGGAATTTCTCTGTTGTGCAAAAAGTGGAATTGGAATAAGCAACAACTAAGGTGGCGGCATGACACAATTTAATGACCGGCCTCTAGACAGATGGTGCCATGATGACCTACAACAGAGAGTGTATATATATATAGAGAGGGTTCACTATTGGTCGATTTGCACTGCGAGACACGGGAGGCTCTGCGAAACCACTGTTAGCAGGAAGCGGAAAGTAGGTCGCTGCGGTAAACAATATCTGTTTGTGCATTTCCACGGGGCGGAGGAGCTTACTAACGGTTTTAAATAGTTTGAATCAGCCCAAAAACTATGAACAAACCACAGTAAACAGATATGCACACTATCTTTTGGTGAGGAAGGTCTCTTTCAATTCTTCAATTTCTTGGTTACCGCAGCGACCTAGTTTCGCGATTAGGTGGAAGTGAACCGTCTCTATACATCTATTCTCTCTGCCTACAGTTTCAACAAGACCAAGCGCATAAGCTAAGGATTTTTTTTTCTTTCCCATTTAAACTCAATGCCATCCACTTCCGTCGGCCGACCAAAATTCAGCTATTGCAGGAAGCGGCAATTTCATGGAGTCACGACTTAAGAGAATAAAAAAAAAATGTTTTCCTGCGATATTCTCTCTCTGATGTCTATTTTAGAATTATTTATTATCAAGCATTTCTATAGGGAACGTGATTGAATGACACAGTTACTATATTTAAATTTACCGATGACGCCATGGGACATTCAAACTGTTCAACGCGGTGGTTAAGCACAGTTGTTATAGACTTTGTAAGGGCGATTCGAGGCACAGAGCTAAAGATCAACTGCACATGAAAAATGTGTACAAAGTCCATAACTGTGCTTAACCGCCCCCTTGAACATGACGTAAATCTAAATATAGTAACTGTATCATTCAATCCCGTTCCCTATTGAATGACTGTTAATTTTGGACAGGGCACATAACCAAGGTACCTAAGCCTAAAACAGCATTTCTGGAGTGCTCCCCCTTTAGGCCTAGTTTTCAGATTGACGTTCAAGTTTTAGGACAGGATGAAAAAGACGAACAAATAAATAAAGAAAAGAAGAAATAACATTGGAAAGAAAGAAAGAAAAAAAAAAAAAATTAGTGTGACGAGGATGAGAATTTTGCTGTCATTAACCCGTTTAGCATCTTGCACCGGTGAATCTCGTTCAGCGCAAAAACTTCCGTTTTGGTGCCTGCCCTTTTATTTTAGAAGGTTCGCTGCCTTTGGTATTTAAAAAAAAAAATAATATTAATAATGCATAGCATTTATATAGCGCTTCACCCCTTTGATAACCAGGCTCTAAATGCTTTATATCATATAATCAAACACACAATACACAGGCATACTCCAACAAGGTGGGACAAGGTGGTCTAGAGGCAAGGTGCTCGCCTCTCATGCCAAGAGTCACGGGTTCAAAACCCCCTGCCGGTGCAGGCATGTTGGAAGTTTTGGATTTTTCTCATATTTTCGTATCCCTGATCCTATGGGGGGGGGGGTAGGATCGAGTACCTAGTCTTCTCGGATAAGGACGAAAAAATTCGGAGGGCCCGTGTGCACGTTGCGCACTTTAAAGATACCTTGGCAGTTGGAAATCGTAAAGAGCAGGCCGAACAAGCCCGGGCAAAATTAAATAAAAATTCATCCCTACCATTCCCCCCCCCTCCTCCCTCATCTCCCCCCACCCCCACCCCCCCCCCCTGAAAAAAAAATACAACCGCCGACCGGCGTTGCACTGTGGCGACGACGTGCCTGCTCCAGTTATAACTGGGGCTGCAATGGCACAAAGGCAAATTTCCCAAATGGGAATTAAAGAGTCATACAAATACAAATACAAATACAAACTAGATGGACATTCAGACTGTAAAACGAAGAACCTTCAGCTGATGTTTAAAGGTCAGAAAGTGTTCAGTCTCTCTCAAAGTCAGAGGCAGACAGTTCCGAAATGAAGCCCTTGACAAGAAAAAGATTTTTCACTCATGTGATATCTTAGGAATGTTAAACTTTTGAGTGTCAGCAGATGATCTAAGATGTCGCGATGGTACATAGGGAGTCCAAAAACCAGTTAAATAAGTTGGTGCATTTTTTGTACATACATTTGTGACATGGGATAGCCATCTTTTAGATTAGTGTTTGGCATGCCTCACATATCTTGTTTCTATTTTTGTTCTTGTGGTAGGGATTCGTTTTTTTTAGAATAATTATTAAACGGGCAGCTGCAGCCTTGTTCGGCCCGCTCTTCTCGTGCCAAGGTATCTTTAACGTGAGCTGGCAACCTGCACACGGGCCCTCTGACCTTTTCACTCTTATCCGATAATACTAGGAATCCCCTCCTCCCCCCCCCCAAAAAAAAATTCCAACATGCTTGCAGGGACCGGGGATTGAACCCATTACCTTCGGCATGAGAGGCGAGTACCGTGCCACTAGACCAACGTGCCCCCGTTCCGGCAGGAGGTTAGATCCCGAGAGGGTCCAATAATAAATCTTGAGGCATCATGTCAAATGATTCCACCCTTCCAAACTTCGAGTCTGGTTAAATATTTCAAAGGCCAACCCAATTATTTCAACATTTCACTGTTTGCAGAGGTTCCCAACCCATGTGATCACATTCAGGATGGAGCTGCCTATTACAGAGGCATGTGTTATCGTTTTGTTCAGGAACAGGTGACATGGGATGAAGCAAGAGTAAGTTTCTATGTGTAGTATATCCATTTCTGTCTCTCTCTCTCTCTCTCTCTCTCTCTCTCTCTCTCTCTCTCTCTCTCTGTCTGTGTGTGTGTGTGTGTGTCTCTCTCTCTCTAGCTATCTATCTATCTCTTTCCCTCTCTCCATCTCTCTCTCTCTCTCTTTCTTGTGTTTTTCTCTCTCCCTCTGTCTCTGCTTCTCTTTCTCCGTCTGTGCCACTTGCTTTCTCTCTTTCTCTCTCACTCTATTCTGTCTGTCTGTCCGTCCGTCTGTCCGTGTACCTGTTACTCTTTCTCTCCCCGTCTATTTCTGTCTCTGTGTGCCTCTATGTATGTCTGTATGTCTGTCTTTCTCTCCCTCTCACTGTCGCCGGCTCTGTGTCTCCATCTTTGCACTCTCTCTCTCTCTCTGTTTCTTTCTGTCTCTCCCTCTCTCTCTCTCTCTCTCTCTCTCTCTCTCTCTCTCTCTCTCTATCTCTATCTATCTATCTCATTTTGGTGTTTTGTTGTTACTGTTCTTGTTTGTTTATGTGTTCTTTTGTCAAATTATATTAACAGGTTTGTCTAGTAAAAACGCCACTTACGTCCATCACCAAGGGTAGCCACACAAAGGCCACCGAATTCGGTCATCGAGCTACTATGCGCTTTAGGTGAGAAGAATTGCACTATATAAACAGACCGAATCTAGGTGGGCTCTATATGCAGTTATTGAAATTGTATAGAGCAATTCTTCTCACCTAAAGCGCCTAGTGGCTCGGTGACCGAATTCGGTGGCCTTTGTGTGGCTACCCTAAGCCATTATCCCCATTTTCTTCCATTCAGAGAGAGTGTCGTGAGCCTCGTTGGCTTGCAATTCTAGCAGAACCCACGTCCAGAGACCAGCATGAGTTTCTACTAAGGGAGGCTGCTAGTGTTTTTGGTGAGATCATAGTGTTGTTTTTTTCTGTTTAGGAAGAATCGTTTTATAATGTGCACTATCACAGACCGACAAAGAGACAGACAGGTGGATAGATAGATAGATAGATAGATAGATAGATAGATAGATAGATAGATAGATAGATAGATAGATAGATAGATAGATAGATAGATAGATAGATAGATAGATAGATAGATAGATAGATAGATAGATAGATAGATAGATAGATAGATAGATAGATAGATAAATAGAGAAATAGATAGATAGATAGATAGATAGATAGATAGATAGATAGATAGATAGATAGATAGATAGATAGATAGATAGATAGATAGATAGATAGATAGATAGATAGATAGATAGATAGATAGATAGATAGATAGATAGATAGATAGATAGATAGATAGATAGATAGATAGATAGATAGATAGATAGATAGATAGATAGATAGATAGATAGATAGACAATTTACCAAAAAAGACAATTAATTTCCATGATTTAAACAGCAGTCACCGGCCACAAAACGTTCTGGCTGGCGGGGATCAATGAAAACGGATCCTGGAAGTGGAACTGGTCTGGTCTGAAAATAAAAAATCAGATTTTTGTGAACAATTTGGGCAAGTTCTCGGGCGCTAAGCTGGTGCTGAATGGCGAGGGGAGAAACTGGATACCTGTCATTCCAAAACAGGAAACTCATGGTTATGTATGCCAGAGAGGTGAGTTTTGTAGTTGCTGATATAATTGTAAATGTTGAATTCCGTACGAGTTGTATGTACACCTTCTGGACCTCTTTACACTCTTTCCCTACCGGCCAGCGTTCAATGTCTGGCCGGAGCACTTCCTGGGGTTATACACTTTTGGGTACATTCATCTTTATTACACAACGGCTGTCAAAACTACACACCAATCTCACGCTTGATATCACAGGACACCCCGGGTCAAAGAAAGCTTTGCCAAGAATTCTATTTTTAAGGTCCAACCCCTGGGGATGATGGAATTTTCCATTATAGTGGTCAAGGAATACCCTTACAACATCACAACCGCAGGCTGCGTTGTACCGGCTGGAGCTAGAGAAGTGTGCGGCGCAATGGGCGTTGTACCGTAGGGAAAGAGTTCATTCCTTCCGGAGTCGTGGGGACACTGCACTAGCGGGCGTTGCACCAGCTGCCTCCACCTTTGGCGGTCATGGACAAGAGCCTTCGTTGTGGCAAAGTTTTCCCCTGTCCATTCAGTAATATTGTTTGTCCATTTTTTTTATTTTTTTTTGTCTGTCCCGTCTCCTTGTTCCTTGAACTGTACCCTGGGGGACGGCCTTTGATAGTTCACTGTCTCTTGTCACATGTCCATACCATTTCAATTTTCTTCTTTTACTGTGCTCATAAGATCTTCGTAGTGGCTAGTACAACTTATCCTCTGGTATATAGCCCATTGGAAACCCTTTACTGACATCATTCACCCATCTATCCGCCCGTCTGTCTGGCCATCCATCGACTTATACATCCATCTATTATTTTATCCATCCATCCATCAAACCATTCATCCATCCACTCATCCCTTAGTTCATCCGTCCATGTATCAGTCCATTCATTTATCCATTCCTCCGCCCACTCATCAATTCATCCATCCATTCACCGACCCATTCCAGGATCTACTCATTTGTCTACCGTTTCATCCATGATCATTCATTCTTGAATTCATTCACTCATTCATTCGTTCGTTCATTCATTCATCTGTCCACCAGGTACCCATTTTTGCCTTGCTCCGTGATCAAGATTTATTCCACATATTATCCTTCTTTCCACTTATTTAACTACTTATCTGTCTGTCCATTCACAGAGATCGGGGATCCTTGTGAGTATGTCTTGCCGGGCGGGGTTCGAATCTTGTCATCATGTCTGAAGTACTTGAACACCCCTATGTCCTGGCATGATGCACGGGTATATTATGTTAACTCTGTGTAGATGGCTGGATGGGTGGATGGATGGGTGGATGGATGGATGGATGGATGGATGGATGGATGGATGGATGGATGGATGGATGGATAGATAGACGGACCGACGGGTGGATAGATGGACGAATGGATGGATGGATGGATGGATGGATGGATGGATGAATGAATAGGAGATGGCCTCTGTGGATGGATAGATGAGCGAGTGGGTGAGTGAGTGAGTGAGTGAATGAGTGACTGATTAGATGGATAGATGAATGGATGAGCAAGTGCGTGGATGAGTGAGTAGATGGATGGATATATGGCTGGATGGATGGATGGATGAATGGATGGATGAACGAGTGAGTAGGTGAGTGAGTAGGTGGATGGATGGATGTGTCAATGAAAGTATGGCTGGATGAGTAAGTGATTGCTTCGATAGACTGCTGGATTGCTGGCTGCTTGGATGAATGGATGGATGGATGGGTGGGTCGATGGATGGATGGATAGATGACTAGATGGATGAATGGATGGGTGAAACGATATGGCAGATGAACAGTTAGAATAGTTCAAGAAGCATAAACATTGTCAAGATAAAAAGAAATCGATATAGGGGTGAATCTTTAAGTGGCTATTTTGTGAGGTATGAAGTTTGTATTCTTTAATATTGTTGTTGTTGCTTTTTTCTTTAGCTAGCCATATTTATTAAAGTATATCTATAAACGTTAAACATTTCAAAGCAAATCTTTCCAGGTCCCTATTGTTTAATTGTCCAAGGAACGGGGCGGGACCCATTGCAGTACGTTGTACAAAAACTTAATTGCGATATTTTTAATTTATCTGTAGCTTCCATCTGGTTATTGTCATTATTACTGTTCTATCTCGGCCCTCGGCCCCCCCCCCGACCCCCTCCACCTCAAAAACGTCCCTTTCCAACAGAAATTCTGTGAAGAAGAGGATGCAACGTTAGCGGAACCAGCTACCCAAGAGAAGAGTGATGCTTTGGATTTGTATCTGAGATCAATGGGAGGTAAGACATTAAATATTATGTAGATGTCGTAATGTAGCGGTAGTGTGGGGGAAGTAAACAGAACGACAATAATATCACTGGTAATAGAAAGAATAATTGCTGCAGTTGTGGCTGGCTGCACCAACAGCATAGCCTCTTATAGGATTGGATGTTTATTAAGTTGATAAACAAAGAAACAGCACATAAGCCCTTGCCCGGGCAAAATTGAAATTAATAGATTAAAATTTCTCCATATCATCATCCCCCCCCCACCCCCCCCCCCTTCCCCACACCACCACCAGCAACAACAAAATTTATTATTCATTATTAAATATATAACATTATTAATAAATATTCAAATATTTTTTGAGTTGTTAGTTGTGAATCCCTGTGAGTTGTGAACTGCGCCTAACAGGCTACGTTACAATTTGCTCTGAGATAGAGAGAGGTAGAGAGAGAGAGAGAGTGAGCGAGACAGGGAGAGAGAAAGAAGCAGTGTAGTGTGTTGAGCGCTTCGCCGGCGCTCCATTCTGCTCTGTGGTTGCCATGTTGTTTCTGTAAAGCGCATAGAGCATTTTCAATGGATATGCGCTATATAAATGCTATACATTAATATTATTATTACTACAGCTATGTTCCATTCGCAGTGGCAATAAATCCTCTAAAGCCCAGACATATACTCACTTAGCCAAAATGGCAATTCTGGATCATAAGCAACTAATTTTTACTGGTCAAATGGATGCAGAAATATAAATGTTTATCACTGAAAATCATAAATTTTGTTGATAATTTAAGAAATGTTCCAATTATAGAACGTTAAGCTCTATTGTGAGTGTTTCAGATATGGGATGCTGTCCCCAGAGGATAAAGGTAATCTATATTGAAAAAAGATATTTCGCCAAATTTCTAACAAGACCTTGCGAGGCTCAAACAAAAGATATGGGAGATTGGACATGATCTGGCACTAAAACTCTGGTTATTTGAGATTAGACTCTATCAAGGACGTATCTTAAAACTCCGAGTTCAACTTGGGGAAGCGTGATGCAATGACAGATACAATTTTGGTCTATTTTACGAATGGATATTTGCTCTTACCAGCTGAGACGGCCTGGATTGGTGGTACAGACGAGGCTGATGAAGGCGATTTTAGATGGTTTAGCAAGAACCAAATGTTCACGTATTCAGCACTCAGTGGAGACGCGGCAACTGAGGATCAGGATTACTTGATTGTCAACAATGCCAGTTTCTGGTCTCAGAGGGCAGCTAGTGAACTCCACCCACTTCTTTGTGAAAAAGGTATGAAAGTAATTTACACTTTCTCAAGCTGAAAATCCACATGTACCCAAAGAGTTTAGTGAACACACTAGAGTCAGAACTTCTACGATGCGCATGGTTCATGAAGTGTGCCAGAATGAAAGCTAAACATGGCGACAGGTTTGGGGCAAGCTGTGCGTGCGAATTTCAGGGCTTCACAAGCCTTGTTTTAAAGTCGGTCACGGCAACATAAAAATTCTATTGCATTTGAGACATAGATAGATAGATAGATAGATAGATAGATAGATAGATAGATAGATAGATAGATAGATAGATAGATAGATAGATAGATAGATAGATAGATAGATAGATAGATAGATAGATAGATAGATAGATAGATGGATAGATGGATAGATGGATAGATAGATAGATAGATAGATAGGTAGATAGGTAGATAGATAGATAGATAGATAGATAGATAGATAGATAGATAGATAGATAGATAGATAGATAGATAGATAGATAGATAGATAGATAGATAGATTAGATAGATAGATAGATAGATAGATAGATAGATAGAAATATAGATAGATAGATAGATAGATAGATAGATAGATAGATAGATAGATAGATAGATAGATAGATAGATAGATAGATAGATAGATAGATAGATAGATAGATAGATGGATAGATGGATAGATGGATAGATGGATAGATAGATAGATAGATAGATAGATAGGTAGATAGATAGATGAGGCAGGAGACAAACCTCCATGGTATTTAGGAAACTAGACAATTGCCCATATATTTTGACTTATTGGCTTGGCTTATAACATTGATGTTATCTCATTCCACAGAGATGGCGAGCATCAGCCACTTTCGTAGGATATATGTCGTATTTCCGAATTTGCAGTTATCAGATGAACCCGAAGCGTACCTGCAGCTGTCTTTTCATTGCGAATCTTTTGGCTCGGCTGTGCAGATTTTTACAAAAAAGGGGAGAGACAGAGGCTGGGAGGCCATAACACGATATTTGCGTCGTCCACAAGCATTGTACCACAGGCTACATCCGGACATTGCCATGACATCTACCGGTAAAATTTAGTGTTTATCTTTGGTGAAGTAATTTGGTATCGATAAATAAATTCACGACAGTAAAGTTCACCTTTCACCAAGCCATTGTCCATCCACTGCAGGATGTAGCCCTCTGAAAATGACTTCCATTCCTTTCTGTCTGATGTCTTCCTCATCCATGTTGTTCCCCCCTTCTCTTTTTAATATCATCCTGCCATCTTCTTCCTGGTCGTCCTCGTGTTCTTTTTCCCTGTCCGCGGTTGCCATTCAGTGCAGCGTTTTGTCCATCTGTTGTCATTCATCCTTCCCACATGTCCGGCCCAGTTTCATTTTTGTTGTAGCATGAATTTTAGTCTGTCCATTAGCTTTTTTTTTTTGTTTGTTTGTTTCTTTGCGTTTTGTGGCAAGTAATAAATACAAAGTACAGTTAGTTGGCATTAATAAGTATATTTCCTAAAGTGAAGTAAAATTAGGTAATATAGATATTATTATAAGTACATTTCCAAAAGTAAAGTAAAGTTTGTTGGTTGGCGAAAATGAAGTCAAGTCTCTAATTGATTTACGTAAATTTGGTATCACTTAAGGATTTTTTGTCTTCC
>OZ007581.1:16140949-16203449 GCA_963931925.1 Onchidella celtica
GTTTCTTCCTTCCTTCCGTTCTCCTCTATTTCCACCCCGCCCCTCAGCCGTTTCACTCTTTATTCTTCCGACCCCGCATTACACTAAACCCTGTTTCAGTCCTATCATTTAAGTCTGTTCAAAGATACTAGAAACGACAGGATGAGACACTATCTTCTTCGCACCACTAAAAAAGCCGTGCACACAATTTGTGCACTGATCGGGGGCGGGGCCAATGGCGCATAGTATGAAAGGGAATGTTTGATGTAATGGTAAATTTATGATACAAAATTGTGACAGTGCTACTGCCACTTAAAAAGAAAAATTGACAGAGTTTCCTGGCAGCCCCTGAAATTATGATTCCACATTAAGTGAGGTCGGTCAAGGCCTATAGCGATAGCTGAACAGTGAACAACATACAATATTTTCCCTATTTGGCTTTGTAAAATACGGCACTTTTCATGACTTCCGCGCGTTTGCCACTAGGTGGCGGTGCGAAATGTATGCACGTTAAAAGCACTGGCTGTCTTATCTCGTCAATTCTAATATCTTCGGTCTGTTTCTGTGTCCCGCAGTGATGTCAGTAATGTAACATTTACCATAGACAACATTGAGAAGTGTGCCTACCTGCCACTGAGCGTTGATCTAGACGGGGCGTATCTCAGAACTACAACCAGGGTGGCACTGTTTCTGGGTGCTGCAGCGGTGAGTACATCCACTTGCGATTACTCAACTACTTGATACATTTATTAATCCTTTGCTTGCCAATGCCAAAAAGTCACGATTTTCAAATTCCTTGTTAAGTTTATGATAATAATCACAATAATAATAATGATAATAATAATAATAATAACAGAGATCATTTATAATATAGCATCTAATCCAAAGAAGTTCGATCTCGGCCCTTGACAGACAGTCTTGTTCTCTTGATTTGCATCCCTATCTCTCTCTTTCTTTCTCTCTCCCTCCCTCTCTCTCTCACTCTTTGTCTACCTCTCTCTATGTCAGAGCAAATTGTAAAGCAGCTTGTTAGGCGCAGTTCATAACTCACAACAGTTCATAACTCACAACTGCATTATAGAGTACTAGATGACGTACCGGGCTTTGCCCGGAATAAACAATCATGTGCTCTCTCTCTCTCTCTCTCTCTCTGTGTGTGTGTGTGTGTGTGTCTGTCTGTCTCTGTCTCTCTTACAAGGACACTGCGCACCAAGCTTGATATGGTTACTTTTTATGACATGCACGGTACTATAACAGAATGGAGCCAAGATATATGTTAAATGAAAACAAACATGCAAAAATACAGATGTTACATAGCAATAACCATTGTTATTTTTAAAAAATACATGCTTGAAGTAAACAACTTTTAATTATAGCCATCATCTTCCTTATCTCAATTGCCACCTTCCTGCCAAATTTAGGGCCTGAGGAGTGTATAGTTTGGTCAGTTAGTCATGCCAAAAGTTGCAAGTTACTGAAATAATTATATAATAGATTATAATAACATCAGATTATATTAATATATATTTAATAATGAACAATATTTTTTTCTGGTGGTAGGGTTACTACAGTCTTTAAAATTGCTGGTGTGAATCTAACACAGTGAAATATATCAATTTCAAAAAACGACTTTCACTTTTCCAAATATTTTATATACCACATTACAAATGGCAATTTACGTTTTTGACACAGCTGGCATTCAAAGTGTTAATTAACAAAAATATTCAAACCCTTCACCTAGGCGTCGTCCACCCATTGCAGGATGTAGCCCCCCCCCCCCCTCCGACAATGCTTTCCATTCTCCTCTGTCTGTTGTTTTCCTCATCCATGGTGTTCCTCCATCCTTTTGTAACATCGTCGTTCCACCTTCTTCCTGTTTTTTTAAACTTAAAAACTGTTGTAGCATGAATTCGTTTCGAGGGCTAAAAAACAGTAGATCTATGGGGTCACAGCAAAACTGGAAGGGAATTCAAAACGTGCGCAAAAACGAAAGCTTGTATGTAGCAAAGCCTTTCGTGAGAAATATTACAGAGACGAAATGATAAAACTCAGAGATGGGAAAGACAAATCAAGTTTTCGGTCTATTGACTTTTTGAGGGACTCAAAAAGGAATGTAAGAAGACAGAAAATTAAACATACAGAAAAAAAAATCAAAGAATTATGAAAAAACGTAGAATGTTTAGCAAATCGTCTCTGCTCTACGTTAATGGTATTAAATCATTATGGCACTTCTGAGAAACAGTATGTAGAAGAGACTGGCTCTTTTCCTGTCATTTTGGTGACTTCTGTCAGTATGATTCTATTGGATCATTACATTTTTCTATTGGCGCATTTTCTATTATCTGATAGCCCTCATACTCAGGAATGCAAAGAATCGTCAGTTGCCTTTTGGCAGAGGTCTTGACATGAAATTATTGAAGAGTTGTAATGAAATGCAGATACGGTACTGATCGTCTGCAAGTTCCACGTAGAGTGGCTCGGAGTTATTTAGCCATGACTGGAACTTATTCTGGAAACCGCTACTGTTCGACAATTTCATCTATAACCACCAACTTGAGCATGGCCAGTTTAAAACGGGGGGAAAAAACAACAAAAACCTCACACTCACGGTTGCCATAGTGTCTACCATCCTCTTTTGGTTCTTAAAATAGTACAACTTCAATATAAACACGACTCTACTATGTTAGCCCTCAAAGATGTTGTTATGGGGACGAAGTGCAAAGCCAAATAGTGAAAATACTGACTGGTGTTCACTGTATTGTTACAAGTATGTATTTTGCGCCAGGGGTACGTATTTTTAAGTCTTTTGTGACTCCAGAGCTCCAGATAGATAGATTGATAGATAGATAGACAGATAGATAGATAGATAGACAGACAGACAGATAGATTAGATAGATAGATAGATGGACAGATAGATAGATAGATAGATAGATAGATAGATAGATAGATAGATAGATAGATAGATAGATAGATAGATAGATAGATAGATAGATAGATAGATAGATAGATAGATAGATAGATAGATAGATAGATAGATAGATAGATAGATAGATAGACAGATAGATAGATTTCTGCTCTCACTTTTACTCACTCTCACCCCCTCACCACACTATCCTCAGATGAATGATTCAGGGGCACAGACAGACCTGACACTAGACAACCTCCTACCAATACAGCTATTGGACCGGCAGTATGTCACCTTTCCATCTTTCCCTATTGGTGTGGACGATTTTGAATATTTCAAACTGGTAGCGGTGGAGAACAACACACTTATCGAGGTACCGTAAGCTAAGTTTTTCATGTGTACGGAAAGTAAAGCGGACACGTCAAAAATCCACCAAGTGGTGAAAAGAAAGAGTGTCTCCATGTGTATGGAAACAGCGTTTCCGTACACGTGAAATCCTGGCTGTAGTTTTACATCACAGTATATAGGAAGTAAGACCTCTAATGTAATCATGAAAAGGCTTTTCGACCATCAAGGCTTAAATCTAGTTATTAAAAAAAAATAGTGGCGGGAGTAATTCATTGTGGTACAATCTTGGCTCTTTTTTTCCTCAACACTACGGCCTAAATGACAGTTTCAAAAATTATAAAGTTAATTTACTCAAGTGTCAACTAATCCAGCCCAATCGCTTTTGTATCGTCCGATTGTGTTAACTCAAGTTTCATGTATTTTTAAATAAAAAAATGTAAAAATGTAAAATGTCACGAGTGGAGTGAGTGCAATTAAGGGGATTGCTACAGAGCGGGTGTAGAGTAAGAAGGGCTCACAGTAGACAGCAAGTTAAGCGTGCTGTTGTGAGTAGTGGGAGGGTCTGAATGAGGCGAAAGCGCGGTATTACTATCACTGCAAGTTAGAAGGTCCGACGGAGCGGACCTGTGAATAAGAGCCCATCGGGCGGACATAAAGGGAGCAGTCGAGAAGACTAGTGAAAGAGTCTTTCCAGTAATGACTGGTATGTAGAACGTTGATTGATTATTATGATTGATGTATTATATTATATTCGTCTATTACCATGATGTGAATAAGTATACGTGAGGAATGTGGAAGTCCTTGATATTGGATATAGCAATGTGCGCCATGAGCGATAGATGAAAGTGAGTCATGGATTTGTAGCGCGAGTGAGTAGTGTGTACTCCGATGGAAGTGTGTTACCGTAAGATGTGTGGTGAGTGAAAGGTGAACTAGTGTGTGTACGCTTCATGGGTTGTAAGGAGAGGTGGAGTGAATAGAAATGGTAGGGTATTATACCAATGTAATGTTATTCTTGTAGGTGTCGGGGACGGGCCGAAGAGCCACCTCGATGAGCACAAGTGATAGGCCAGCATAGGGCCGGAGGCCGCACATAGGCCAGAAGTGAGGCTGTCAGTGCAGGACAGTAAAGGCACATAAAGTCGTGGCAGTCAGGCCACGGACAGGGACGTAGATATGAGAGTGAATGAGATACTATATTGTTGCCATGTTGATAGGCTAGTGAACTGATACTATGTTGTTGCCATGTTGATGGCTATGGAAATAATAATGTGTTATTGCCCTGCTGAGGTGCTAGGGGAGTGCTAAGGTGTAGGACAATAGGAAGGTGATATTGAGAGACTGCGGTGCCAGTGAATTATTAATGTGCTATTAAGACCCTGAGGGGAGAGGCTGAGGCCGAAGTGCCTTTAGGAGTAACTACCGGATTGTGGATCCGAGGGAGAGTGTGTGTGAGAATAAGGCCGTTGTACGGCAGTTCATTTCAATAATATAATGTATGTAATTGCGCTATTATATGTATAATTATGTTTAATAAATGTGTGAGTCTGATGGGTTGTTTTGTTAAGTGTTAACTTGTTTGTTCGTGATTGTCGTCCTGTCATAAACTATTACATCTCCCAGTCTGGGATTTGTGACATAAAATACAATGATCTTTGTTTTGGCTCCCTGTAGTGAGCCCACCGCACCGGAAACAATGTATCAATACGCGTTCAGTTAAGTGCATGGACTTTCCCCACCAGATATGGGTGCATAGTGCTCTGGTGCGCATGAAATATGTAGCAAGACTGTAGAATAATGGCAAGCTTTCTAGACCAAAAAGAGAGGGAGATGGAACTGTGGGTTCATTATTCCGGATAATGCCGGGAACTTCACCTAGTTCTACAAAATATCATTTTACGCAAAGAGAGACTTAAAGGTGTGCGTGCGTATACTTTAAAAATTCTTGAATGATGTCCCTTTTTGGTCTCAGAGGCTTGAGGATGAGAGTAGATCAATTATTTGTTGATGTGTGTGAGTGGGAGCATGATGAATTGATTTCATGTTAATCCTATTTTTAGTCTTACATGTAGTTCAGCACCTTGGAGGACATCATTTTTTTTGTGGATTAGAGCACTGCACATGTTAATTATTACATAACATTACATTCAATCACATTACTTTTCATTACATTGCATTGCCTTACATTTCATTAAATCACATTACATTTCATTAAATCACATTACATTTCATTAAATCACATTACATTTCATAACATTACATTGCATTACATTACATTACATTACATTACATTACATTACATTACATTACATTACATTACATTACATTACATTACATTACATTACATTTCATTAAATCACATTACATTACATTACATTACATTGCATTACATTACATTACATTACATTACATTACATTACATTACAAGGGCGATTGTCAGGGTGTTTTTCTCTTTTGAGTGGATTAATTTTCTAATTTTTGTTACCCTTTTAAAGGCGGTCTCGGGGGCCGGGAAGAACACAGATGTCAGCCTGATGTTAGCCGGTGAAGTCCATACCTTGGAACTCCGGGCAACAGGGATGTTTTATCTGCTAAGAGGCAATGCCAGTTTCTACGCGTTCAAGATGGTAGAAAGACATGAAGGAGGCACCCCACCAAGTATGTATTGTTTTGCTTCTAAAGCCGAAATCTCGGTCTTCATGGTGCTATCCAACCCTGGCAGGCTGTGACTACTGTCATATCATAAAGGAAATATCTCCTCCGGTGTAACCATGAAAGGCTTTTTAACCCTTGAACCTTAAATTCCACAAAATATCATATCACGCGTAGAAAGTCGTAGAGTGTTTAGGTCTTTATTTAAGGAGGTTCGCAGCCTTTGGTATTTGCACCTCCTTTTTCTTGTCTTTATTTTCTTGTTGTGCCAGGGATTCGTTTTTTAGAATTTTTCCAGGGCAGCGGCCTGTTCGGCCAGCGCTTTTCGATTTCCAACTGCCAAGGTATCTTTAAACGTGCGCAACGTACACACGGGCCCTCCGAATTTTTCTTCCTTATCCGAGAAGACTAGGTGCTCGATCCTACCTACCATTGGATCAGGGACATGAAAATATGAGAAAAATCCCAAAATTCCAACATGCCTGCACCGACCGTGAATCAAACCCGGTACCTTCGGCATGAGAGGTGAGCACCAGTCCTTGCCTCTAGGACACCGCGACCATTTCGTAGAGGCGTGCTTGGGCATTATTTTAAAGGTGCTTGAAGTTCACTATATTGTTGATACTTTCATTGATTTTAAGCCACAACTGAAGTGAACAGAAGAAAATGTTCTGACATTTTGAACCGTAGAAAAACGCATTTCATTCCAGTACAATTAAAAAGTATGACGGGAAATTTCGTTCAGGGCCTCAATTTACACACATATCTGTGTATTCCCCGAGTCGGTGGGCCGGGCCAAGTAGTTCTTACAATGCGCCAAGAGGCAAACTCAGAATCTGGCGACAACCGAACAAAGTATAAATCAGGAACATTAGGTTCAGCATGAAATTTGAGCACATGCAAATTTCAATTAAATGCAACTGACAATTTTCGGGAAACTAGATGTTCATCTCTTCATTCTAAAGAGCATTTTAGTTGTCTAGAGCGTTTAGACAACTCCGAGACACCGAAACGAATCAATACATCATATTCCGTCCACCGACTTGCGCGCGTATCATCGATGTCAACAGTGCAAAAATTTGCACCACACACCTTCATATTTGAATGAAAAAAAGTATGGAGCACCGTAGTTATACGTGCGCAAATTGTGGACATATTATATTAGGAGAAGGAATGAGTCGTGTAGGTATTAGGTGACTTGGGACAACGTATGAACGACCTGAACCACAAGTGTACGTTCATTAAACCCGTAATTTTCGATGTACACTGAATCTTGCCATGCAGCTGTTGAACTACTGTCGTTGCATTCTGTACTGTTTTATAAACTCCATGTCTTACACTACTAACCCATCTAACCACTCATTGATACGAATGGGGTTCAGAGCCGTATATCTTTTATGTAAGTAAAAGCAAATGTGTGTCTGTGTGCTCGCGAGCAATACTTGCTCACACAGCTCGAATTCACATGAAATTTTCAGGATAACTTCTTCCCGCCCTGCAGAAGCTTCTTTTCTACATTTGGAGGCTCCAAATGGTAGGGAAGTATTGTTTTTTTTAGTTTGCTTCATGTCGCTGACTGCTCGGCCCCTGCCTGCCCTCCTTTTCCCAAACGCGTGAGTCCATGATGCCATCACTTCCTTCGTTGTTTTCACTATTGCACAATCTACCAAGTGCGCAGTTCATTGTCATTTCATAATAGCTGACGCGATGCGACAGGGCTTTAACGTGCAAACAGGATGGAGTAAGACCAAAGATATTAGACATAATAAGATGAGAGAGGCTAAGAATAAACAAAACAAAAAAAAATATTTGCAAAAACAAGATAAATTTAAAGGAACGTGCAAGGTGAAGCAGATCCATTCTCATGATCCCGAACTGAAACCAAAGATTCAGATACAATAAGATGAGACAGCTAGTGCATTTACTGTGCACAGATTTCACACCGCCACCTAGTGGCGAATGCACGGAAGTCATGAACAATGCCGTATTTCACAAAGCCAGTATAATGAAAATATTGAATTATTTTCACTGCTCAACTATCGCTGTAGGCCTTGATTGAAGTCACATATTTTGTAATTATTACTTTATTCGCTGAAGAGAAACTCAGGCTACTGTTGTTGGGTTTTTTTTTCTTTTAGTTGCAGTAGCACTGTAACAAACCCGCTTCATTAACTTATCATTACATCAAGCATTCTTTTCATGCAATGCGCCGTGGGCCCCGCCCCCGATCAGCGAGCAAGTTGTGTGCACGATTTTTTTAGAGGCGCGAAGAAGGGCATGTCTCACCTTTTTGTATTTAGTATCTTTGCTGAAACTAATTCAGAGGTGCAAAGAAGGGAGTGTCTCGTCTGTTTGTTTCTAATATCTTTGCTGAGACTTAAAAAAAAAAAAAAAAGCGATTTATCCCTAGCAGCGGCGGGTACTACATAATAATAGATAACCCCACAGCTTGTCACCAAGTTTAGTGGTTTTGTCCACAGCATCTGCTCCCATCCGCTATTTTTACGGAAAATGACATAATATGAAAAAGTAAAAATGCTCTTTGCCTCAGTATACTTGTCCATACCACACGTTCGGCTCCGCTACTCGCCGCCTTAGTGGCGAAGAGTTTTTCACACGTCATTTTCCGTAATAAAAAAAGGTGAGCGGGCCGGATGCTGTGGACAGGAACGTTTAATCATCTTCTGTTTTGGTTCCAGGTGTGTCATCTTGTGTGACCTCATTGTTTCCCTACAACCTGTGGCGTCATGACTATGTCTTCGACGTGACGTCACGTTTGGATGGCTATGACGTGTACATCGCAGTTGTAGTTTTCAGGAATTTGACGTCAAATTTGACCGTGTCCTACAAAAACTCCATGACTCCCGTTTGTGACGAAATCACAGGTCTTATTGTCACTGTTCTAGTTTCGTTGTTGACGTTAGCTTTACCTAGTGCCATTATTATTCTTGTTGTTGTTATTGTATTTCCTCATTTGGAAAATTTGCTCTGGTGTCATTGCAGCCCAGTTACAACTGGAGCAGACACGAGGTCGCCACAGTGCAGCGCCTGTCGGAGTTTTGTTTTTGTTTGTTTTTTTCGGGGGGAAGGGGGGTGGGTAGGGATGGATTTTTAAAGAATTTTGCCCGGGCAGCGGCCTGTTCGACCTGCTCTGCCAATTTCCAACTAAAGGCGCCTGGGCTATTGAACACTCCTCTGCTCGACATCTGGGGGAGTCGAGACCGACTTCATTGGGCAGAACTACCGAAAACGAGGGAAAAGCGAACGAAACGGAAGCTGTTGTGTCTGGGCTCTAATATTGTGTTTGCCAAACTGCTGTTTTGTAAAAAAAAAAATGAAATAATAAAAATAGATAAATAAAACATTAAACATTACGACTTCAAATGATCAAGACTGGTCTAATTACCCAGATGACCATCCAAGTTACGCAACAATTACCAATTCTGTCACTTTCACTACCCGCAGGTACGGACTGGTCAGGTTGCCACTACCATCTGCCAAAGAACTACTACGCCTACTATCACATTCACCTCGACAACTACCAGTCCAGATTTGGTGCCTATCTGTTTGCCATTAGACCAGGCTCTATCATGTGCCACTCTTTGGGAATCGCTAATGATCCAGGGGAAACCACGGTAAATTAAGCTGAAAATCCATGAAAACGACACCGAAACGAAGCTGAAACGACACGGAGACAGAATAAATCGTGCAAAAGCAAATCTCACCCCCTCCGTATACGAAACTAAAACTGACAGTAAAACATTACAGAGATTAAACAAAATCAGGCCAAAGCAAACTTTATTTTCTTCATCCACTTACGCGACGCAATACCGATACATGCAACAGTCCAGATATTTATTTCATTTCGATTTAGTTGAGTGGTCGGCGGTGTGGATTTCCAGCTTAAAACAATAGATTTCCGTAAACAGATCTGAAAAAGAGTAATACTCACAACACAAGAATAGTGTGGAATCGCAGTGGGCCTTGGCTAAACTTCAGATATGGCACAAAATCAATATCTGTATTTTCTCAAATCCTCGGGTTAAAAACGGCCAAATTCAGTTGTTTTATTGGTTCAGTTTTCCATCCTCTTACATGTTTGTCCCTACGGAGGTAAATATATTGAAAGGTTTATTAATTTATCTTCCCTTTTTATTTGTGTTTTATGGTATCGTCTTTGTGTTATATGCTACGCGAGGCTTTGCTACATACAATGTTTTCTGTTCGACACATTTTGTCTTTCCTAGGTAGAATGACCAACCACAGTTTAGTGCCAACTCTTACTGATTTATATTCATGAAGTACTTAAATAGACATTTTAATGGAGTTAACTTAAACCAGATTTTACAATGTTGCTCTTGGTAGGTTTTTGACCATGAGACATTTATGGAGACGTACCGGAAGTCACAAATTTCACCAGATGAGTCATGTCAGGAGATAACAACCCTCAGCATCCTCACCACAGACGCCATCAACCAAACTACAGCAACATCAGATTCAGTCACCACTTCCGCTGGTGCCACCACCGTTGCTAGTTCTACAACCACTCCCAAGGCCATCACCACCGTGGAGTTTGCAACATCGACGTCAGCAAACGTCACACCACCGTTACTAGCTACAACATCTACAGGTCTATCAAACACAGTGATCACTCAACAAGACACTCAAGCTTTGATTAAAGCAATTCACACAACACTAGGAATAGATCCTCGCTCCACCTCAGCCTATAAGAGAAAGAAAATCTGTATTTCTGACAATCGACCATCAGCGGTGACCATTGGCACGACAGGAATTGTTTTTGTGTCTCTTGCAGTAACAATTTTGGTGTCCGGAGACGTAATGGCTGCAGTACGAAAACTTTGGAATAAGTGTAAATGTAAGCCAACATAAAGAATGGAAATAATAAGGGTGAGCAAAAAAAAAAAAAAAATTAAATTTCCAGAAATTCGAACTATTTATAAAAATGTGCATCACCTCGTCAAACCAAAGTTTTTAAAAAAGTCGGACTGCAATTTTAGGTCTCTATTTTAAGAGGTTTCGCTGCTCTTGGCTTTTACACCTTCACTTTTCTGGTTTTTATTTTTCTTGTTCTTCTTTCTGTGTTTTTAGAGTTGTTTGTTTTTCTTAAACTCTTTCCCTTGCTGGCCACGTCTGGGCGGAGCACTTCCTGGGCTTCTACGCCATACTGTACTGTGCACATGTAAATAAAGATCACCTTTCAACACAACAGCTGTCCAAATTATACATTAGCGCTGGACACGCTAGGACAAAGCAAGCTTTACCAACAATTCTATTTTTAAGGTTCAACGTCACGGGAATACCTGTACAACGACACAAGGCAGGCTGCGTTGTACTGGCTACGGCTAGGGAAGCGTGCGACGCAATATGCGTTGTACCGTAAGGAAAGAGTTAATTTTCCCCGGGCATCGGCCTCGATAGGCTGCTCTTCTCGATTTCCAACTACCAAGGTATCTTTAACGTGCTCAAAGTACACACCGACCCTCCGAGTTGTTGGGTTGTTTTTTGTCCTTATCCAAGCAGACCTGGTGCTCTATCCTTCCTACCATAAGCTCAAGGGCAGGAAATTTTCAACCAAAATTCCAACATGCCCGCACGGAATGGAACCCGGTACCTCCGGCATGAGAGGTGAGCACCTTGACCAGCCAGTCAATGTCGGATTGGCTCATACTGACTCTTATCTAAATCATTAAGACATTCTATTCGAGGTAAACATTTTTGTTCACTGGGGGGGAATGAAGTACCGGGGACGTAATTAAAATCAATCAAAACCTCAGTGTTAACGAACTCACAGTTGACCTATATAAGTGTCGTTTTCTCTACTCGACCCAAGCGACATAATTACCACTTTGAGGAACAGGGTCACAATCATTATATTGAGTATAGATTTGTTTATTAATATTTTCATAAGATTCCATGGAAAATTAATTGCACATAATAAAAGCAATCACTATTATTCGATTGTAGTGGAAGACAGGAGGGAGCTCATCGAAACCACTGTTAGCATGGCGCAAAAAGTAGGTCATGGCGATAAATAATGCCAGTGTGTATGTTTTCACTGGAAGAAAAAGCTTACCGGCGTCTTTAAACAGTTTTAATCACACGCCAAATATGGGGAAATCACAGTAAGTAGATCCCCACATTCTATATGGGGACAAGGTGGTCTAGAGACAAGGTGCTCGCCTCTCACGCCAAGGGTCCCGGGTTCTAAACCCGGCCGGTGCAGGCATGTTGGAAGTTTGGGATTTTTCTCATATTTTCGCGTCCCTGATCCTATTGAGGGGTAGGATCAAGTACCTAGTCTTCTCGGATAAGGACGAAAAAATTCGGAGGGTCCGTGTGCACGTTGCGCACGTTAAAGATACCTTGGCAGTTGGAAATCGTAAAGAGCAGGCCAAACAGGCCGCTGCCCGGGCAAAATTAAATCTCCCCCCCCCCCACCACCAACAAAAAAAAAAAAAAGGACTGCCGACCGGCGCTGCACTGTGGCGACGACATGCCTGCTCCAGTTGTAACTGGGGTGCAATGGCACAAAGGCAAATTTCCCAAATGGGATTAAAGAGTTATACAAGAGTTATACAAACAAAATATATGGTGCAAAGGGCCATTTTCACCCCTTGTTCGCTGCACTGATATAGTTTCTTGGTTTGGCCGACGTGATTAAGAATATTTCTTTCCGTAAATCTTAAGCTGGGTTCTCATGTATACGGAAACGGAAAAGGCAACGGAAACGTTAAAAACCCTTCAAGTAGTGAAAAAGAAAGAATATTTCCGCACGCCGTTCCGTACACATGGAAACACTCTTTCATTTTACTATATGAGGGATTTTTTGCCGTTTCCATTTCCGTACACATGAGAACCTCAGCTTAAATAGGCTCTTGGCAAGGAATGCTACGCGTGCATGCGGGAAGGGGCGAAAAAGCCGTCAAAATCAAGCATGCGTATCTTTTAGACAATCTCTTGAAATAACAAACCGTTTTCCTTGGGCTGGTTCGACCTCATATTTTTTATTAACTGCCCGGACGAAAGTTTTATTATGTTATATTGCTCGAGGCTATTTGGGTAGTCGTGCTTGGTGGTCGAACATGTTTTTCGTGTCCACTCAACTCAGCCCCGTGTGTACTCAGCTCATCGATATTCCAATACAGTTCTTTCGAGATATCGAAAACTTTGTGCAAATTTTAGATACTTGAAATAAAAATGTTATTGATTTGTGGAAGTTTCGATTCCATCCATTGTCTGGAAAAAATGTGAAAATGAAACGATGCAAAAAAGCACCCTGGGCTAAGAGCGGACATTTGCATTTTTGTGTACTTGTATTCGATTGTTCTTCTTCATCTTCTTTCGTTCACCAATCTAAATCTGCAGATTTGTTCTTTTAAGAAAATCTACGGTTTTTTGCAGTTCTGGCAGAGCTCCATAGAGTTTGATATTCAGGTCGGTGGGTTGGGGCCAATACGTTTCTCGTAGTGCTGAAAATTTTCGATTGCTATAATGTGAGTGTGCATGAGAAAACCCACAATAAGTCGGCAACATGACATTTTGAGTTCTGTACATATAAAAGACAAGACATTTCTGATAAATTGAAGTCAGTGACCCCCCTAAAAAAAGATTATGAGAAAACGGCATTTAATCCAATAGTGGCAATAGCTAATTGACCAAGTAATAATGGAGTGATTGTTGTTCGGAGACTGTAGTCTAATAACTAAGCCGTTATTGAGATCATAGTGAGTAGTGTTCACTGCTCATCTGCAGTTTACCCTGTAACATGCCACGATCCCCTAGAAACAGCCAAGTCGGAAGTTTTTGGATCTTGTTAGGAGACCGTAGTCTAATTACAAAGCCTTTATAGAGATCATAGTGAGTAGTGTTCACTGCTCGTCTACAGTTTACCCTGTAACATGCCACTGTCCCCT
Source organism: Onchidella celtica (assembly GCA_963931925.1). Taxonomy (NCBI): domain Eukaryota; kingdom Metazoa; phylum Mollusca; class Gastropoda; order Systellommatophora; family Onchidiidae; genus Onchidella; species Onchidella celtica. The sequence goes on from OZ007581.1 coordinate 16,154,768, forward strand.
AAACAACAGCCAAGTTGGAAGTTTGTGTCGGACCCATATTTTCACTTCAAAGCCGTTTTTCTCAAAATCAGCTCTGCCGACTTATTGTGGGTTTTCTCATGCACACTCACATATGGCTTTTTTTTTTTTAAAGGAGATGAGAGAAAGGAAAATAATAGATCTGAACTTTTAATGTGGTCGATCTTTTTGTGTTTGCCTGCAGAAAGAATGTACAACGAACAGCGAAATGTGGCAAATGACAATGAAATCTACGTGAATGCGAAGATACAATCAGCATACTTTTGTGAAATTAGGAGCTGAAATATAATAGCACCTAAACATCATGACTACCAGCCCGAAAATTATTAAACATTTTGTAGTGTCTCAATTTTTTTTACCATGAATTGAATTGTGCAGACACATCCATTATGGACAAAATTCGGTCTAATCTTTTATATTATTTATTTACGACCTTTTGGAACGGCAAAAACAAAGAACGTATTTTCCTCCAAAAAGAAATCGAAAAGTATGATTGGAAATTTCTGCTAATCAGCATAGAACGTATCGGTCTTTCATCTTTCACTTTTGCATCTTTCACTTAGGCGTTGTTCATCCACCTCAGGATGTAGTCCTCCCTCCCAGAATGATTTCCATTCTTTTCTGTCTGACGTTTTCTCCATCCATGATGTTCCTCCTCTCTGTCTTATGTCGTCGTGCCATCTTCTTCTTCCTGGTCGTCCTCTTGTTCATCTTCCTGTCCTTGGTTTGCCGTTCAGTTGGCAGCGTTTTGTCCACCTATGGTCATTTCCATTATCGGGTTTTTAGCCTACTGCCGTCTCGCTGGCCAGTCGTGTTGACGAAGAAACAGAAAAAAAAAGATGGGCCCAATCTATTGTTAAGCCTGCAGGACAGAGCACTGGCTCAGTTATCAGGTCCTTCCTTCAGTAAAATGTTTTACTATTCGGTGTAGCGCAAGGTGATCATTACAGTAACAGAAAGACGCCACAACGTTTGAATTATGTAAGGTTTTCTAAATATCGTCATGGTGCTGACCTTTTGGACTTAGTCATTTTTTGCACTTCTGAGAAAATCGCAAAAAAAACCAACTTATTTATTCTTTTGCAATGCAGTCAGACTTAGGCCAAAATGACTCTAGGTAAAAGTGGCCATCATCTGCGTTGGCTGAAACAACCCCAGAACCAAAATGGCATACGTCTATGATTGAAAGAGAGGCCATTACAGAAAGTTTTATATCCAGGATAATGGCCTGGCACTTTTGAATGATTTTTAAATTAATAGATGCACCATGGATAGGGCAATGACGTAACAGGTACATTCTGTTTTGGCCTAAGTCTGACTTAGGCCATAAAGGTTAGCACCATGACGATATTCCAAAATTTTCTCCAAGCCGGCCATCTTTGTTTTTCACTCGTGAGCCAATAACGTCGTCGCTTCCTGGCCGGTGAACTCCGTACCGGTTGCGTTTCGTGGCTGATGTGTTTTGAAAATGAAATAAAAAATGTGCAGTTAATAACGAACATTTCGATAACATGCGCGAGTTTAACGAAACCTGTGTCGAGAAAAGTAAAGAAAGAGTAAATAAAATTGTGATAAGGGAGGAGTCACAAAGTGACGAAATTACAAAAACCACAGAAAAACTGTGGGGTCGTAGCAGGACTATGAGCAATGTTAAAATCGGGCAAAAAGAAAGAGTTGTATGTCGCGAAATCCCGCGTGAGAAATAAAAGCCAAACGATACAAAGCAAACTAAAGAGAAGGCAGAATTTTGCTTTTATCGTTTGAGTTTTATTTCTCACGCGGGATTTCGCAGCATACAACTCTTTCTTTTTGCCCGATTTTAACAGTCACAAAGTGATAAGATAAGATAAGATAAATTTTATTCGTCCTTGTACAAGGAAATTTGTTTTCATCATTGAATACATAACGATAGAGTTACAGAAATTATGATATATAGCGCACACGCACACATACGCACATGCTCACACACGCGCACACATACACACCACACGCACTTCATGCCCATGGTGAAAACTTTCAGCGGTGTACAATAATCCAAAACAAGGAAAAACACATGACAATTAACATACAACAATGATCGTGGCGCCATGATCCTTAGTTTTGTACAACGTGTCTTTTTGTGCATAATGGATACATAAAGACACATTCACTAGCTATGCTCAGTTAAAGATCAATATCTATGATTTTTTAGATTTCGCATGATCGATGTCGTGAGAAAGCTGGTCATTGTTCATTTTGCATGTGTTTTGAAAAGCTTGGGCTTTATGGCGTGTCATTTTTTAGACTTGCTTGTTTTGTCCCCTTGTGCACCCGGCATATGAGTGGAAATCTGTGTGGCAGGCAAAGGGTTAATCTGTGTAAACTACGAAAAGAACCATATCAATACAGAGTGGCCTGCGCTGCTTATCAGTTTGCACTCTGTGTAGTGATAATTTAGTGGTGTTTCAGTGCAAATGGAATAGGCACATTCCTATAACACGTTTTCTGGCTTACAGATCAATGCTGGAGGGAGGGGGGGGGGGCGAGAGTCCAGATTTAGATTTGGATATCCAGGTAAACGGATCCAGTTGTCCGGATACAAGAGAATGACACGCTTGCGACGACTCGTTTTAAAAAGTCTATTTTATCAGAGGTTCGCTCGTTCTGCAGTGATGTACTTGCCGCCAAGTCTCCGCCTTAACGGATACAAATAGAAAACTGTATCTAACCCCACCCCTTACTCCTCACCCCCCCCCCCCAACCCCTCACCCCACCCCTGGACGCGGACACACTCACAAAGTTGCCCATGCCTCCAAAGGAATTCCCGAACAAAATATATTAAAAATCACTGAACGAGATCAAAGAAAGTAGAATTAATGCCTATAAATACACTACACATGCAATATATAGATATAGCTACATCTGCATATAGACACAACTACACATGCATATAGATACAACTACACATGCATATAGATTCAACTACACATAGGCATGTAGATACAACTGCACATGCATACAGATACAAATACACATGTCTATAAATACAACTACACATGCCTATATATATATATAGATAGATATAGCTACATCTGCATATAGATACAACTACACATGCACATATATAGATACAGCTACATCTGCATATAGATACAAATACACATGCATTATATATAGATACAGGCTCTGATGCACACGCGTACAGACACCCCACACATCCTCTTTACTAAATATGCTACAGAAATTCCATCAACAGGCAAAATACGTTTTAAACAAATCTGTTTTTAAACTATTTTAGAATAGTTGAGATGGAATATAAATTATCACAATGGCAAACGATGGTCCCAGCTGCGTATGTCTATAATAAATATTTCTGCGTCTATATGACGAACCTGCGTATCGTGAAAGTCCGAGTTTCGAGATCATGGCGTACCCTCCTATACATCTGTTTTGTCACGCAGGGAAACTGCACGCTAAAAGATGCGCCATTCTAGCGAGCCATACGCCAGGTTGTAATATGTCAGTACGCAATGCATACAGCCAGGAGGGGTCAGTGTCAAGATAATTATGCTACTTGGACAAATGGATTTTTTACACACAAATGTATTCTGAATATTCCTCAATCCTTTACAGGACAATAAGTAAAAGACATGTAGACCTCAAATGTGTAAAATATAACACACACACAAAAAAAACATGCTATTTATTGCAATATGCCATTTATCAGTATCACACAGAAGACGATACGTTCAAGCATGACGAGGGGCGCAACTTCTCTGCCACATGTTTTTAGGCCATGCCCAGTAAACAATGTTACTTACTTAGAAGATTGTTGTTACTTGTACGTATGGTCCCCATGTTTTGTGCGCTGGGGGCACGTACTTTGAAGCCTTATGAGACTCCAGAGCTAGAGAGCTCGTCCCCAAATACCCTGAACAAAAGCCTCGATCAATCATCGTTTCATCTCTTTTTGTTCCCCCCCCCTCCCCGTTTTTTTGGTTGAAAGGGCAAGGGACAGGGTTAGGGATTCGATAAAACTCAGGGTTGGGGATGAGGACGGGGTTGGAGATAGACAAGTATACGTACGCGCCCCTAGTGCAAAACGTTCGGGGACAGCACATACAAGTTAGTAACAACAGCCTATTTAGAATGTAAGTTTCCTCTGGGTTGTTCCATCCCCCTTACCCCCGCAGCGTCCAACAATGTGAATGATCAACTTCACCAGGTCAGGCAAACTTAAGACTGCACTGACCAAGACCAAGAATATAATAGCCACCAGTCCAATAGCTTGGGATGATGGTCTGAAATCTGGCACGGATATCTTCGTCCTGAGAAAAGCGCCTGTACCTTTGGCGTCAACGTGGAGATGTTCTTGGATATCTTTGACCAGAAGTTGGATTTCTTCAGTGGAGAGGTTGTTGTTGTTGTTGTTGTTGTTGTTGTTGTTGGGGATGGCGGTGGTGTCCACTGTCAGCGTTGTGGCTGTCGTTACTGCCTCTTTTGGTGCTGTAGATTCTGTGGAGGCGTCAGTAAGAGATGTTGTTGCTGAGGCAGAGTTAGCTGGTGTCGTTGTAAACGAAGTGAAGTCAGCAGTGACTGTGTCAGTGGCGTTGGTAACGTCCGTGTCCCTATATTCTGTTGTGGTATCGGTCAATACAGGCGTTGTCTCAGTATCACAATAAGCAGATGTTTCATCGGCAAGTTGTGAATGCAGAAATGACTCGTACTCGAATACCTGAAAGCCACGAAAACAGTTGCTAAAATCAGAGTCAGTATCGTTTTGTACACTAGCTTGTTAGATATCACCTGGGGAAATAAACTACTTTGGTCTAAATTTGGAAACTGTTTTTACTTATTTTTTATGAACAGAGTCGTTTTCATTTTTCGTTTTTGAACTTGGGAATAAAAATTTCTACTGATGTCCAAATCAAACTCTATTACTTATTTCCACTGATCTGGGTTACTCCAGGAGTCTTTCTTTGACTAGTGAATAGAATGTGTCAAAAGATTAATCATAAACTGCTATCTGAAGTTCAAAAGAAAAAGAACAAAAACATGAATTTTTTTTTTTTTTTTTTTAAATAAGCCCATGCGATGTGATGGAGAAAAGCATCTTAAAGCGTTAAAAAACACTCTGACTTAAGCTGAAAACCCATCAATCCGGCACCGAAACGAAACTGAAACGAAACGGAAACGGAACAAAATGCGGAAAAAGCAAATTTAAACTAATTTTCTGATTCCATTGAGAAGAAAATCACTCAAACTCCACTGAAACCGACACCGACATCTTCATGTGTTTCGTGTCGGTACAGTGACGGTGTCGGGTATATATGGATTTTCAGCTTTATACGTAGCCTACAGGGGAGGGCGACGCTGTCGTAGAAATTCCCAGGGAGTGACATATTGAACTGTTCTGGTTAAAGGCGTACATGTAGGCGGCAAAAGGTGACACTAGATATAGATAAATGTGTCTGTAGGTGTAGCTGTCGTCGGTGATGTTGTAGTAGCACCAGGACAAATCCGTGTCTGGGAACAATGATAACAATAATTGAGCATGTTTATATAGAACCTTTTTATTCAAAGTGGTCCCAAAGCACTTCTCTCTCTCTCTCTCTCTCTCTCTCTCTCTCTCTCTCTCTCTCTCTCTCTCTCTCTCTCTCTCTCTCTCTCTCTCTCTCTCTCTCTCTCTCTCTCTCTCTCTGTGTGACTACTTATGTTCTCTTCTAACATGTTTGTGTCTGTCTACCAGTCCACCCGTCCATCCATCAATCAATGTGTTATCCGTCCATCCACCCATCCATCTATCCATCCATCTATTCAAATCTTCTTCCATAATTATCATATGTCCCCTCGTCTATCTATCCATTGTTTCATCCATCCACCCAGACATCCATCCTATCAATCAATCCGTCTACGCAGTCATCCATCCATGTAGCCATCCAGCCACCATCCATCCGTCTATTCATCCATCCATCCACCCGTCCACCCCTGCACCCACTGATCCATCTATCCATTCATTCGTCTACCTATCTATCCATCCATTCATCCATCCGTCCATCCATCTATTTATCTATTTATCCTCCCACTCATCCATCCATCCATCTATCCACCCATCCGTCCATCGGCCCATCCATTGATTAATCACTTTATCTCTCCATCCACCCACATCCATCCATCCATCCATTCATCCAGCCATCCATTCATCTATCCATCCACCCACCCATCCATCCATCCATCCATTCATCCATCTATCCATCCATCCATTCGTCTATCCATCCAATCATAGCCCGTCCATCCCACACCGCACCCCATCTATATCCCCTACCACACCCACCTTCCACTACATCACATGAAGAGTTTTGCTGCAGTCGTGTGTCGCCCAGCTGCCCTATCCACCGGGTGTCAGCTACCACCACCACAAACACTTGAAACCCTACCATCTGTGTCGGCACCAGGAAATCATACTGGACGCGCCACAACCTTCGTGGCATCAGCGACGTCATACATGATTGACGAGAACTGGCTACGTTTGCTGAAGCAGAGACAGTTCATGTAAGAATAAGTCCTGATACAATTGACGTCAGTCACGGATTCACTCATTTTAAAGATGACTAGATGAGATACCAGGCATCTGTGCATTTTCCTATCTTTCTCCCTTTCTCTCTCTCTCTCTCTCTCTTTTTCTCTCTCTCTTTCTCTCTCTCTCTCTCTCTCTCTGTCTCTCTCTCTCTCTGTGTGTGTGTGTGTCTCTCTCTCTCTCTCTCTCTCTCTCGTTCTCTCTCTCGCTCTATTAAGCACAACGCACTCATTTCTGGGCCGGGAAGTCACACCAAATCGAACGTGTGTCATTCATTCATTCATTCATTCATTCATTCATTCATTCATTCATCCATTCATTCATTCATTCATTCATTCATTCATTCATCCATTCATTTATTCATTCGTCCATTAATTCTTTCATTCATTCATTCATTCATTCATTCTTTCATTCATTCATTCACTCATTCCTTCATTCATTCATTCATTCATTGTGTGGACATAACTTTGACACAATGCCTATTAATATGCAATAATTTGTGTTCCTTGCTGGGCAAGATCTTCTTAACCTAGAAGCCAGAGAATATTTAATAATTATACCTTAAACTCTGCTTATTAATTGATTATATTTATTTTTTGTATTTTGTTGACCTCTTTAATCCCATCTGAGAAATTTGTCTTAGTGTCATTGCAGCCCAGTTACAACTGGAGCAGACACGTCGTCGCCACAGTGCAGCGCCGGTCATTGTTTTGTTGCGTTTTTTTGGAAATGAGGAGGGGGGAGGGGGGAGGAGTGGGACTGATACATTTTATTTAATTTTGCCCTGGCAGCGGCCTGTTCGGCCTGCTCTTTTCGATTTTCAATTGCCAAGGTGCACACGGGCCCTCCGGTTTTTTCGTCCTTATCCGAGAAGACTAGGTGCTCGATCCTACCTCCCATAGGATCAGGGACAGGCAAATATGAGAGAAAATCCAAAATTCTAACATGCCTGCACCGGCCGGGATTCGAACCCGGTACTTTTGGGGTGAGAGGCGAGCACCTTGCTTCTAGACCTCCTTGTTCCTGTTATGTAAGAATTTTCTTAACCTAGACACCAAAGAATTACATCATAGGTCACTGCTGAATATTGAACACAACTCAGTGTTCGCCCCATTTGGCTTAGCAACTAGACTTCACGCCCCTAACATCATTCTACCTGAAGACAGCTTGTACATGTAGAAAGGTTGACTCCCATTGATACCATACGCGCCAGAAGATGGTAGGTGGAGCTCTCTGACTTGACCTGAAGACAGCTTGTACATGTAGAAAGGTTGACTCCCATTGATACCATACGCGCCAGACTTTGGTAGGTGGAGCTCTCTGACTTGACCTGAAGACAATGGAGGTAACACAGTGGTGCTTCCATTTGCAGTGATCTGAAATATCGAAAGTGGTTAATGATAGTGCTGGCTGGTGATGATGATGGTTGTCACGAGCAGAGTTAGGGTCTTGGGGATGTTACGACTGCACGAGAGGCAGCTAACTCACACTCGGACACAACCACACAAGAAAAGTACTAAATAACTAGAGCGTATATATGTCAGGCCGGTCAGGCCATAGTTTACATAAATATTAATAACAAAACAAAAGACAATAGAGGTATATATTCAAACCAAAAACTCTAATTAATAACTTAACCAATGATATTCATGTAACTATGGAGGTACTGCAATCAATAGCAAATATGTATATTATACGAAACTGGATATCAATTTAAAGTGACAGTTGAGTCGCCACTGGCCAGTCGCCAGGCAAACTCTCCATAAATCATATGGGCTTAAATGTTAGGAGAGCCCAGTACGTTCAAAGCCTACAGAAGCACTCTTCGGCTTGTAGGTAATTTAAGCAGTTGCCAAAAGACTATATTTTATGCACAATCACTATTCAATTCATCAACAATGTGCTATATTATTCCAATCATACTATGGCAATAGATCTATCATACAGGACACTCGTGGTCGAGTGCCAGCTGGGGTTTCCTTAGTCTTCCTATGAGGCTGTAGTTCTCTCTCTATCTCCGATCTCTATTATACTTGAATAATTAAGATATATTACCATTGCTCACGCCTACTGGGAGGCGCGAACATCAAAATAGCGCAGCGTGGGCTTTCAAAGGTCAGCCCACTCAGACCTTTCTTTCTAGAGCTCAGTCAGTCCGTTAGCAAGGACTTCTTGTCTTCAAAGCACACAGTTCAGGTACTGGTCGACCGGAGATACTTCACGAAACGATGCTTCTCTCGTCTGTATTCACTAAATCTGAACGTTACACGATGTTATATACTATCTAACTACCCAGCGTGCTAGTCCGCTGGCCCAATTAGTTCAGCTATCTCATAGGTCGAAACCTCCCACCATTTTAATTGTAGTAATACGTCTGCACTATTCTACCAGCCAGTTAACGTGCAAAAACTTGTCTAGTCATACTTAACAATGTCAACTATCCCCACCTTGTTTCACCCCTACTCCATTACTTATTAATCACGAACATTAAAACCCACAAGCGTGAATCTAACAGTTTAACTTTACATTTATTTACTCACCAACTATAATTTGGCGAGGACCGTTCAAGGCCACCAGCCAATTTCTCATGGCCCTGGTAAAAAAACAACTCACTCTCTGCGTGAGTTTTAATAACATCCGAATCATGACACATCCCCCACCCCAGTTAAAATTTGCAATTTTAACGATATAAATTATTATCATAAGGGGAATGCATGAGTCGAGAAATTGCTCGAAAGGTTAACTTAACTAAGAATACTAGGTAATAACTAAGACTAGTACTAAAGTTGAAAAAAACCTACAGGACGGGTATCATTGATGGACAAAACTTCATGAAAATCTTAAGGTTCCGTCCAAAAGTATATATCTCTCTGAGGATTAAATCTTACCTCTAAATACGTAGATATTAACAATCATAACTCTAAAATTTTAGAGTACAACACTGATCCTGTGCGAATGTCATCAGGAATGCATACATACAATGAATAATACTCAAGAAAAGATAACTATAGTAGCATCGATGGCATTAGTGGATCTGGACTCCTGGTCTGCCATGACTTCTCGTCCTCGACCCTGGGCAACAACGTCTGGTGTGGCCAAAATACGGGTCGACGTCAGGAAAATAGCTGTTGGAACAAAGGAAAGCACAGGGGTAGGTGAAAAGTGTTCACAATGGGTGAACAATATGTGATACCATCCCTCGGTCTCTGAATGAGGTGCTAATCAGTATCCAACGCCAATACATATGACAGACTAAAATACAACAAGATTAAGGTAACCGTGATAATAGGTCGGCATGGACATTATCTCCACCAGGAATGGCCTTTATAATGAAGCGGTATTCCTGAAGGGCCAGACTCCATCTGGTCAAACGAGCGTTCTTGGCTCGGTTCGATTTTAAAAATAACAACGGTTTATGGTCTGTCTCGATGACGAATTCTGTCATAAGTAGGTAGCGGGAAAACGCGTCTACGGCGTATACAATCGCCAGGCATTCTCGCTCTATAATAGCGTATCTCTGCTCTCTCGGAAGTAATTTCCGGCTAGCGTACATACAAGGGCGCAATAAGCCATCTCTTTCCTGAAGCAAAACAGCTCCAATTCCTTGGTCCGACGCGTCAGTTCGGACGGTGAAGGTGCGCCTAATATTCGGTAGGATAAGCAGCGGCGAACTGGAGAACAGTTGCTGCACTGTCGCGAGCGCGGTGGCGCACTGCGTATTCCAGGTAATTTTGTTGGGTCTGTCTTTTCTTGTAAGATCGGATAACGGGGCCGTAAGGGCCGAAAAATTAGGAACGAATTTCCGATAATAGCTTAAGAAGCCTAACAGGCTACGAACCTGCTTCTTAGTATGAGGAGCCTGGAGTTTTAAAATCTTACTTATCTTACTGTCGTCCGGTGTTTGGACGCCTTTGGCGATAGTATGTCCCAGAAAGTTAATCTGCGTATAACCCAGGAAGACTTTGCTAGGCTTAGCTGTAAGCCCGGCATCTCGAAGTTTACTAAGCACTTGACGAAGTGCTTCTAAGTGGCCTTTCCAATCCGTATGGAAAGCGCAAATGTCGTCAAAGTAGCTTAGGACGCATGGTGTCTGCTGCAATAGGATGTTCATCATCCTCGCAAATGTCGCTGGTGCCGTTACGAGACCGAATGGCATGAATCTCCATTGCATGAGACCCATAGGGGTCTGAAACGCTGTGTACTGTTTACTGGCCTCTTCCATTGGGATTTGCCAGTAACCTTTAGCCAAATCTATTTCCGAAAACACGGACGACTCGGCCAATCGCGCAAATAGATCTTCCTGATTCGGGATAGGTTCAGCATCGTAAATGGTTAGGGCGTTAAGCTTCCTGTAATCGATACAAAATCTAACGGAACCGTCTGTTTTCTTTACTAGTACAATCGGCGAGCAGTAAGGGCTCGTCGAGCGCTCAATGACTCCTAAGCTGAGCATCTTTTCCACCTCGGACTGTATGGTGTCGTGCGCTTGCAGCGGGCGCGGGTAGGGTTTAACAAACACGGGTACGTCCGAGTGCAACCGGATGACGTGTTGAACTAAGGATGTTTTACCCGGCAAATCAGTGAATACTGGCGAAACTCCCGAACAAGATTCATGATGTCCTGTGTCTTACTTTGATCCAGCTCTGGATTGATATTAACGGAAGTCGCGTCCTCTGTGGCTTGCAAGGATAGGAGCGATCTTGTCAATAGATAATGGCTCCCGGTCGTTGTCATCGATAGTGACCATCGCTGCGTTTGCTTGGGCCACAACATGGCATGAATGATCGTGATGAGTTTGATCATCGGTAAGATACTTTTTCAACATATTAATATGGTACACCTTATCGTTACCACGTATGGTAATGAGATAATTAACTCTCGAGAGTCGCTTTTTAACTAGAAAGGGGCCTTTCCAAGTGAGGAGTAGCTTGTTATTCGTTTCTGGTAACAGCACCAATGCCCGATCTCCGACTGACAGGGTTCTTAACCGACTACCCCGATCGCGATATCCTATAAATGACCTGGTCCGTACGCATGCAAATTGTCGAGCCAGGTCGCATGCATTAACTATTCTATGTCGGAGATCGACTATGTACTGATACGCGGATCGCGTATCAGGAACGTCGGTATCAGAACCGGCGTATAAATCGCGTAAAATGGCCATCGGGCCACGTGGTTTTCGACCGTATAACAGTTCAAACGGGGAAAAACCCGTTGTCGCATTTGGGAGTTCCCTATATGCGAACAAGATGGCCGGAAGTCGACGGTCCCAGTCACCAGGTCTATCGGCGGAAACGCGTGCCAGCATAGTTTTCATGGTGGCATTCCAGCGCTCGCAACAGCCATTGGACTGTGGATGGTATGGCGACGTAAGTTTCTGCCTAATGCCCGTGAGTTCCAATACTTTCCTGAAAAGGTCAGAGGTGAATTGCGGACGTCTATCAGATAATAATTCGGACGGGAATCCGACACGTGTGAATATGGTCACCAATGCCTCGGCGACGTGATCGGCCGATATTTCCTTTAAAGGGACAGCCTCAGGCCAACGGGTGGCATAATCGATTACTGATAGAATAAACCGATGGCCTCTATCCGACTTCGGTAATGGCCCGACGATGTCGACGGCAACTCGCTGAAATGGAGTGGAAACCGGCGGCATCTCTTGTATAGGTGCCCGCGAAGTTTTTCCTTTGGGGGTTCTTTTCTGGCATGTATCGCAACGCGACACATAGCTATTTATGTCCCCGTAAACCCCGGGCCAAAAAAACTGAGACAGGACTCTCGATTTTGTTCTCGCTTTGCCTTGGTGGCCCGCTAATGGCGTGTCGTGCGCGAGGCGGGTGATGTCTCGGCGAAATGATCTCGGTATGACCAATTGCAAAATAGTTTCGCGCTTTCCCCGAAAAACGCGATATAGGAGGTCGTCTTTAAGGCAGAACCTGGATGTATCCGGGTTGTCCGGATCAATATTAGCAAAGAGGGGCTTTAGTGATGGATCTGTGCGCTGTTCGTTACGAAAAATCTCGGGGGTTACATCCAAATCGACGACAGGCGATCGTAATGTGTCGTCACTCTGGCGACGCGATTGTTGTCTTGTCGTGACACATGCAATGTCGTTATCATCCCAAATCCCGAGTTCGCAATCGGAGACGTCCTTTAAGTGGGGAATATTCCCAATGATTAGGTCGGCGACCGGATTTGGTAGCACGCAGGCCGTGACAACACCAGTTATAAACGGTGTGTCAACATATATTTCCGCCAAACGAAAATGTTCAACTGAACCACCAAAAGTAATGCATGTCGCATCGCGATCCAGGAGTTGTGCAGGACGGACCAGCGATTCACGTACACCGACGGTCGTACAGCCTGAATCTCGCAATACGGATGCTCGTATGGCGTTTACTCGTCCCTCATACAATGTCAGCGCGCCTCGCTCGTGGAGGGCGGACATCACTGGAATAACTTTATCTACGGTTTCGGCATTCCTAGTTCTGTAACCGCGGTTTTCGGTGAATGCTACAGAGCATGCATTTGCCGCATCTAATCTAACTCTGCATTGTCGCGCAATGTGGCCTCCGGCGCCACATCTATAACAGTAGACTGGATTATCATCCCTTCGAGGTGTACCTCGATAAGAAGGAAATGTGGGCGCTTGATAGTAGTTGTTACGCGGTCCTCCGGTAGGGAAAGGACGTGTATATCGGGGTTCCCAGTCCCGAGAAAATTTATGGGGATTCGGTTGCCTCCTGCTAACCCGCGGCTCGGACCGTGGACGAACGTGCGGCGACTGTCGAAAGGGCTGTCTTGATTGTCTCGACGGTACCGGTGTCTTAGTAGCAGCGCCGGCGTAACACGGTTCGTTTACTTTAGCTTTAGCTAACGATCGATTAGGGTGAGCTGCAGCATACCGTTCCGCTATCGATGTTATCTCGACGGTAGTTTTGGGGGCTTGTTCCTTAAAATGCGCCACCAGGTCCGTGTGGCAGGACATATATATTTGGTCTTTAATTATCAAATCATATAGTTTCTTATAGTTTCCCTCTTCCACACCGGCCAACTCAGTCCAACGGCTGAGTAGGTGGCGGAGGCGGTCCACGTAAGTAGAGAAATTCTCAGATGCCTCCGGCTTGCAATCGCGGAAACGCTTATGAAATCCATCTTCCGTATGTTGGAAACGCTTTAATAGCGCGGTCTTTAGAATGTCATAGTCCCTAGCGTCATCAATAGTGAGGCTATGGAAAACTTCCAACGCTCTCCCTGTCAAAAGATTGGCGAGGCATGACGTGTACTCACTACGCTGCCATCCCGCGCAAACGGCATGGAGTTCGAAGCGGTGTAGGTAGGAATCAATACGATCAACCTTATCATTAAAGGTTGGCAATTTAGGCTTCGTTTTATTATTGGACGTAACTTCCGGAGCCCCGGTAGGTTGGGCTTGCTTCGCTTCTAAATGTTTCAAAGCGAGCTCGTACTCTCTTTGAGCCTGTTTTTCCGCGCGTTCCGCGGCTCTATCTTCTCGTTCCGCGGCTTTTTCTTCTCGTAATCTCTCCGCGGCCTTTTCTTCTCGTTCTTCTTTCAGTTTCTGGTCTACCCAAGAAGCACGCTGAGCTTCCGGTATGCCAAATGATTGGGCCAGTTCCAAATATTTCTGTAGTTCGGCCATGATATCGGTCGATAATACGATATAATAATGTCCTAATCGAGGACAGCTCCTGAAAAATCTCCAACTTTATTCTCCCTTGAAGCAATTTATCAATTGCACTCTGCGGGTGCTCGTTCCTGCAGTATGAACGAAATTAACGAAATCAACAACAAAGTGTACGTCTTAGTCAACCAAGTAGTGGTTGAGCTATCTCAGCGATCACTTAACTCCACTTATTTCTCCTAATCCTCAAGCAGTCAGTCTACTGCTTCCGTGATTGGTCGTTACTAACGATACCAATGTAATATTCCCAGTGTATTTTCCGTACACTCCTAGCAGCGTTCCCTCTGCTATAAATCGGAATAAATCAATATTCACGATATGAACTTCCTTGGCTATACCAGCCTAACAACTCTAATATCCAGATTATCTCTCAACGTGCCCTAGACACGTGATTTATCCCAGGCAATAATATAGCAAGTAGGAATACAAAATATAATAATGCAACACTATAATGGAAAAGAATTACATGGAGAGTAAGACGAGACTAACAGAAAGAACAAACGACAACAGACCTGACTAACCTGAAACTATCTACAAAAAGGTAAGAAAAAGAACAGGAGAGACGTCTTCCTAAAATACGAGGAAGATAGAACGCTAACAATCTATACGAATAACAGGTCCCTACAGAACTATTCAAGGCAAAGCGTATCTCCTATCCGTTTTAAACGCCATCTAGATCTGCTAGTCTGGCAAAAAGAGGTATGCTAAGTCTCGATCCCTTCCAACCTCCCGCCTATCTAATCTAACACAAAAGAAAAAAATAATGCCTGTCAAAAGTAGGGGAGCTGGAACGACGAACCCCTCAAACGAAGACAAATACAGATGGTTCACTTAACTGGGCAAAATGGACTGGCTCTTTCCTTTGGTCCACAGCGCTGGTCTTGTCTTTTCCTGATGCTAGCTGTCAGTCCCTCGTAGTGGTCCCAGGATCAATGACGAGAGGACATGCCAGATATGTGGGGGAGAAACAAAAAAAAAAATCAGCAGTATACAAAACTATAAACTACAAAAATTACATAAATAACAGTGGAGTCTTAGAGTGGTAGACCTGCAGCTGTTGACGGGGTCCTCTTCCGATGATAGTAGTGTTCTCTAGATGTCAGAAGGTGACGGGTCCTCTTCAGATGTCAGTGGGGTCCCCTCCAGATGTCACGAGCAGAGTTAGGGTCTTGGGGATGTTACGACTGCACGAGAGGCAGCTAACTCACACTCGGACACAACCACACAAGAAAAGCACTAAATAACTAGAGCGTATATATGTCAGGCCGGTCAGGCCATAGTTTACATAAATATTAATAACAAAACAAAAGACAATAGAGGTATATATTCAAACCAAAAACTCTAATTAATAACTTAACCAATGATATTCATGTAACTATGGAGGTACTGCAATCAATAGCAAATATGTATATTATACGAAACTGGATATCAATTTAAAGTGACAGTTGAGTCGCCACTGGCCAGTCGCCAGGCAAACTCTCCATAAATCATATGGGCTTAAATGTTAGGAGAGCCCAGTACGTTCAAAGCCTACAGAAGCACTCTTCGGCTTGTAGGTAATTTAAGCAGTTGCCAAAAGACTATATTTTATGCACAATCACTATTCAATTCATCAACAATGTGCTATATTATTCCAATCATACTATGGCAATAGATCTATCATACAGGACACTCGTGGTCGAGTGCCAGCTGGGGTTTCCTTAGTCTTCCTATGAGGCTGTAGTTCTCTCTCTATCTCCGATCTCTATTATACTTGAATAATTAAGATATATTACCATTGCTCACGCCTACTGGGAGGCGCGAACATCAAAATAGCGCAGCGTGGGCTTTCAAAGGTCAGCCCACTCAGACCTTTCTTTCTAGAGCTCAGTCAGTCCGTTAGCAAGGACTTCTTGTCTTCAAAGCACACAGTTCAGGTACTGGTCGACCGGAGATACTTCACGAAACGATGCTTCTCTCGTCTGTATTCACTAAATCTGAACGTTACACGATGTTATATACTATCTAACTACCCAGCGTGCTAGTCCGCTGGCCCAATTAGTTCAGCTATCTCATAGGTCGAAACCTCCCACCATTTTAATTGTAGTAATACGTCTGCACTATTCTACCAGCCAGTTAACGTGCAAAAACTTGTCTAGTCATACTTAACAATGTCAACTATCCCCACCTTGTTTCACCCCTACTCCATTACTTATTAATCACGAACATTAAAACCCACAAGCGTGAATCTAACAGTTTAACTTTACATTTATTTACTCACCAACTATAATTTGGCGAGGACCGTTCAAGGCCACCAGCCAATTTCTCATGGCCCTGGTAAAAAAACAACTCACTCTCTGCGTGAGTTTTAATAACATCCGAATCATGACAATGGTGATGATGTTGGTGATGAAAATAGTGATGATGGTGAAAAAGATGATGGTGATGACAATGAAGAACTTGAGTTAGACCAATCTCCCCGTCCTACTACATCGATTTCATGAGTGTGTGAAAGGAATGGGGCACAGATGCGTAAAATATAACCAAAGAGACTAGATAGATAGATAGATAGATAGATAGATAGATAGATAGATAGATAGATAGATAGATAGATAGATAGATAGATAGATAGATAGATAGATAGATAGATAAGTAGACAGATTTGATAGATAGATAGATAGATAGATAGATAGATAGATAGATAGACAGACAGACAGACAGACAGACAGACAGACAGACAGACAGACAGACAGACAGACAGATAGACAGATAGATAGATAGATAGATAGATAGATAGATAGATAGATAGATAGATAGATAGATAGATAGATAGATAGATTTTACTTCAGAAAACTATGTACGTGCGAACATCAGTATCTTTACCACCGGGAGCCGGAAATACAGCAAAATCGAAACTCTTTGTCTTGAAGAATAAGACAGTATCACAGACGAATGCAAGTTAGCCGATGAGGATTGTCATTTATCGGTTCACTGTCAACCAACAAGACTAACCCTGAATAGTGTGTTGTCATATACAGCAACCAATAGGAACAGGTCTTGGTCCGTGCTGACTCCGCCCAGTGGGAGGGTGGGAAAAGTCACATATTCAGATTCCAGGAATTCTATTGGAAGCACATTTTCAATGACGTAACTTCCATCTCCCGGATTGGTCTCTTCCTGTAGAAAGACGGAAAATGATGAATTTGTCAAGCTGATATCTAGCTTGACATTATGCAGCCCAGTTACAACTGGAGCAGACACGTCGTCGCCACAGTGCAGCGCCGGTCATTGTTTTGTTGCGTTTTTTTGGAAATGAGGAGGGGGGAGGGGGGAGGAAAGAATGAGTTTCGGAAGGGACAAGGTGGTCTAGAGGCAAGGTGCTCGCCTCTCATGCCAAGGGTCCCGGGTTCTAAACCCGGGCAGTGCAGGCATGTTGGAAAGTGGATTTTTCTCATATTTTCAAGTCCCTGGTCCTATTGGGGGTTGTTACGGATTGGGGTATGCCCTCGCGTGTTATGGGGTGGTATATTATGGAATTTAGATGTTCGACTGCATTTAATAATAATCGAGAGGTTTTACTAATTACTCTGCCATACCATGCCACATACACTAATAACAATTTCGAGTAAGTTATATCAAGGACCTTGTAGGGCCACAAATTTATTACTTAAATTCCTAACAATTTCGTCTATCGTTACATATTAAAAGGACAACATCAGCAGCATCAAATGAAAATACTATAATACATAACTAGAAGTCTCCTCTAGATTCTTAAAAGATTAGGAAATCTATATCATTCTGACTCATTCACAGTTTACTTAGTAATTATTTATCTTCAGAAATATAATCTGCCTACTATCTCACAAATAATATTCTTATGTCTCAGACGACAATATTAACTCAGTAATAGCTTATAAAGGATCAAACCGTCAAGACACACTGACGTAGTTAAGATAGATCTAGATCTGCTCTAGGATGGGCTGGCAATCCCCAGCCTCATCCAGACACATCAATTACAATTTACAAATGTGTATACCAGACACTCAATCTAGATCTAATTGCAAGTAAAAAACATTATAGTCTTGCATCCTTTGGTAGCACTTCTACTGGAAAATTAGGGTCAGATTCACGTCATCGTCGACGCACTGTCTCAAAACTTACGATTGGTTCCCTGAAACGATATCAGGGAACTGGAGAAAATAGCTGTGGGTAAATTCATTGTCTATCAAGGACATAGACATGTCTTTAACAGTCTCATGATTCTCTCAGGCCGAATCTTAAGCCGACGCCCTCGCAGGTGGAAATGTCTGCATGGAGTGGATAAACCTAAAGATGGCTTCGCTTATATCTTCTGCAACCCCAGCCAACTGCTCAAATTTGATTGGTGCATCCATTTCGAGCTCAGCTCGCAGTCTATTAATAGTAACAGACAAAGTTAATTTACTATGTCAAAAGCGTTCGCAAAGTCTCTCCACCCTCTACGTTTTATGTACAAATTTATTCACTCCTTATTCGCCCCGTCTTCCCTTGCTAAAGTACACCCAAACCACGGGGTCGAAAACTGCACCGTCACTGTTAATTTATCCATTCGTTCTATCCTGCCCCACTTTCTTTCCATCCCCAAGAAAAAGCGTTCCAAAAACAAACTGTCCACGGGACTAGTTCAAGGACGTTTGCACTGGCTAAAATCAATGATGACATAAAATAAACAAAGCGTGACCCAGCACGGCAATTCAAATCCTAACCCTGACAGGGGTAGGATCGAGTAGTTCTTGGAAATTGGATTTTTCTCATATTTTCAAGTCCCTGGTCCTATTGGGGGGTAGGATCGAGTACCTAGTCTTCTCGGATAAGGACGAAAAAATTCGGAGGGCCCGTGTGCACGTTGCGCACGTTGAAGATACCTTGGCAGTTGGAAATCGTAAAGAGCAGGCCGAAAGGCCCGGGCAAAATTGAAATTAATAGATTAAAATTTATCCATATCATCTCCCCCCCACCCCCCCCCCTCCGCCAGAACAAGAAATAATAAAACAAGTAAAGTGAGGTGTAAATGCCAAGGGCAGCGAACCTCCTAAAATAAAGACCTCAAATCGACATTATGGTATAGATAGGCAAAAATTATCATAATATTTCAAAAGAAGAAAACATACAAAGTTAGATGTATAGTGGAAACAATATGATGACAATGCCGCTATGTTACAAATTTATACGGAACTATTTAGTTCTATTTGTGAAATTCAAATTGTGAAATTTACCACTGTAGTACAAATTTATACGGAACTATTTAGTTCTACTTGTGAAATTCAAATTGTGAAATTTACCACTGTAATACAAATTTATACAGGAACTATTTAGTTCTGTTGGTGAAATTCAAGTTGTGAAATGACCAGGGTAATACAAATTTATACGGAACTATTCAGTTCTATTAGTGAAATTCAAATTGATGAACCTCTGAATACCAAACATACCCATAATACCCAAAGGAAACGTGAAGGGCGCAAACTGGCCGTTACCCTGCCCACCCGCAGTAAAAACCCAAACTCTAACTTAAACTCAAAACATTTGGTCACAAAACGGAAACTGAACCAAAAAAGAAAAAAAAACATGAAGCGAGGCGTAACGCAAAAAAAAAGCTTTTCGCATCATCAAACTGGTTAGGAAATGAAAACTCACATCCACATGACTGAAGAAAAGAGCGACAGGCTGACTGGCGTGGACAAGAACTTGAGCATTGCCCAAGTCACTACGGATGTGAGCAGCTTCATATTTGCCAGTTAGTGTGGCTGTTGCCTCTGTAGCTTGTCTGCAGAAAAAAAAAATTATGCTTCGAGAAATGTTAGTATGAGAGCAAAAAATAAAGTTTAAGGTATAGATATTAATAGTATTTCAATCTCTCTATCTCATATTCCTATTCTCGCTCGTGGGGTCTTGGTTTTAAATCATACAATCATAATGTACTAGATGACCTACGGAGCATTGCTCGGAATAAACAATCATGTGCCCCTCTCTCTCTCTCTTTCTCTCTCTCTCTCTCTCTCTCTCTCTCTCTCTCTTTCTCTCTCTCTCTCTCCCTCTCTCTCTCTCTCTCTCTCTTTCTCTCTCTCTCTCTCCCTCTCTCTCTCTCTCTCTCTCTCTCTCTCTCTCTTTCTCTCTCTCTCTCTCTCCCTCTCTCTCTCTCTCTCTCTCTTTCTCTCTCTCTCTCTCTCTCTCATATAACAAAAGCAATAAACTACAGTCTTGCTTCAAAACTCATGCGCACCAGAACAATACGCACCAAACTGAATGCTTGATACGGTTACTTTTTATGACATGCACTGTACTATATATGGCCTTTAGCGTCTTTACAGACGGTCTTAGCAGCTAGAATATTCACTTTCACTTTGACTGACAGCTTCTCTCGTGGCTTATTCTACCAATGTTTGACCCGAGAGTACGATGGCAGTGATTGCAGGTCAGTCTTTTGGGTTCACTTTGGCGAGTGTTTTCATTCCGCCTCTGTCGTTTTGTCAGGTATGTTTCTTTTGCCTTGAAGTCTATTGCGAGCGTGCCACTGCGCAATTTTTGTCTCCATCTGCTTCGATCATTTGCAAGGTTCTCCCATTCATTGGGGTCGATGTTGAATGCTTTCATCGTGACCTTGCAAGTGTCTTTGAATCGCAGATGTGGCCTACCTCTGGGTCGGTTGCCAGTAGCAAGTTCCCCGTAGAGAATTTGTCTGGGGATGCGATCATTTTCCATACGGTGGAGATGTCCAAGCCACCGCAGTCTTTTTTTGCCTAGGAGAGCCTGAGTTGATGGAATGTTGGCTCGGCTCAGAACTTCGATATTTGAGATCCTGTCTTGCCACTTGATCTTGAGAATTTTGCGTAGGCAGCGCAGGTGGAAGGAGTTGAGGGATCTTTCATGTTTGGAGTAGGTGGTCCATGTCTCTGAGCCATACAGCAGGGTGCTTAGGACGCAAGTTTGGTACACGAGTACCTTTGTTTTGATGGTCAGCTTGCTATTGTTCCACACCCTTTTTGAGAGTTTGCCAAAAGCTGTGGCCGCCTTTCCTATTCTGGCATTTATTTCAGTTGTTATGTCTGTGCTACCACTGATGGTTGAGCCTAGGTAGCAGAATTTTCCCACTTGCTCCAGAGGAGAGCCATTCAGCATGATTGGGTTGGGGTTTCTCAAGCCTTGTGTCAAAACTACAGTTTTTGAGACACTGATCTTTAGCATGAATTTGTCACAGGCTTTGGCAAGGCTATTGATGAGAGCCTGGAGCGTGGTTTCATCGTGGGCCACGATTGCAGCATCATCTGCGAAGAGGAGCTCTTGTAACATAATATGCTCTGTACGAGATTTTGCTTTTAGTCTGGCAACATTAAAAATGGAGCCGTCCACTCTGGTGTTAATAAGTACTCCACCTGAACATTGGCCAAAGGCATTCTTGAGTAGGGCTGCAAAATATATAACAAATAAGGTAGGAGCAAGAACACATCCCTGCTTCACACCGCTGTTTACAGCAAATGAATTGGATGTGCAGCCCTCAAAGTTGACACATGCCCTCATGTCAGTGTGGAAGGATGCAATAAGTTTTAGCAATGTTGGTGGACAGCCTATGGATTTAAGGACTGCATACAGGCCAGATCGGCTTACGGTGTCGAAAGCCTTTGTTAGGTCCACAAAGCATGTTATAAGCGGCCTGTTGTGTTCTTTACATTTTTCTTGGATTTGCCGAAGTGCAAATATCATGTCAATAGTTGATCGTTTGCTTCGAAAGCCACATTGTGTTTCTGGTAAGACTTTTTCCGCCAGTTGTTGAAGGCGGCAGTGGATGACGCGAGCAAAAGCCTTTCCAGTAATGCTGAGGAGGGATATTCCTCGATAGTTGTTGCAGTCGCCTTTGTCTCCTTTGTTCTTGTAAAGTGTGACAATTTTGGCGTCTCTCATATCATGTGGTATCACGCCTTCTTTCCAACACTGCAGTAACAGATTATACAGGTGTGGTAATAGTGGGCCTTTTAGGTCTTTTAATACCTCTGCAGGAATGTTGTCACTTCCTGTGGCTTTTCCAGCAGACAGGTGGTCGATTGCATTGGAAAGCTCGACTAAGGAAGGTTCAGCGTCAAGTTCGGCCATTATTGGCAGTTTTTGGAGGTGTTCCTCAAAATCTGGTGGAATATTTTTCTCAGTTGAATACAACAGAGAGTAATGCTCTGCCCACCTATTCAGTTGTTCATTTTTATCTGTGATGGGTTCATCATTTACAGACTCAAGTGGGGCGCTTTTTGTGATGATTGGCCCAAGAGCTACTGTCACGAGTGGAGTGAGTGCAATTAAGGGGATTGCTACAGAGCGGGTGTAGAGTAAGAAGGGCTCACAGTAGACAAGTAAGTTAAGCGTGCTGTTGTGAGTAGTGGGAGGGTCTGAATGAGGCGAAAGCGCTGTATTACTATCACTGCAAGTTAGAAGGCCCTACGGAACGGACCTGTGAATAAGAGCCCATCGGGCGGACATAAGGGGAGCAGTCGAGAAGACTAGTGAGAGAGTCTTTCCAGTGATGACTGGTATGTAGAACGTTGATTGATTATTATGATTGATGTATTATATTATATTCGTCTATTACCATGATGTAAATAAGTATATGTGAGGAATGTGGAAGTCCTTGATATTGGATATAGCAATGTGCGCCATGAGCGATAGATGAAAGTGAGTTCATGGATTTGTAGCGCGAGTGAGTAGTGTGTACTCCGATGGAGGTGTGTTACCGTAAGATGTGTGGTGAGTGAAAGGTGAACTAGTGTGTGTACGCTTCATGGATTGTAAGGAGAGGTGGAGTGAATAGAAATGGTAGGGTATTATACCAATGTAATGTTATTCTTGTAGGTGTCGAGGACGGGCCGCAGAGCCACCTCGATGAGCACAGGGGATAGGCCAGCATAGGGCCGGAGGCCACACATAGGCCAGAAGTGAGGCTGTCAGTGCAGGACAGTAGAGGCACATAAAGTCGCGGCAGTCAGGCCACGGACAGGGACGTAGATATGAGCGTGAATGTGATAATGCACTATTGCCATGTTGAGGGGAGAATGTACTATTGAAATGATAATGTCTATTGAAATGATAATGTGTTATCGCCCTGCTGAGGTGCTAGGGGAATGCTAAGGTGTATGACAATAGGAAGGTGATATTGAGAGACTGCGGTGCCAGTAAATTATTAATGTGCTATTAAGACCCGGAGGGGAGAGGCTGAGGCCGAAGTGCCTTTAGGAGTAACTACCGGATTGTGGATCCGAGGGAGAGTGTGTGTGAGAATAAGGCCGTTGTACGGCAGTTGATTTCAATAATATAATGTATGTAATTGCGCTATTGTCTGTATAATTATGTTTAATAAATGTGTGAGTCTGATGGATTGTTCTGTTAAGTGTTAACTTGTTTGTTCGTGATTGTTGTCCTGTCATAACTTATTACATCTCCCAGTCTGGGATTTGTGACACTGGGGGCTCGTCCTGTTTACCTGTGGTCATTTTGACATTGTGTATTCGTTATATCTAGTTGTTTTTCTGTTGTGCTAGGAATTCGTGCTGTTGTCTTTGTTCGTGGGATGAATGGAAATTTCATGATGGTATGATTTATGTATGTTTATGAATAATAATATGTATTGATGCATGTATTTTGATGAATATATATTAATGTGTACTTAAATTTCTGCAGAGTGTGTGTGCCAGCCTGAGGAGTCAAGCAGCCAGAGCTCCGAGGAAGGGGAGAAATTGAAATCAAGGGTGAAAGTTAAGTAAAAGTCAAAAATTTTGTACCCTGGATTAAGGGCTGTCTTTTCTTCTGTCTTTTTCTCTGTTTTTGCTGTTTTTGTCGTAATCGATTATACGGGCGGTGGCGCGGGTTTGCTGTGGTGAGCGTAGTTTGTCCTCTTCGGGAGGTGGGCTAATCTAGGAACCGCGTTCATCACAGTGAACAGTTCTGTAGGGACCTGTATTTTTGTTTAGATTGTGCCGTTCCATCTTCCTCGTTGTTTTAGGAAGACGTCTCTCTTGTCCCTCTCTTACCTTTCTGTAGATACGTTCTTTTTTTTCAGACTCTGTTCTTGTTCGTAGCTTGTAGTGTAATCGGCGTAGTAGGTTGCATTTTTTTTTTCCATTATAGTTTTTTTTTGTAGAAGCTTTGTCCTAGTCTGGTTCGTTGTCCTTGACGTACTTGTGGTCCTTCTACTGTATTTCTTCATTCTTGTCGTTTCTATTTTCTTTTATAATTAATAGTGCTATACATTTTATAGATATAGAATTAGTTGTGCTGTAAAGGTAAATTTCTGAATTGTATTTGAGACAACTGGGTATTGTTATATCTGGTGTGATCTCAGGTCTCTGGTCGTATCGTTAGTGATCATACCGACAGGTTGGTCGTCTTATAATAGATACCATAACCATAAATCTGTGAAATGGCGGAACTCCAACAACTAATGAAGTTAGGTAAGGAACTTGGCCTGGAGGGAGAAGAGCTACGCGGCTGGATTAAAGAACAGCAGGCAGAAATGCGCGATGAGCGTGCTAAGGATAGAGAGCGAGAAAAAGAGGCTAAGGATAAGGAAGAGGAAAGGGAGTTTAAGCAACAGGAAAGAGAGGCTAAGGCTCAGCAACAGGAAAGGGAGTTTAGGCAGCAGGAGATAAGGTTAAAGGAGATAGAGGCGCAAGTAAAGATTGCGGAGTTAGAACTCAAGAGGAATACGCCAACAGAAACAGTTGAGCGGCAGGTACACAATAAAGGTGGCGTTAGGATTAAGCTCCCTACGTTCGACGACCGGAAGGACGACATAGACGCCTTCCTCTACAGGTTCGAACTGAACGCACAATTGCAATGGGGGGAAAATAAGGAATTATGGGCCACGTACCTGGCGTCTCTATTGCAGGGGCGAGCGTTAACCTACTTTAAAGAGCTACAGCGCGAAGACGTGCAAGATTACGATAAGCTGAAGGCTTTGCTGCTTCGCCGATTTGCGCGTACCGAGGAATATTTCCGGGAGCAGTTTAGGCGGGCACGTGCAGATACCAGGGAGGACTTTGCTGCCTTCGTCGCGAGACTAACGGAGTATTTCGCGAACTGGGTAGACTTGGCGCATGTGGGCACGGATTTTGCTAAACTGAAAGACCTAATGATCCGTGACCAGCTGTACGCGTCGTGCCACAAAGATCTGGTGGCTTTCCTGAAAGAGAACGAACCCGCGACGGTGCAGGAGGCGTCTAAGTTGGTGGAAGCATACCGTACGGCACATCCGTCCAAACCAGTCGCCAGGGCGTACGTCCAAGATGCTGGGTACGTCGCCGTTGTCGAAGGGTCGCCGGCAGGACTTAGGGACAGGTCGCGTCAGCGTGGTGCCTATAGCGGGCAAGCCCAGGGGCAGCGTAGGGGCTATCACCAATCACCGGCATATGGATCCGGTAAGTGTGACCGAGCAGGAGGGCTAGGTCGCGGTAATGGCCGGGGGCGAGTTGTGACCTTTGCCGATGACCGACGGCATAGGGACTTTAGTTCCGGTCGCGATGGGTCACGGGGACCCAGGCCTAGGGCAGCACAGGGAGCGGAGTGTTGGACTTGCGGACGCGTGGGTCACTTTTCACGCGAGTGTAGGGCCGCGAAGTGTTGGAACTGCGGAAGAGCAGATCACAT
The DNA here is from genome assembly GCA_963931925.1 of Onchidella celtica. Lineage (NCBI taxonomy): Eukaryota > Metazoa > Mollusca > Gastropoda > Systellommatophora > Onchidiidae > Onchidella > Onchidella celtica. The sequence continues at coordinate 16,180,687 of OZ007581.1, forward strand.
CAGCGTGAACTGCCCTGCAGGTAGGATAGCGGCGAACGTGGACAGTGGCTCCAGTCCAAGTCCCCCAAATAAATTTCATCATGCGGCTGCGTGTGTTACATCGGACAACGGAGGCGGACAGTATTCTAAGTGTCCCAGTTGTGAGAAGTTATTATCTTCCGGTGTTTTACCTTGTGGGAGAAAGATCCCCGTTATAAATTCATGTCATACAGGAGGTGGTCTTAGGGTTTATCCGGGGTTTGTTGGGGACGAACCGGTCTCGGTTTTACGAGATACAGGATCTACCGTTGTGGGAGTGCATAGAGACTGCATTCGGGATTCACAGCTTACAGGTGAGACTGTCCCGTGCATCCAATTTTCGGGGGCCATTGAGACATTACCCATGGCAAGAATAATGATAGATACACCTTTCCTTAGCGGGGAAGTCGAAGCAGTCGTTGGTTGTTTTCCAGGCGCCCAGCTCATCATTGGGAATGTATCACGGGTAGTTTCCCCTTCCGATGAGAACGTGCAAGCATGGTCGCAATCAAAAGGTATTGACTTTTGCGCCGCGGTCGAAACACGTCGACGGGTAGCTGATAAAGATAAGATTAGACCTTTGGCGACGCCAGCGGTCAACCTAGATATCACGCCGGAGCGCTTGGCGAGATTACAAAGGGAGGACCCATCATTAAACCCATGTTTTGGGGAAGCGCGAACCGAGAAAACGAGGAGATATAAGAACGGGTCGTCCTCCTTTGTTGTTCAGGCGGGCATTCTGTTCCGTAAGTATGTAACGGTGTCCTCCATTTTAAAGCAGGTCGTTGTGCCAGCGTTGCTGATCGCAACAGTATTGCATTTGGCACATGATGTCCCATTAGCGGGTCATATGGGGATAGCTAGAACCAAAGAAAGGGTTCTTAAAAATTTTTACTGGCCATCGATCCACAGAGATGTGCAAGTCTATTGTAAGACGTGCAGTGCGTGCCAAAAGACGACGCATAAGGGTCGTACACCCCAGGCTCCTCTTCAGAAGATCCCCACGGTCTCGGAACCGTTTAAAAAGGTCTCGATAGACCTTGTTGGCCCCATTCACCCAGCGACCGATAGGGGGAATCGATTTTTCTTAACGGTCATATGTAATGCTACGAGATGGCCAGAGGCGGTTCCTCTGCGGACCATAACGTCTGAGGCAGTCGCGGAAGCGTTGTTTGCAATTTTCGCTAGGGTAGGAATACCAGAGAAAATTCTGTCTGATAGGGGCGCGCAATTTACGTCGGAGATGATGAAGGAATTGTTCCGCTTATTCAGTATACAACCCATCACTACCACCCCTTATCATCCGCAGGCTAATGGCATGTGCGAGAGATTGAACTCGACGTTGAAGTCGATGCTGCGTAAGGTAGCTGCTGATCGCCCTAAAGATTGGGATAGATATATCCCTGCAGTGTTATTCGCGTACAGAGAGGTACGGCAGGAGTCAACGGGATTCTCGCCGTTCGAAATGATGTACGGTCGTAGTCCTAGGGGCCCAACTGATGTTCTTCGGGACATGATGACGTCGCCATCATCGGGAGACGATGAGCAGATTTCGGTGTTTCAGTACCTTGTTGATTTAAGAGAAAGATTATCTTCAGCGCGCACTATAGCAGAAGAAGCGTCTGGTATCGCTTCGAAAAGAGCAAAAGACTATAAAGATAGAGGTTCCAAACTGAGAATTTTTAAGCCAGGAGACAAGGTCCTATTGTTGTTACCTACGGACCATAATAAGTTATTGATGACATGGAAAGGCCCTTATGTTATTGAGCGAGTTGTTTCAAAGGTAGATTACGCTATCCACATTGATGGAACGAGTAAGGTTTTCCATGTTAATATGCTACAGAGATTTTATGAGAGACCACAGTATCTGTGTGCACAGACAAGACCAGAGGAGACTGTCTTCTCTATTGCTTGTACGGGGGTCGTAGACCAGTTGGACTGTGACGTAAGCGACACCGAGGCGCAGGAAGAGTTACAAATTCAATTGCCGGAGTTAACTGCGACACAAGGTTACAGGGACGTAAAAAATTAACCCTGACCTTACGAGTTCAAGGAGTAGGGAACTTGAGACCCTGTTAGCGTCATTTCCGGATGTTGTTACGGATTTGCCGGGTCGTACTACGGTGATCCAGCACCAAATAAAGTTGACTTCGGATAAGCCAGTAGTTCTTAGACCGTATCCGCTGCCTTTTTCTTCGAGAGATAGAGTCATAAAGGAAGTTGAGACAATGTTGAAGTTAGATGTGATAGAACCATCAACATCGCCGTATTCATCACCCATCGTCCTCGTGAAAAAACTTGATGGATCGGTGCGGTTCTGTATTGATTTTCGAAGATTGAACACTATTACGGTAGGCGATAGGGAGCCTATTCCGTTTCAGGAGGAATTAATAGCTTCATTGGCCGGGTCCACGTGGTTTTCCAAGATAGATTTAACGAAAGGTTATTGGGAAATCCCGCTTACTGAGGAGTCTAAACAATACACGGCGTTCCAAACGCCCATTGGATTATTCCAATTTAAGGTCATGCCATTTGGGTTGGTAAACGCGCCAGCGACGTTTGCACGATTCATGAGATTAGTGTTGAAGGACATACCTCATGTCGTGTCATTCTTTGACGATATAGCATGCCATACGTCGACATGGTCTGATCATATTCAGACACTAACAGTAATTTTTCAACGATTACGTCATTTTGGGTTAACTGCTAAACCCGCAAAGATGGATTTGGCATATCCAGAGATAATATTCTTAGGACATATTGTGGGTAGAGGTGTTCAGAGACCTGAAGAAACAAAAATTGACAAGTTAGTAGGGTTGCAAATCCCAAAAACAAAGAAACAAGTCAGAAGCTTAGTGGGAATTTTAAATTATTACAGAAAGTTCATTCCAAATTTTTCCTCCTTGTCATCTTCTCTTACTGACCTTACTAAGAAGGGACAACCCGATAAGGTCCAGTGGACGTCTGAATGTCAGACATCATTTGATAATTTGGTGACAGCATTATCATCGTCACCCATTCTGATATTACCCGATTTTCGATCTAATTTTATCCTCAGAACGGATGCGTCGGACTCTGGTGTCGGCGCTTGTCTTCTACAGGAGAAGAACGAATGTCTCCATACTGTATGTTATGTCAGTAGGAAGTTATTGCAGAGAGAAAGAAAGTATTCTGTGATAGAGCGTGAGTGTCTTGCCATTGTGTGGTCCGTCCAGAAATTGGGACGTTATCTCATGGGACGAGAATTTTGTATCCAGACAGACCACAAGCCACTGACATTTTTGTCGAAGAATCGTTCGTCCAGCCCACGCTTGTCTAGATGGGCATTGGCTTTGCAGCCGTATACCTTCGTTATTCAACCAATTCCAGGAACCAGCAATCATATCGCCGACTACCTTAGTCGAGCCTAGGGGAAGATTTCAGGAGCTTATACATCGGAGGACAGGAACATTGACAGGATCTGTGTGAATGAGTCGACTTTAAAATAGTGACATTATAAATATGATATGAAGAATGGTTGATAGGTTGAGTGGTTTTTGATTCTGTATTAGGTATTGTGTTTAGTTAGCTATTGATGATGTGATACATATATGCATATTGCAGGGCATATTGATCCCCATATTTTCCCCTGACTTCGGTATTTTATATACTAGGGGAACTGCTAGGTCATTTTTTTTAGTGTACGTACTGCTCACGCTCACTCGTTGACAGTCATCTTAATGCGATTTGAAATTAATTGCATTAATTTTTTTGGGGTGGGGGATGATGTCACGAGTGGAGTGAGTGCAATTAAGGGGATTGCTACAGAGCGGGTGTAGAGTAAGAAGGGCTCACAGTAGACAAGTAAGTTAAGCGTGCTGTTGTGAGTAGTGGGAGGGTCTGAATGATGCGAAAGCGCTGTATTACTATCACTGCAAGTTAGAAGGCCCTACGGAACGGACCTGTGAATAAGAGCCCATCGGGCGGACATAAGGGGAGCAGTCGAGAAGACTAGTGAGAGAGTCTTTCCAGTGATGACTGGTATGTAGAACGTTGATTGATTATTATGATTGATGTATTATATTATATTCGTCTATTACCATGATGTAAATAAGTATATGTGAGGAATGTGGAAGTCCTTGATATTGGATATAGCAATGTGCGCCATGAGCGATAGATGAAAGTGAGTTCATGGATTTGTAGCGCGAGTGAGTAGTGTGTACTCCGATGGAGGTGTGTTACCGTAAGATGTGTGGTGAGTGAAAGGTGAACTAGTGTGTGTACGCTTCATGGATTGTAAGGAGAGGTGGAGTGAATAGAAATGGTAGGGTATTATACCAATGTAATGTTATTCTTGTAGGTGTCGAGGACGGGCCGCAGAGCCACCTCGATGAGCACAGGGGATAGGCCAGCATAGGGCCGGAGGCCACACATAGGCCAGAAGTGAGGCTGTCAGTGCAGGACAGTAGAGGCACATAAAGTCGCGGCAGTCAGGCCACGGACAGGGACGTAGATATGAGCGTGAATGTGATAATGCACTATTGCCATGTTGAGGGGAGAATGTACTATTGAAATGATAATGTCTATTGAAATGATAATGTGTTATCGCCCTGCTGAGGTGCTAGGGGAATGCTAAGGTGTATGACAATAGGAAGGTGATATTGAGAGACTGCGGTGCCAGTAAATTATTAATGTGCTATTAAGACCCGGAGGGGAGAGGCTGAGGCCGAAGTGCCTTTAGGAGTAACTACCGGATTGTGGATCCGAGGGAGAGTGTGTGTGAGAATAAGGCCGTTGTACGGCAGTTGATTTCAATAATATAATGTATGTAATTGCGCTATTATCTGTATAATTATGTTTAATAAATGTGTGAGTCTGATGGATTGTTCTGTTAAGTGTTAACTTGTTTGTTCGTGATTGTTGTCCTGTCGTAACTTATTACATCTCCCAGTCTGGGATTTGTGACAGCTACTTTCATCTGACTAAAGGCGGTTTTCATATCTCCCTTTTCATTTGCCTCTTGTATGCTGTTACACAAGTCTGTCCAGTATTTGTTGGCGCAACGTCTTACCTCCAGCTGAAGTTTAGCTTTTGCATTTTTCAAACAAGTTTTTGTACTCTGATTGCAATTTTTGTTATACTCATTGAAAGCAGATTTCTTTTGCTCAATGAGAGGTAGGAGAATTTCGCTGTTCTGGGCTACCCAGTCGTTGTTTGAAACTTTATGCTGTCCAAAAGACTTGATGGCACAGTCATGAATTTTTGAACTGAGAGTGTTCCATGTTTCATCTACCGAGTCACATTGGGTGACATTATCCATGCTTTCAGCAAATAACTTTTCAAATGACTTTCTATTTGATTCATCTCTGATTGCTGTTACATTGATCTTAGGGATTGAAGGGGCTTTTGATCTGTATATTTTCTTGGCCGAAATTTTGATTTTGCTGACTACCAGTGCATGGTCGGTGTCACAGTCAGCACTGTGGAGGGAACGAGTTATTTTTATACAGCCCAAACTCTTCCTCCTTGAGAGAATAAGATCTAATTGATGCCAATGGCCAGACCTGGGATGGCGCCATGATGTTCTTTGGCATCTCTTAAGGTCAAAGTACGTGTTTGTAACACATAATGAGTTTACGGAGCATAGCTCCAGAAGGCGCTGCCCGTTTTCGTTGATGTTGCCAATGCCGAAGTGCCCAATGCACTTTGGCCATGCGGAGTGATCTGCTCCCACTCGAGCGTTAATGTCACCCAGAATTAGCAGGCCTTCGGTGAGAGGGATGTTGTGGAGAGTCCTCTGCAATGCCTCGTAGAAAATGTCTTTGGTTTCGTCAGAGGAGGTAAGTGTTGGGGCATAGACACAGATAATGTTGGTAAAACCAGACCGGGTGTTCAGTCTGAGTGACATGATGCGTTCTGACACTCCAATTGGAGTTGCGATCGAATTGATAAGGGAGTTTTTTACGGCGAAGCCCACGCCGTGGATTCTCGGCTGTTCGCTGCTAAGGCCCTGCCAGAAGAAGGTGTAGTTTTCTTCTTTGACTGACCCGGAGTCGGGAAGTCGAGTTTCTTGAAGGGCAGCGATGTCGATGTTTAGTAGCTGAAGTTCTCGATCAATAATTTGGGATTTCCTGATGGAGTCAATATCAGTGAGATCTTGCTTTTGCAAGCCTGGGCGCATTGTTCTGACGTTCCAGGTACCAAGTTTTAGTATTTTTCTGTTTTTGCCAGGTGCACACTTTACGTCAGCTTTTTGACTTTTGGTCTAGCTCCAACCACCTTATGAAGCAGGCTGACGTGGCGGAACAACACCCAACTGCCTGGGGGCTGCCCAGGTTACGGCGGGCGGTAGTTGATCAATGCAGCTGAAAAGCCGCTCCCACCGACAGAGGGGACCCCTGGCGCTCATCCGTACGCCAAATGGATTGAGCTTATCACCGGTAACTGCCACCTCCCGTGTTGTGCCCATCCGTAACGGATGGCTGGAGTGTCCTCTCCAAATCGGAAATGGGTGGGCTTATAGAGGAGAGACAGACGCTTGCCAAGCCCGAGCAAACGCCTCCTCGTTTTGCTGCCTTGCCTGGGCTATTTTTAAGAGATGGTGCTTTGCCCAGAGGCACCACCCCTCTCTCTGCCATTCTAGTTAAACCCAAGGGAGAGACCAGGTCAATACATTTGGAACTAGTCCGGCTGCAGGAGATGCTGGAAGCCAGTTTGATGCAGTTCTCCCTGACAACCACCTTCGGGTCTCCACTCCTGATTTTCTGTCTGGGTTTACTCCCATAGCCTTTGCTATCATAGCAACACACCAGGCAGTGTGGTATTTGTATTCAGGGTTACCTTCCCCTAGTCTTCCTCTCTCCCGAGATGACCCACAAGACAGTGGGGGTGACAGTAGCAGGCTGTATTGTGTACTGTCATACCATAGCAGAAAACTCTGGCCTGACATAATCTGTACTATAATATATTACGAAACAAACGTGCAAGAATACAGATGTTACATAGCAATAAACATTGTTATTTTTTAGAAATACATGCTTGAAGTAAACAACTTTTAATTACAGCCATCATCTTCCTTGTCTCAACTGCCACCTTCCTGCCAAATTTAAGGCCTGAAGAGTGTATGGTTTGGTCAGCGACTCATGCCAAAGGTTGCAAGTTACTGAAATATATAATAGACTAGCTGAGTTCTCGGCCCTGCCCGGGATAAATCGATTTATTAGTTTCATTTCTGGGTGATTATTATGGACCTGCTTCATTTTGCCTGTTCCTTTAGCTTTATTTTATTTTTGTTTGTTTGTTTTTAGATACGTATTACTGCTCTCCCTTTACGCGTTGACGTCCTGCTATGATTTGCGCACGGGTTACTTTGTTTGTTAGTGAACACATCGTAGGAAGTATAACGTCATATTGTGTTAATGGAAAAGAAATATTATAATATTTTCCAACCATATTGAAAACACAAACCTGTACTTTTGGCCCTGCAGCGTCAATCTCCCAATTCCAGACCCATTCTTTTTCCTAGTCGAGGCACAATGAGAACACACATACAAAGTTTCATACTTGATAGTCTTAGAACTCAATCTCATCATTCAAACCAGTCCTAACCGGAAGTTGTTTTGTGAGTGTGATACAGACACGGGAACCAACCTCAATTACGTACATTTGCCGAAAAAATAGATCGAACGCCAATGTGTCGCAACCTAGAAACTAATACAAACGTACTGCGAGTTGTTAATTATTTTTTTGTTTTCTGTGCCGGGGACACGACCACGGTCTATACTAAGCGTTGTATAAAATCTGAGGGCCACCAAATCAGCATTAACGGAGGAGTAGCGAAAGGCGCGCTGCAATTGTCGTAAAGTTTCATTTTTATTAATATAGATAATATTGGCATTTTTAAGTTGACCCACCGCCGTTCGCACAGCTCGGGCTTGCCTGAAATTTTACATGGGCCTTGCTTTTGGCTTTCAGAACCCGGCCGGTGCAGGCATGTTGGAAGTGTGGGATTCTTCTCATATTTTCCTGTCCCTGATCCTATGGTAGGTAGGATCGAGCACCTAGTCTTCTCCGATAAGGATGAAAAATTCGGAGGGCCCGTGTGCACATTAGGCACGTCAAAGATACCTCGGCAGTTGGAAATCGAAAAGAACACGCAGAACAGGCCGATGCCACGGGCAAAATTCTAAAAAACGAATCCGCTACCACAAAAAGAAAATAGAAAGAAGAAAAGTGAGGTGTAAATGCCAAGGTCAGCCGAACCTCCTGAAATAAAGATCTAAGACACAGCAGGTAGTACCTGTACAGTATTTGGTCGAAATTGAAGTCCACGCCCTGTTCCCGTGGCCAGAAATGGAATGTGACAGTTGTTGGTCCACTGTTCATAGCAATTACAGCCAGGTGACTTGCTGTAAAATGAAAAAAAAAAAATGTCTGTTTGTTGTTTTTTCTACGTAAGGAATACTGGACGTGTCAGGGCAAGCAAGTTCGTAATGACGAACAGAAATTTTAGCAATTTCTTATAAAAGAAGCAAGGGGTTGATTCTAAGAAACCTTATAATGATGATGTTGTTGTTGTTGTTGTTGTTGTTGTTGTTGTTGTTGTTGTTGTTGTTGTTGTTGCTGCTGCTGCTACTACAGTTGTTCTTTTATATTTGGAATGAGGGGGTCAACATCGAATATCTGAAAAGCTTTGATGGATTTATTTGAATTTTTTCTGGGGTTCATGTTTTACATTAAACCTTATGAAACTGCTTGCTTGTGTGTTAGACTTTAGCCTGGTTTTGAGCTGGCTTTTTTTTTTTGCACTTTGGAAAATAAAATACTGAGTACACTGGATTATTGAAAAAAAAAAAACATCTCCACAGAATGTCGCCTTAAAATGATAAGGTTCTGACTCACTTCCGCGAACTTTTGAGAAATCGAGGATTGATTTTTTTTTTCTTTTTAGTAATACTTACAAATTACGCGCCGAATGTGCTTGATACTTTAACACATAATGAAGAAGGCCCGTAGACGTAGTGTGTAAATCAATTCAGCCTCACAGTGGACATCGAGCGTTGTCATTTTAAGGGGTAAGGGGGGGGGGGGGCGATTGCTTAACTGTGTGGAACAACCTAATGTTCTGGAGTTCACAGTACGGGATTTCTGTGATCGAGAGATAGAAGCGGAGGGTGGGGGGTGGTAGGGAGAGAAGGGAAACGAGAGAAAGATGGGGAAGAGAGGTCTGGCATACAGACAGAGATGAAAACAGAATGAGAGAAGATGAAGCCGGATACCTCAGATGGTGAAGAAATATGAAGAGAAAGATGGTGAAAAAAACGACACCATCAATAACCACATACACAGTTTTGTGTCCTTACCTGCCTGATGAGCAGAGGAAGGAGCAGGTAGGAAATAACTCAGTCCCCTTTCTGGTGTCTCTGACAACCATTGACTATTGTAGATGAGGGTGGACCCGGCTCCTGATTCACCCCAATACCAAAGTATTACTGTTACAGGCGAGGATGCTTCGATTAAAGCATAACTCTGATAAACACCTAGAGAGAAGGGGGTGGGGGTGGGATCAAAAACCAAGATAAAAACAAATAAACAATACAATAACAACAACAACAGCCGGACCAGGCCCAGACAGCCGGGCTTTTATTTTTCTCTCTAAGAGTAATTACCACATCCACTGTTAATGTCAGCGAATTTGGCCACACACTAGACACACTGCTTTTGCCGACAGCTGAAATGCTGGGCCTTGTGGAAAAAATACAGGATGACGTGAGCGGAGCTGGGCCGACATCGATGGAAACACAGGTTTACCAGAGATATTAGATACAATAAGATGGTATTGCTGGCGCGTTTTGCGTGCACGGGTTTCACACCGCCACCTTGCTGCGATTGCACTCAAGTCATCTATTATATATTTCAGTAACTTGCAACCTTTGGCACGACTAACTGACCAAACTATACACTCTTCAGGCCTTAAATTTAGCAGGAAGTTGACAATTGAGATAAGGAAGATGATGGCTATAATTAAAAGTTGTTTACTTCAAGCATGTATTTCTAAAAAATAACAATGTTTATTGCTATGTAACATCTGTATTTTTGCACGTTTGTTTCGTAATATATTATAGTACAGTGCATGTCATAAAAAGTAACCGTATCAAGCGTTCAGTTTGGTGCGTAGTGTTGTGGTGCGCATGAGTTCTGAAGCAAGACCCTAGATTATTACTTTTATTATGTGGGGGGGGGGGAGGGGGGGAGCACATGATTGTTTATTCCGGGCAATGCCCGGTAGGTCATCCAGTTAACAATAATCTATTTTGCCAGCCAATCTAGAAAAAATATTGAATTTTGTTCAGTGTTCAGATATCGCTGTAGGCCTTTATTGAAGTTGTTTATTTTGTAATTATAACTTCATCCGCTGTACGCAAACTCTGACTATTCAATAAGTCGCAACAGCACTGTATCAAAAAAGTTCTATTCATTCATTTTTATAACATGAACATTTTTCATGCAGTACGCCATGGGCTTCATCATCCATGAGTGGGCAACTGCGTGCACACATTTTTTAAAGACGCGAAAAAGGCACTGTAGCCTACTATCTTATCGTATCTATTAATTTATGGTTTACTCACCTGTTTCCGATACCTCTAAACTTGCCGGAAGTGACAAAAGTACAGGTTGAGTATCTGACACAGCCTGATAGTGCGACACCACGACATTGGATTTGTCGTACGCAAAGATGCGAACATCCACGTCACTTGACACGACACTAGTGGTGACCGTCACAAATCTCTCCTGTGGGATGGAGCTGCTGGCCATTTTCGGTACCACAGCGATGTAGGTGTACCTCGGTGGTTCTGCAGTGAATAGATAGGTGTTTGAAGAAAGGGCCTTTCATACAGTACGTGCCCTCAGTGTTTACCATTTTTACCCCAGCTTCCTCCCTCCCCTTAAATGTGGACCCACTGTGCGTGCTATCCTTTCTGGGGAAGGCTACGATCTGCAACTTCATTTAAACTCATCTGTATACTCACTTACTAAACTCTTTTCAGATCCAAATAAAACAACTTTTGAGAATTTTACTAATGTGATAAAATTTTTACGGAACTATTTCATTCTCTTTGCAAAATTTAGTTCGAATCAGAAATACAAACAAAATAGCCAAAAAAGACCGTGATAGGCGCAAAGTGGCTTTATTGTGCTGACTCGCCATAAAACCCAAATGGAAACTCATAACGCTCCCGCCGTCTATACTTTGCAGCCAAGTATGGACGCAGTAAGAGAATATTTGAAAGGAGACTGAGAAATTCAGGTACACTAGGCCTATGGCCAAAACTCGCTTGAGGTACAGGGAAAAGTCCGACTTTGTGAGAATTTATTGTTAGGGCCATAAATAAGGTCTTTTCATGATCATTTGACGAAATATTATAAAAACCACAGAAAAACCGTTTGGTGGTAGCAAAGGCTATAAGTAATGTCAAAATCTGGCAAAAAGAAAAAGTTGTGTATAGCAAAGCCTCGCGTAAGAAATAATACCCAAACGATACAATGAAACGCAAACTAAAACAGAAGACAGTTTGGGTATTATTTCTTACGAGAGGCTTTGCTACATACAACTCTTTCTGTTAGCCAAATTTTATCATGAGTTTTTGGTTGATTGAGTGTATTTTGACCAAATTTCTAAAAATAACTTTTCTCGCCTTGAGCTTTCGTGGGAACTGCAGCGGACTGATACATTTCTGTGTATCACTAGTGATACATGGGGTGTTAGAGGATTAACAAATAAAAAAAATGCCCCAAAAATTAGTTCCAGAAGGTGCAGTATGAAATATGAGCCAACGCAAAATTTCAAATAAATTCTGACAGACAGTTTATGAGAAATTCAACGTTGAGCCCGGTCATTCTAAAAAAAAAAAAAAAAAGACGCACTGTTGTATGGAATAGGAGCGGGACTGCCGGGAACAATGTTGTCCAGACGCAAGGTGTTCGCCTCTCATGCTCAAGGTACCGGGTTCAAATCCCGGTCAATGCAGGCATTTTGGAATTTTGGGATTTTTCTAATATTTTCTTTTCCCTGAGCCTATGGTAGGTAGCCCCGAGCAACTAGCTCAGATAATGACGAAAAACTAGGAGGGTCCGTGTGCACATTGTGCATGGTAAAGATACCTTGACAGTTGGAAATCGAGAAAAGCAGGCCGAATAAGCCGCTGCCCGGGCAAAATTAAGATAAATTTTAAAAAAACAACCTATCCCTACCACTACCACTACGCAAAATTTCAAATAAATTCTAACAGACAGTTTATGAGAAATTCAATGTTGAACCCGGTCATTCTAAAAAAAAAAAAAGACGCACTTTTGTGCGTTTCCCTTCCGGAAAAAGGAAACCAGCCGTTCTGTGCTGCACTGTGGCGACGACATGTCTGCTCTTGTTGTAACTGGGCTGCAATGACACTAGGGCAAATTTCCCAAAAATAAGAATAACCCTTTCAATGCTGAAACAGCCACTGCTATTAACTCGTCACTGCTCCATCGGTTACAGGTTTTGTTTATCCATTACTAGCGTTTAAAATACAGATCAGTAGCTTAATTTAGATTCATATACCATTCAAAATACGTGAAATACATGGATCGCAGCATAAACTGGATATAAGAAAATCTAGCATTTACAGCGTCAGTTGTCAAATGGTTAAAGAAGTATACAAAATACAAAATATACAAAAACTAGCAAATTTTAATGTTCACCTGCTTGACAAAGGTAACGGAACTTATTTCTCCCAGATCTGTCCTGCAGGCCAACAAACTTGCTGCTGGTCAGCACTCTCAGAATGACGTGGTGTTCATCGATGTTGATGTTGATGAGATCGTTTGGATGCCAGCGCGTGTTGATGTCATCCCCAAACACATCCCCGGATGTATTCCATTTAAAAACACGTGCCTCTTCCACATCAGACCCGCCAAGCCACGTGAGTGAATCTGCCAAAGACAGAGAGAGAAGGGGGTGGGGGTGGGGTGGAGGTTTAGGTGGAAGGACAGCAGCGGATGAGAGAAATGGAAAGGAAGCGGGTGGAAGGAAAAGCGGGGGGAAATGGAGGTGAGAGATTGAGAGGGAGGTACACAGAAAAGTGGAAGGACAAAAATAGAGGATTGGTGATTAAGAGGGCGGAGAAAGCGAGAGAGAGAGAGGAGGGGGGGGGGGAGATGAGGATAGGGAGGAAAGGCGAGGTCAGGATTATTTCTACCTCATGTAGTCTATTATTATAATTCGGCACTTTGGGGCTCTGTGTTCTCACTTTTTTTTTTTTACAGCAACAAAAGAAAAAGATAAAAAGGTGAAAAACGCAATCATGAAACTTTCCTAGATGAAAGTAATGAAATAACCCAAGTTTTCACACACCCAGTCTGTGGATAAATTGTTCTGGAAAAATAATGAGACAGAAAACAGAACATTGTGAGCTTGTGGGAATTCCTTTGCACCTTTTTAAGAATCTTATTCTCCGCTAAGCAACTGGGACGTAGGATATCGAGGCGAATCAATTCATCATATCCCGTCCCTCGACTTGACTTACACGCGTATCGTCGATGTAAACAGTGCAGCAGTTCGTACCACACCCCTTCATAATTGAACCAAAAAGAATAATACTCATTGTGTGGTTGTGGACAAAGAAGGAATGATTCATCTCGGTATTTTGTGTAGTCGACGGACGGAAAATGACGAATTGATCCACCTCTGTACCCTATGTCTCGGGTCTGACAGGCCTTGGTGAGCCTATTAAAACTAACATCAGTTTAACCGGAAATCTTTGAATATCATCCAAATTCCTCCTTTTGGTCTTTCTCTCTCTCTCTCTCTGATCGCCTTTTGTTCAGTTGCAGAAAATATAAAAATTAACCATAAACTGTGTTGTTGTTGTTTTTTTAAACAGGCACGGTTTCACAACACACCGCTTTGGACTTCCAGCCAAGTTTTCCGTTTGTCGAATATTTTTTGGCTAAAAAGTTTGTTTTGAGAACTGTTGTCGTTGTTGTTGTTATTGGTGGTGGTGGTGGTGGTGGAGGAGGCGTTGTTGTTGTTTATTTTGCCTTTTATAAATCCGTTTTTAAATTTGTTTTCTAAAGAAGTTCATGAATTATTTGGCAAAAATCACTGTTGTCATCAGCAGCTTTGCCAACAAACACGATGTATGTGTAGTTGTGTCCATGTATGTCTATGCCAGGGCCGGATTAAGACCCTAATCACGATTAAGATGTTGGTGCCCAGACATACTGTATATTATAACATACTGCAAACGTTACAGGGTTCTCCATTGAATGTATATACGGCCGCATTACAGGCAGGGCAATTTTTTGATACATTTAAAATTTAAGAAAGCTAGTCTTATACCCCATGGCCCAGCAATTTATTATTTTTTTTCATTTATTGTGGGGGCAATTTTTTTGGATCTGGTTCAGCTGCACCATCTGCAATTTCGCCCCATTTGGTAAATGGTAAACCCGGCAATGAAAAATTTCTGTGGTGCCCCTTTCCCTTGATGCCCTGAGCACGTGCTTATTTTGCTTAATGCATGGTTAATCCAGCCCTGGTGTGTCCTTGCTTGCGAGCCTGCATGTATGTGATAGGACAGCGCCAGATTAGACAAGTGTTTGCCTCTGTGACAGTTGAAACCTCATGGTTTACCGGAGTAAAAATAAGCAGTGCAATTGTGTGACACAAATCACAGTAGATCTGATGACATGATTTGAAAAAAAATGTGTACAGTAAATAAAACTGGCCGTGAAAGCTGAATTTTTACTTACATTTTTCATTCACTATGTTCGCCAACTTGATCACAAACCACTTTAAAGGAATATTAGTTTTATACTGTTCAATACTACCTGCGGAGCCAAGATCAGCTGTAGGTACGCCTTGCCATCAAAGGTATTTTTAACTATATTAAACTTAAATTGATAGTAACAGACAAATTAAATTCTTGTGAATGTTATATATTAGCCGTACCAAAGGACAAGACTACTTTTACTGGTAACTTTTCTCTAGTTTTCTTTCTTCCTTTCATTCATTCGTTCATTCATTTAATAATCATTCATACTTTTTTCATTCAGGTTTGTTCACTATTTCAGACTTTCCTTCTTTTTTTTTTTTTAACTTTCTTTGGTTCATTTTCCTTCCATTTTTTTTTCTATTCTTTCATTCTTTCTTTCTTTCTTTATGCTTTTTTCTTTCTTCCATTATCGTTCTCCTTTCTGTCTTTCTTTCTTTTCCTTTCCTTTCCTTCAGTCTTTTTTTTTCTTTCCATCATTCTGTCGTTGTTTTTTTTCTTCCATTTCCTTCCATTCTTTCATTCTTTCTTTCTTTTCTTCTTTCGTTCCCTCTTTCTTTCTTTCAATCTTCTTCTGTTTCTTTCTTTCGTTCATTTTTTGTTGTTGTTGTTGTTTCTTTATTCTTTTTTTCTTTTACTTCTCTTTCCTAAACAGATAAAATATCAATCATACTGCATCTATGGGCGATAATGATATTAACGATGGCTCTGAAGATGTCGATGAAGGGGATGGCTGCCACACATGATGTACCCTCACCTCTGTCTGTCCCAATGTAGTCTGCAACAGCATCCAGTAGTTCGCTGGTTTTGGGCTCAGCAAGGAAGGCGTCCATTGTCTCACACGATTCCTGGAAGGTTGAGACACTACACAGAATAGAGAGTCTACCAGAAGAGCCATGCGTCAGGAATGCGTCATCAATTTTGACTACCCTGAGCCATAATGGGATGAGATTAACTGTTCGTAACTAGGCATGCGTGCAACGATGTTCAATGTACCATCAGGTAGTATATATATACAAAGTGTGGGCCTAGTTTCGGCTAGTGCGCGCCGGGTCTAATGGTAACTGCAATGTTGTTCTTTCTTCTTGTTTTTATTGTTGTGTTCCCCACCTCTGGATTTGTGCCCCCCCCCCCCCAAAAAAAACAACAACAAATAGTAAAAACATTGTGCATTGAAGCGACAGCCTAGCTTACCTTTGCCTCCTGCCAGGTCTTACTAGCTGCCATCAGCTTGAAACAGTATCCGAGAATATACCGTCCTCCAGGGAGAGCCTCCGCGCACAGGTCACTGATACCTGACATTGGGAAATGGAAAACACTGTGAACAGTAATGGCTCTATTCGCTGTCCATCTCCAGACAAAATTGCCACAAAGTAATAAAGAGGTTCCTTTATCTTGTTGGTCTTAAAACAAAATTTCCCAAGAAATTGGGCTCTTTTGGCATGTTGGTCTCTAGACAATATGGTTGAAAGTATTGGCCATACAGACATGCTGATCTGTGGATAATATGGTTGAAAGTATTGGCCCTACAGACATGTTAATCTCTAGACAATATAGTTGAAAGTATTGGCCTTACAGACATGTTGATCTCTGAACAATATGGTTGAAAGTATTGGCCCTACAGACATGTTGATCTCTAGACAATATAGTTGAAAGTATTGGCCCTACAGACATGTTGATCTCTGGACAATATGGTTGAAAGTATTTGCACTACAGACATGTTGATCTCTATACAATATAGTTGAAAGTATTGGCCCTACAGACATGTTGATCTCTATACAATATAGTTGAAAGTATTGGCCCTACAGACATATTGATCTCTATAGTTGAAAGTTTTGGCCCTACAGACATATTGATCTCTATAGTTGAAAGTTTTGGCCCTACAGACATATTGATCTCTATAGTTGAAAGTTTTGGCCCTACAGACATATTGATCTCTGGACAATATATCATGGTTGAACCTATTGGCCCTAAAGACATGTTAATCTCTAGACAATGTATTATGGTTGAACGTATTGGCAATGAACAGACACCAGAACACATTAAGCTCATTTTCACTATGTGCTGTTTTACTATCAGAAACACGGGTCACTGAGACAATCAGCGTGGCAAAACTTCGAGAATCGGCTGAGAACTTACCCCTGACGTCGGGGATCTAGTCCAGGTATGTGAAATGGCGTATGTCAGGGGACCGTGGTATGTTACATGGGAAACTGTAGCAGATCAGTGAACACAACTCAGTATTAATCTCTATTCGGCCTTTTATTAAGAGAACGGTCCTTTAACAGGAGCCATTTGATGTTGAACGAGGAAAAAAGGAGAATGACAAGGTTAGTGCCAACAGAGAGAGTCAGTATATATAGAGAGGTTTCACGATTGGTCGATTTGCACTGCGAGACACGGGAGGCGTCGCCAAACCACTGTTAGCATGGAGCGGAAAGTAGGTCGCTGCGGTAAACAATACCCGTTTGTGAAATTCTAAGGGGCGTAAGAACTTACAAACGGCTCTAAATAGTTTCAATCCCATCGAAAATACGAAAAAAAACACAGTAAACAGATTTGCACATTATCTTTGGTGAAGAAGGTCTCTTTCAATTCTTCAATTTCTTGTCTGCCGCAGCCACCTAGTTTCGCGATTTGGCGGAAGTGAGATCTCTCTATACATCTATACTCGCTGCTGTCAAGTCACAAAGTTACCTCTTTCGCAAACAAATCCAAGCTCATTTTGGCATTCGTCATCATGCAGAGATCCTCCCACGGCAGAGACACAAACACACTGCTCCGTTAACCCGTGGAGGCGATTCGGCTGAGCAGTGCCCCACAAGGTGCCATTGACCAACGTGTCATCTGACAACCACAGGAACTCAGAGACGCTTGACCGCCAGTTTGAGCCAACCCAGGCTGTGGTATGGAACAATATTACAAATGAATGCTCGTGGTGCTCCTTTGCGGTAACTACGAACTGCAACTGATATAACGAAAGTAAAAGCTCGGTGCCTCAAAACTGTAGCCTACTAAATACTGAACTGTTGAAGAAACGCCTGAAAATGGTCAAAATTTCATTTTTAAAATGCCATACATCAAATGTTTTTAAGGGACGATCACCCCCCCCCCCCCACAGGGAGAGAGAGATAGTGGTAGGGCCTTCCTTCCTCCTGCTTCTTCTTCTTATTATTTCTAAAATCACTTGGCCCCCACTAAAAGACAAGAAAATAAGACACAAGATTAAAGAACAAACAAGCAAGAAGGAACAGTAAGAAAATGAACCAGGGAAGAAGAACAGGAAACCACAAAGCAATCAAGAATGGGGGGGGGGGGGGCAACAACCTTCGGCTGAGGCCCCCCAAGAAATAAAAGACCTTCCGAAACGCCTGAAAATAGGCCTACATCTTTTTGATTTGATGGAATGCAACCACTGTTCTTTCTGACGGTTGTCTCATGTACAGTATGCATTTTGTGTTGTTGAATTCAAATGTGAGTTGGAGAATGACGGTGATGAGCTTTGAAGGACGTGAAGCTCTACATAGATGTTCTTTATTTTGTTGTTATTATTATTATTATAAGATCATAACGGCAAGTCGATGCAAAATCATGGCATACAATAACAAAAAGGACAAAGAATGTAATCCCCGTCAAAGGATTTATGAACGAAAGAGATAAAAGAGGTAGAAGAAGAGAGACGGGAAGGGAGGGGGGGGGGCATACACAGAGGAAGAGATAGACGGGGACACAGACAATTAGAGTGAGAGAGAAACAGGGACAGAGACTGACAGACAGACAGAGACAGAGAAGTGGAGATACAGAGACAGGAAGAGAATAATATTTGCATAATCCTGAATGGCTTCCCTCTGTTTATTCTCTAAGCTGACGAGATACCAAAATCACAACAGCCTCCACTGACGACATCAACATTACCCCACGTGGTTTTGAGGAAAGTTGCGAGTCGAGACACGTCTGGGGCTGTCTTAGGTTCCGTCAGCCTACCGCCCAGAGACACACACATATCCTGTGGTAGTAAAAAGACACGATATTGTATAGGCTTAAGCCAATGTCCCCCAAGAAGCAAGTATTCAAATCAATGCATTCTTCCAACGATTACATATGGTTGTCAAACATAGCTGATCACAAAACAGCTCACGAATAAACTAAGAACTACTCAGGGGCCAATGGAAGAAAAATGCTTAACATCAGACTGCAAGATAAAATCTCCCACGCTGACATACCCAAGCAAACAAAACTAAAAGACGTAGTGGAATTCATGCTACAACAAAATGGAATTGGGCGGGACATGTGGGGAGGATGCATGACAATAGGTGGACAAAACGCTGCACTGAATGGCAGACAAGGACAGGAACAAGAACAAGAGGACGACCAAGAAGAAGATGGAAGGACGACGTTACTAAGAGAGGAGGAACAACATGGATGAGGGAAAAAAAAAGACAGAAGAGAATGGAGAGAATTGCCGGACGGCTGCATCCTGCAGTGAGTAGGAAACGCCTAGAAGAAAAAGAAGAAGTGACAAGACAAGAGATTGTATGGACCCTTTTCATTTACCGTCCTCCATATCACGTGATTTGCAAACAAAATGGCGGCGTGCCCCACTTGTAGGGCGGAAACGGTGGACAACGGTCGAACGATGCCATCCTCTTGATGGGCACCCAACTGTACAAACCCGTTACGTGCTGGTTCTGGCATAAAAAAGCATCTTTGCTTAGACTGTGCATTTATTCAGATGCTATCACTAAGGCAAGTGGAGGTTTTTGCCCTACACGGTACTTTTCGATGCCGTGCGGCTCCCCGCAAACAACCGTAACACGGACGTGAAAAGGGTCTATAGTCCCTGAAGTTCAAGTTTATTGTAGGCCTGGCGGGCCAATTCAAAATACACAGAAGAATCATGCGAAACAATCTTTGAAAAAGACTATCACTACGATTTACAGTTTCACACAAAGAAGAATTCAGTTTTAAGACCTCACCTGGAGAAGTCACAAAACAACATTATTGTATTCGCTTGGTACTTTATGGCAAAATAGTCCAAACAAAATTGAATGTAGTTCTCTATCGTGCCTCAATGACAGAAAATTTAGAAACTTAAACTAGCCAAGACGGTTAAAAACTGTTTCCTTATATCTTTATAAAAATTCAGTCAACGACACTTATGTATATCATTATTCTTTGTTTCGTAGACCTATAACGCCAACAATATTATGTGCTTCCCCATACGTTTTTAGGCAAGGACACGCCCTTGAACAATTTTCATATTACTCATTTACCCTACATCTGCGTACTGGAAACCCCAATATCGCTTGGATTTTGCTTATAAAACGATAATCAACAGAGGGTAAAGACAGGGGTTATGTTACAAGTTAGATTTATCACCCTCGTCGTGACCTCAGGTCTTGTTTGTTCCAACTCCAACTCTACTTTTTTTTTTTTTGCACAACTGAGAAATTCGACCTTAAACTTCTGCGGCTTTATTTATCATTTCAAGGAATAATTGCACCAAAATTGCACACACAATCAGAACTGTGAAACAGTTTGGTAAATGCCACAATGCGCGTTAACTCTTTCAGGACATCAATGTTAGGGGCTTCAGTCAAGTCTGGATGTAAATTAATTTTTTCCCACTTCGGGTAAAAAAACAGCAAGGCTCAGAAAAATGCCTACAGAAAAGAAAGTATTGATAGTAAAGTAAAATTATATACATCAAATAAAAGAGAATTGAATGTAGAATACAATATAAATCGGCGATACGTCCAAACGCATTTTTCACTGGCACCGATAAAACGGGGGTACGTCCCAAAAGAGTTAAGGAAGTGTCAAAGTGTGCATTTTTTTGTTATACCTCTTTTACCTAAAACGTTCTCCAGCTTTTCAGACAATGGAATTAAAGCAAACACGAACTATAGTGGCCTCATCTCTGAGAAAGTAAAATTTGAAAAAAAGGAAGTGCAGACACAGTGTACAGAAAATCACCATTCATTTGTGAATTGGGAATTTGTGGACTTTCAAACCCGAGACATAGTATACCGAGACGAATCAATTCGTCATTATTCCATCCGTCGTCGTGTTGGTATCATCGATATCAAGAATGCAACAATTCGCACCACACCCCTTCATAAATGAACGAAAAAGAGTAGTATTCATCGTATTGATACGCGGGCAATTTGTGGTCATATAGTGGACTAGCTGAGGTCCCCGGCCCTGCCCGGGATAAATCGGTTTGAATATTGCTTTCGGTTCTGGGTGGTTATTATGGACCTGCTTCATCTGGCCTGTTCCTATTTGTTTATTTTTATTTTTGTTTGTTTGTTTTTAAATAAGTCTTACTGCTCTGCCTTTGTGAGTGGACACCCTGCGCATCCCGTACAACAGCATGATTTGCGAACGGGTTAGTGTGTTTGATAGTGAACACATCGCAGGAAGTGATAACGAAACCTTAAAATGGCGAACCATGACTCGAAATAGATCTAAATCATGGCGAAAAATAAATTTCCAATAAAAAAAAACTACACCGATTTGAAACTTATATTAAAAACTGTGCACCCTTACATCCATTCTGATGCACCATATAAAATTTGAAGTCTGAGTGTTGAGTGGTTCAGAAGCCTTTTGCAACGAAACATCTCAAGTCCACAAATAGATATAGTATAGAAGAAGGAATGGTTCGTCTCGGTCTTCTGTGACTCGGTTGAAACTTTAAAAGCAGATTTTCTGAAGTTTCACATTTTTTGTAACTATGGTCGAGAGAGAATGTGTGAGAGAGAGAGACAGACAGACAGACAGACAGACAGAGAAAGAGAGAGAGAGAGAGACAGAGGGTGAGAGAGACAGATTGCCTTGACCCAAGTAGTCGGGTGGAGGGCGACCAACAGTTAATCGCTGCAGCATGTAATGGGTTTAGTCAGTGTTGCATGCTTCAGAAGTTATAGATACTCTAGCCACTGTTTTAGGCATTAAAAGGTTAACTCCAAAAAAGTTGCAGTGTTATGGTGTTTTCTATATTCAGTTTCTGCCATCAGAAAAACTTCATTATCAAAAACAAATAGTTAATGTGAGCATTTCATTGTGGTTCAATTTCTGCCCTTTTGTTGCTGAACGCTCCGGTCTGAATGACAGTTTGAAAACTTATAAAATTGATTTCTTTTAGTGTCAACTACTTTAACTCCGTCTCCTCTAAGAACTCACAGTTAAGTACACATATTATTCTGTTTCGATTCTATAAATTTCCTATTGAAATCTTTTATTGTTCGATTGTTTTCTCTGTTCCTATTTCCCATTCTTCTTTTTTTCTGCTGTTGTTTGTTTTTGTTTTCCTGACAAAGACGACAGCCGAAATATTGAAGATTTTCTGTTTTCTCTTTTAGTTTGCATTGTATCGTTTGGGTTTTATTTCTTACGCGGGGCTTTGCTACATACAACTTTTTCTTTTACTCGAATTCTGACATTGCTTATAGCCCTGCTGCGACCCCACAGTTTTTCTGTGGTTTTTATATTTCGTCAACTCCTCTGTATCGATCTAGTGTGTTTACTCAAGTTTCAAGCTGTTTTATGAACATAATTATGATGGACGTAATTGTAAAATATTTTTACTCCTTTTGATACTCTCGCCGCAAGTGAGATTGAGTCTGACTTGCGTTCTATTTGGTGCAATTTCCCTGCGAAGACTAGGACTGCCCACATGAGATTTGCAGGAAGATTGTAGAATATTGCCTTATTGGGTGTGTGCTTGAGAGAGAGAGAGAGAGAGAGAGAGACAGACAGACAGACAGACAGACAGATAGATAGACAGACATACAGAGGTTGAGGCAGAGAGTCAGACAGACAGACAGATAGATAAACAGACATACAGAGGTTGAGGCAGAGAGTCAGACAGACAGACAGACAGACAGATAGATAGACAGACATACAGAGGTTGAGGCAGAGAGTCAGACAGACAGACAGACAGACAGATAG
>OZ007581.1:16208449-16543449 GCA_963931925.1 Onchidella celtica
ATCTTGATCTTTATGTGTCTCTGGAAGTGGAGAAGATAAGACTGCTGAGCTTTTGCTCTTTCGCTTTTTCGGGTGAAAGGGAGGGGGTGAGAATTGATTATTGTGTCTGTGGCCAAAATGGTCACCTGCTAATGACTTTTCTTAAAGGGGGGGGGGGCCAGTTGTTCACTTTTTCAAGTAGTGGAGGGAGGGTGTTTGTTTGCCTGCTTGCTTGCCTGTCTGTCTGTCCAGCTGTCTGTCTGAGTGTCTTTGTGTGTGTGTGGCTGTTTGTGTGTTGTCTACCTGCTCTCTGTCTGTCTATCTGTCTATTTGTTTGTCTGTTTGGGTGCCTGTGTGTGTGTCCGTCTCCCTGTCTGTCCAACTGACTGACTGCCTGCAAGTGTGTCTGCTTGTCTATCTGCGTGTTTGTCTGTCTTCCTGCCTGTCTTTCTATTAATATGTATCTATCTGTTTGTCTGTCTTTCTATCTATTTGCCTGTCTGTGTGTCTGTCAATCTGTTTATATGTATCTGTCTGTCTGTCTTTGTAACTGTATGTTTGTGATATGTCTGTCTGTCTTTTTGTCCATCTTTCTGCTTGACTGACTGACTGTTTGTCTGCCTGCGTATCTTTCCGTTTACATACCTGTCTACTTGCCTGTCTGTGTGTCTTTCTAACTGACAATCTGTCTACTGACTTGTCTGGCTGTGCTTCTAAATCTGTCTGTCAGTGTCTGTCTGTGTGTCTCTCTGTCTGGCTGTCTGCCTGTCTGTCCCTCGGTCTCTCGTCTGCGTGTCTGTCTGTTTGTCTGTCTGTGTCTCATAAATACCAACCTTAGCCTCTGCCCAGGACAGCGCAGTCTGAGGACTCAGGAGACATCTGTCTTCGACCAATGTCGCTCCTTGCCATGACGAGCATGAGTCGGTGGCCAGGAGACTTACTGGATACATAAATGGTTGGATACATTAGGATGGATACATACATGGTCGATAGGTACATATACATCGTCGTTGCTCTACTCTAATAGCATATTAAGTCATTTCTTACACTTTTGAAATTTTAGAACAAAACTGGGTTGTTGTTTTTTCCTGTCACTTAATGACTGCAACTGCATATAATTCATTTTTGATTGTCACATTTTCCTGTTGGCGCATTTCGTTTTCAATGATTTTATCTGATAGTCTTCATGCTCAGGAACGCAATGGACTTTCAGTTGCCTTTTAGCATAAGTCTGACATACGCCACTATCGTAGAGCAGTGACGACACATAGGTGTGGGATACATACGGATGGATATACAGATGGCTGGACGAACCCGACATCTAATGAACAATCTGGCCACTGGGACCATTTCAAGTAGGAAAACCCTCGAGCGGAATTTGGAGCGGATAGAGGGGTACTTATGGAGATGCCCGGAGTCTTAGGATTCTGGTTCCTGTCACCAGACTAAACAAATAGCTTAGTAAATCGGCTACTACTGTATTTGTGTAAAACCTGATCAAGTTTTTAAGAAATGTTGAGAAAATTTTCATAGATTACGCAATAGAATGTATTGCAAATATAATTACATGTGAGTCAAGGGCAGAGACAGGTTCGACTCAATGTCATTACGGACCCCTGGACAAAGCAACAGGATTTTTCTTCCCCGTTTCGAAAACCAACGTAAATTTGCATGCATGGGGCCCCTTACTCCCTTTGGGTCATTGGGCATCTGTCCAGTATGCCCATGTGTTAAGATGGCTCTGGGCACAGAATCGGTAATGTGTCGCAGCAGGGAGAGTTAAGAAAGGCATGAGAAATTGTGGTTGGGTTTTGAAATATATAATTTCTGATATTTTTTTCTAATTTAGTTTACTAATTTCTGCTGTCCTTTTCACTAGATAAGGAAATTTTCACAAATACGTCAGATTGACGTAGGGAGGGTGGTCGGGTTAATGATGACTTACCAGGAATCAAACAGCAGGTAAACAACAGGAAAAGTCGCCGAGCCAACATCTTTTCCTCGAATTTCCTTCCACAGAGAAAAATGTCACCACAGTTTATTGCTTTTGGCTTTGAGTTTTACGGCGCGTAGGCACTATGACGGCCTCTTTGCGCCTATCACGGTCTATTTGGGTACCGTACTTTATTTAGGCTTCATATTCAGAGCTTCCAAATTTCGTAAATAGGTATTAAATAGTTCCACATAAGTTTTATGACAAGGTAAAAGTCCCAAAAAGTTGTTTTGCATGGATCTGAAGAAAGTTGTGTAAATCTTATTATTTTAAAAAAAAAAGTGGCGGGAAGAATTCATTGTGGTGCCATTTTTGGCCCCTTTTGTTTTTTTTTTGCTCGGCACTACAGCCTAAATGACAGTTTCAAAAATTATAAAGTTAATTTTCTTAAGTGCCAAGCCCAATCGCTTTTGTATCGACGACTGTTTAAGTTTTTGGGTATTTTTGAATAAAAAGTTCTAAAAATGTAAAATACGACTATCTTTGTTTTGGCCTCCTGTAGTAAGACCACCGCACCGGTTACAATGTTAATACTCGTTCATTTCCGTGCGCACAATTTCCCTACCAGGAAAGAGTGCATTGTGCTCAGGTGCAGATGACATCTGCAGTAATACCAGAAAGAGAGAAGAGACAGAACAGTGGGCTCACGGGCTTATCCAGGATAATGCCAGGAACTTCATCTAGTTAGCATAAAAGAGTTTCAAACAAGTTATAGATCTTAGACTGTCTCAGAAAGTACAGGACGCTCTGTGGGTCCTTTTTAGAAATGAATTCTTCCAGGTCATTGCCATGTTGTTGTTTTGTGTGTGTGTGTGTTTTTGTTTTGTTTTTATAGTAGCGAATAAAAGAATTCTAGGGACCAAATACACTAGACACGATGAGATGAGACAGCCATCCCGTTTTACGTGTCCCCTAACGGCAAATGCGCAGAAGTCATAAACAATGGTGTATTTTTGAAAAGACGCATAGACACAAAAAATAGACTAGTTTATTCGCTGTTCAGCTGTCACTCCGGGCCACGACTGAAGCAGTACATTTTGAAATTATAACTGCAGTCTCTGTAGGTAAATTTGTATTTCTAGGTGAGAAAAATCGGGCAAAAAGAAAAATTGTATGTAGCGAAACCCTGCGCGAGAAATAAAACCCAAACGATACAAAGCAAACTAAAGAGTAGCCAGAAAATGCTCAAATGTTCACTTTCGCTTTTATCAAGAAAAAAAATAATAAATAAATGAATATAAATAAATAAATAATCCATAAAGGCCAAAGCCGAAAATTTGAGCATTTTCTGTCTTCTCTTTAGTTTGCTTTGAATCGTTTGGGTCTTAATTCTCACGCCAGGCTTCGCTACATACAATTTTTTCTTTTTGCCCGATTTTAACATTGCTTATAGCCCTACTGCGACCCCACAGTTTTTCTGTGGTTTTTATAATATTTCGTCAATTCCTAGATGAGGTACCCGGCATTATCCGAGATAAAACTGTGAACCCACAATTGTTCTATCTCTCTTTCTATCTTTTTTGTCTAGAAAGCTTCCCATATTCTACAGTTTTACGCTCGTACCACAAATTTCATGCGCAACACAGCACTACGCACTCATTTCTGGTAGGGAAAGTGTGCGCACGGAATTGAACGCGTTTCCCGTGTCGTGGGCTTACTACAAACAGCCAAAACAAAGATCATCGTATTTTACATTTTTACAACTTTCTATTTAAAAATACCCTAAACTTGAATCAACACAATCGGTCGACACAAAAACGATTAGGCTGGACTTGTTGACACTTGGGAAAATTAACTTTATAATTTTTGAAACTGTCATTTAGGCTGTAGCGTCGAGCAATTTTTGGGGGCCAAAATTGCACAACAGTGAATTACTCTCGCCGCTATTTCTTTTTTGTAATTACATTGTGTCCTAGAGCGGAGTTGCCTAGGCTGTCTTAATTAATACGATGATGTAAAACAATCTCCAAACTGGATTGCACGCTCTAGTATTTGCATGCTTGGTGTGGGCGGAGCTAAGTTAAGCACAAGAATACAAACTAAAACTATTGGTTGATGGAAATTGTATGCACTGCGATTATGCCCGTTCGCAAGCTCATGAACTTGTCTCAAAACGAAGACGTACAGCCTATTTGCCAGTAAGATCCGAGACACAGGATGACGAGGCGGACCAGTTCGTCATTTACTATCCGTCGACTTGCTCGCGTATCATCCATGTCAACAATGCAACAATTCGCACCACTCCCCCTTCATAATTGAATGAAGAAGAATAGTACTTCAGAGCTCTGTGAGTAAGACACCGTTCCAACATGGGTTTGATGTAGAAAATCTGCCCCTACGGTAATCCTACCAACATTACGGAAATCTTATACAAATATACGTCAGATAGACGTAGGGACGGTGGTCGGGTTAATTATTGCTTACCAGGAATCCAACAGCAGGTAAACAACTGGAAGAGTCGCCGAGCCAACATCTTTTCCTCTAATTTCCTTCCACAGAGAAAAATGCCACACAGTTTATTGCTTATGTTGTACGCACTTAAGTTGTGGATATAACAGTGATGGAAGGAAGGGTTCGTCTCAGTATTCTGTGTCTCGGATATGAGGCAATGGTCCCATGTGAGTGTGCATGAGAAAGTCCACAATAAATCGGCAACATGACATTTTGAGTTCTGTACATATAATAAAAGACAAGACATTTCTGATAAATTGAAGTCAGTGACCCCCCTAAAACAAGATTTTGAGGAAACGGCATTTAATCCTGTAAGTGGCAATAGCTAATTGACCCATTAATATTGGAGTGATTGCTGCTAGGAGACCGTAGTCTAATAACTAAGTCGTTATAGAGATCATAGTGAGTAGTGTTCACTGCTCATCTACAATTTACCCTGTAACATGCCACGGTCCCCTAAACAATATCCAAGTTGGAAGTTTGTGTCGGACCCATATTTTCATCTGAAAGCCGTTTTTCTCAAAAATCAGCTCTGCTGACATATTGTGGGTTTTCTCATGCACACTCACATAATTATTATTAACTTATCATTACACCAAGCACTCGTGTTATGTACTGGGCTATGTGTCTCGCCTACGGTCAGCACGCTAACCGTGTGCACGCTCCGTTTTGCAGACGCAAAGTTTAATGTAACTCCACTGTCTTTGCTGGAACTAACAAGGGAGAGTTGTTTTCAGACTGAATGTAACGGCATTGGTGTAGTATTGGCTGCTGCTGCTTTCTGTCACCGAGCACCTACCGCGGTGCTGTCGTGTGATGTTCTCTGGTTCCATTCCTGCAGGAGGGGTGAAAATAATTATTATATTGAATTAGATTGAAAAAGAATAGTGGCGGGAGTAAACGTGGTGGAATTTGCCCCCACCTCCATCCACCCCACCCCCCCCACCCCATCCCACCCTCTCTTTTTGGTCAACGCTACAGCTTGACTGACAGTTTCAAAAAAATATAGAATTAATGTTCTCAAGACAGTGTCAGCTAATCTAACCAATGACTTTTGTATCCACTAGTTGTGTTTACCCAAATTTCAAGCAATTTTTTGTTTTTAAAGTTGTAGAAATGTAAAACGCAACGAGCACGTTTTTTGTCTAGATCAGAGAGAGGGGCAGGGGGGTGAGGTGGGAAACACCGGTTTTTGCCGGGTGATGCCGGATAATACCGGGAACCTCATCTGGTTATTTTTTAAACAAACAAACAAAACAAATATCGACAGCTCTAAACTGTCAAACAGTATAAAGTGGTCACCATACGTGTAGGCCTACTTTAGTGCATGGAATATCGTTCGCTGAGTAAACACACATAGTTTTCTCGTTTGGTGTTAACACATAATATTAATAAGTTTGTATGGATGAGAGTGCGTGTTTTAGTATGAGATTTGGATAGTGTATGCATGAATTATTGATGCAATGTACAGCGCATTGAGTAATAATTTTATTAGAAATGCGCTATAGAAATTCTATTTATTATCATTCTTATTATTATTATTTTACTGTTTCGCACAGTTTAGTACTGTAGAAATGTAACAAAGGGATATAATACGATTAAATTCTTATTTTTTTACAAAAGAGCATAGATGCAAACTCAAAATTTGGCTATAGTCTAATCTTATTATTAAAAAAAAAAATAGTGCCGGGAGTAATTTATTGCGGTGCAATTTTGGCCCTTTTTGTGCTCAACGATACAGCCTAAAAGGCGGGTTGGGTTTGAAAAATTACAAAATTAATTTCTTAAGTGTCAGCTAATCCAGCCCAGTCGCCTTTGTATCGACCGATTGTGTTGATTCAATTTTCAGGTAGGCCCTATTTTTAGATCGAAAGTTTTAAAAATGTAAAATGCAATGATCTTTGTTTTTGCTCCCCGTAGTAAGTCCATCCCACCGGAAACGATGTTAAAACGCGTTCAGTTCCCTACGCACAGTTTCCCTACCAGAATTGAGTGCGTAATGCTCTGGTGCGCCTGAAATCTGTAATAAGACCAGGGAGAGTGCATAGAAGCCTCTCTGATAAGAATGCAAAATTATTATGGGAAGCTTTCTAGACCAAAAAGATAGAGAGATGGAACGATGGGTTCACAGGTTTATCCCGGATAAAGCCGGGAACCTTTATCTAGTAAGAAAAAAAATAAATAAATAAAGCAGTTTCGTAAGATATTTTTGTAGAATAATTATAAGGCTATGCAAAGTTACAAATATATCTAATAGTAATAGTCAGATTTTGAGACAACTGATGTTGATCCCGCTCATTCTAAAAAAAAAAAAAACGAACAGGTAGAGATACCCATTGACTTGTTTTTGCCCATTAATTATCCATGAACACCAGGAAAAGTGGGAGTCGGCCATTTCATCTTAGTTGAAGTTAAAAGACAAAATATTAATTTTTTTTTAAAAAGGAGAAGAACAGACAATTTTCTATCCTTTGACAATTTTTTTTTTTTTTGTTGTTGTTTTTTTATTTGTCCTTCCTTTTTCTCAGCCTTTTATTGTATCGCGTATGTATTATTTTGTAGGGAATCTTGTTCCCTGTGTTATAGAATTTCCTCTTTTTGTGGCATTTCCAGGAATTCAGAGAGAGCATTTCTCCTGCTGAAAGACTGAAATTATTTTCATAATTATTTTCAAACATCAAAGACTTCATTTTTCTGCTAATTTGCTAGTGGAGGTGGGGGTGAGAAGGGGTGCAATTTTTGAAATTTCAGCTAACATTATCAATTGTACATTTAGCATAAGAACTTACCCCCTTGCCATAAAACACTTTGGAATTAGTAATAACTAGATGACCTACCGGGTATTGCCCGGAATAAACAATCATGTGCTCTCCCGCTCCCCCCCCCCCCTTCTCTCTCTCTCTCTCTCTCTCTCTCTCTCTCTGTCTGTCTGTCTGTCTCTCTCTCTCTCTTTCATATAATAAAAGTAATAGAGGAACTACAGTCTTGCTTCAGAACTCATGAGCACCAGAACACTACACACCAAACTGAACGCTTGATACGGTTACTTTTCATGGCATGCACGGTACTATATATTACGAAACAAACATGCAAAAATACAGATGTTGCATAGTATTCAACATTGTTATTTATTAAAAATACATGCTTGAAGTAAACAACTTTTAATTATAGCCATCATCTTCCTTATCTCAATTGCCACCTCCCTGCCAAATTTAAGGCCTTAAGAGTGTATAGTTTGGTCAGTGACTCATGCCAAAGGTTGCAAGTTACTGATATATATAATAGATCAAAAATAAATAAAGACTTTTACTTGTTGTTTTTTTCCCAGAACATTAGCAGTGTTACCTAAAGCAGTTAAGCTTTCAAAGGGGGCGATCTAGAGTGGGCTTCTCTTTTAATGTATATAAAGGTATTTCCTACAAATAAAGCTCAGAGGATCAGTTGAACTTTCTCGTCCACTAACCGTAAACTGCATGACAGTTGTTGTGATTGCACTGGCTGTGCATGCAGGGATGGATAAAGGCCTTTAGAGGCTCTAAGCATCTAACTGGTTCTGATGTCCCCCATACTGTGTATGTAATTCAAAATTTGTACCAAAATAAGCCATGAAATAAAATTTTATATTTCAAATTGAAACAAACTTGCAGGAAGGTGGAAAATCATTCCTTGTACGTCAGTAAACACTTTTTTTTTTTTCATTTATTGTGGGGGTCCTTTTTGTGGTTCAGCTACACCATTTGCAAGTTTGCACCCATGGTAAATGTGGCACTGAAAAATGTATTTGGGTAGCCACACAAAGGCCATCGAATTCGGTCACCGAGCCACTAGGCGCTTTAGGTGACAAGAATTGCAATATATACTTTCAATAACTGCACATAGAGCCCACCTAGATTCGGTCCGTTTATGTAGTGCAATTCTTCTCACCTAAAGCGCCTAGTGGCTCGGTGACCGAATTCGGTGGCCTTTGTGTGGCTACCCTTTGGCGCCCCCTTCCCTTGATGCCTCAAGCAGATGTTTTGTTTTGTTTAATGGTTAATCCAGCTCAGTCTGAAAGATATTCTGGGTCTCGCCTGTTTAAACATTTAGAAATAAAGCACAATATATTGAAGTCTATTCTTTTCTTAGTGGGTAGCCAATGGAGTGATTTATAAATTGGCAGAATATCTCTACCTTGTGTACAATATATAAATTATCATAACAGTCGATAGTTGCAATAATGTAACTCAATAAGGATTAGGAACTACTTTTCGAAAATACTTTGGTTGGGTAAATCATTAAATGCTTTGAGACAATGTTTAGCAAATGGCACTTGTTGCAAGAACTCAGCTTTGACCCAGTGTCACTTTGCTACCGTTTATATATTGAAACTTGACCCTCGAAGGTCGATAACTGCCCTATTTTCACATATATACATACCACTACCGCGTTAGCAAGACAATTTTCACAGCAAAACCCCGACATAAACCAACCTGTGGACGCTCCAAAAGAAAAACTTCACCAAAAAATCGAACTCCTAACGACGAAACACGCACTAACTTGCAAGACAAGTCTGACAAGTCCTCCCCGCCCCCCCCCCCCCCCGGCAAGTCCGACCAAATACTCAAATAGATATGTATCACACACACACACACACATACACATACACAAATATGGGCACACCTGATTACACACACACACAAATATAGGCACATTGATGACGCACACAAATATATATACACACCTGATGACGCAAACACACAAATATATACACATCTGATGACCCAAAACACACCAATATATACACACCTGATGACGCAAACACACAAATATATACACAGCTGATGACCCAAACACACAAATATATACACAACTGATGACGCAAACGCATACACACCTGATGATGCAAACACACAAATATATACACACCTGATGACGCAAACACACAAATATATACACACCTGATGACGCAAACACACAAATATATACACACCTGATGACGCAAACACACAAATATATACACACCTGATGACGCAAACACACAAATATATACACACCTGATGATGCAAACACACAAATATATACACAACTGATGACACAAACAGACAAATATATACATTCCTGATGACGCAAACACACAAATGTATACACACCTGATGATGCAAACACACAAATATATACACACCTGATGAGGCAAACACACAAATATATACACACCTGATGACACAAACACACAAATATATACACACCTGATGATGCAAACACAAATATATACACACCTGATGATGCAAACACACAAATATATACACACCTGATGACACAAGCACACGAATATATACACACCTGATGATGCAAACACACACACAATTGCAATCACACCCGATGGCACACACATACAATTACATGCACGCCAGGTGCCTCACATACAAAAATACACACACATAGACTCACACACACAAAATAAATATAACTGAGAGTATTTTTTTTAATTACTAAATGTTTAATATTCTCAAGAAATTGAAATAAATGGACGCTTGTTATCAAACCAAATCAACAGAATTATGAAATGTTTTTGTACGGACAACATTCATGTCATAATTATGATCAAACAGTTTAATCTGAATCTCAATAATTGTTTCCCCATTTAGCATGCCTGTGTGTTAAATTAATGGCAACTACGTTTCTTCCTTCAATGTTATTCTCTTATTATGAAAATGAACATCTTATTATAAAGAAATTCAAGTATGTAATCATAAAATTGGTACTTCACAATGCTATATAAATTTGATCCCTCACCATCCTATATAAAATTGAACCTTCACCATGCTTTATAAAATTGATTCTTTACCGTGTTATATAAAAAAATAATCCTTCCCCATGCTATATAAAATTTACTAAAGTTAGATAAGACAGCACTGATGTAAACAGGCACTGCTGAATGTCTCAAACTCTTGTTACATTCGCTGGACAAATGGAGAGAAATGTTAACCAAACGAGAGTGGAGAGACACAGTATTGTACACAATGTACAGATATTCTCCCAATTTATAAGTAACTCCGTTGGCTACCCACTAAGGAAAGGATAGGCTTCAAGATATTGTGCTCTAATTTCATGGAAAACGTCGTAAGAAAATATTTTCAAATTTCTCTTTTATCGGTTGTTTTATTACGATATAGATGTAAATTCAAATTCTGGACAAAGCTAGGTGGGTGTAAATTTACTAACCAGATATTGCTAAGGGTAGAGAACGAATAAGATTGGGAACTCTTGTCATAGAGGAGATTTTTAAACATGAATTTATGTGCATAAGCAACGGGCATGATATATATCATGTTAGTCCAGCTACCGTTGGCAATAATTATATTATGTAAGAAACGTTATAGATTATCTGAAAAGCCACATTTATACATATACACTCTTAAATTTTAGAAATGAAAACATCAGATGAACTTTGATTCCTCCCCCCCCCCCCCCCCCCGAAAATTAGTTACATAGCTGTTGGATTAATGTTCTTCAATATTGAAAAAAAAAAAAAAAACCCAGTTCAGGAGATATAAAGTGAGAATTGTAGAATATATCAGTTTACTAATGTACTGATGCAATCAAATAGGACTTAAGATTTGCATAGCCCGTAAAGTGAAAGGTTACATAATACATGCTTTGTTCTGTTTGTTTGTTTTTTTTAAGTAATGCTCCTAATGACGAAATTCGTACACAAAAATGGAATATTGTATCAGGAGAAACAGGAAAGCAAGGCTTTGTATTACTGCTCTTCTAACTCAAAGACAATGTCAGTTCTCAATGGTGAGAGCTGGAGAAATTGTATTTAAAGTCCTCAGCTGTGCCACCATTAAATACACAAATCAGCACCATAATGAACATGAGAATAATAATAATGCATGCCATAATAACAGTTCTCTTCATAATAATACAAGTCATAATAATACATGTCATATAACAATACGTGTCATATAACAATACATGTCATATAACAATACATGTCATATAACAATACATGTCATATAACAATACATGTCATATAACAATGTCACCACAATGACCATATTAATGTGGGGGGGAGGGGGTAGGATCTAGTACGTAGTCTTCTCGGATAAGGACGAAAAAAATTCGGAGAGCCCGTGTGCGCTTTGAGCACGTTAAAGATACAATGGCAGTTGGAAATCGAAAAGAGCAGGCCAAACAGGCCGCTGCCCGGGCAAAATCAAATAAAAATTCATTGCTGCCACTCCCTCCCCTTCCCCATCCACCTCATCTCCACCCACCCCCACCAACACCCCCTCGCCCCCCAAAAAAGGCCGACGGGCGCTGCACTATGGCGACGACGTGCCTCCTCCAGTTGTAACTGGGTGCAATGACAAAAAGGCAAATTTCCTAATTGGCATTGAAGTAGTATAGAAATACAAATACAATAATAATACATGTCATAATAATAATGTGCTGAACAAATAAAAAACTTCTGTCATTATAGACAGAATAATAATAATTGTAATAATAACAGTAATCACAATAATAATGATAATGTACTGACTAAAGTAACTTGAATCATTGTGTACCGGAATCTCTGCACACCTAGTGCACAACTCTCTGCACATCTAACCTGTTACTGATTTTAACACAAGGTTATGAAGCAATCCCTTTGCATATTCTTGCAATTTAGATGAGAGGGCATATTTAGTTAAACAAAATGGTTTAGAATGCTATGCCAAATCTGGATACATGGATTCACTGAGAGATGGAGTTACCTTGAAAAGAAAAACAGTTCATTTATTTCCGGGGAGACTATAACGAGAACGGCCTCGAAAAACGGGAGCAGGTTCGAACTGAAAGTTCCTTCTTAACCCCGCGTTCACACCAGATATCTGCTTTCGTTAACTTTCGTACCACTCACGAACGGACGAGGCCGAGCTTTATAATTATATCTCCTATTATTTGTGTTCTCCTCTAACTCTGGTAAGTTTGCTGAGAACACTGATAGCCGAGATATGAAGATTGACTTCATCCCTCCGTGAGCGGTGCGAAAGTTAAGGAAAGCGGATCTCTGATGTGAACGTAGGGTAATTTTATCGGGGGCCAGAGGCAAATAGAACAGAAAACACTAACGTCAACTGAAGCTGACATTTGGGCTTATCATAGAAACATTAATACATCTTTGAACTGATTTGTATTACTATATGACCCTATGAAATGAATAATAGTAATGACCATGTTAGTACCCCTATCCCCACCCCCCACCCCCCAAAAAATCGCGTGGTGCAATTTTAGCCCACTTGCTTGAAATTTGGCCTGAAGGAAAGTTTCAAAAATTATTAAAAGAGATTTTCTGTAGTGTCAACTTGTCTACTCCAGTCTCTTTTTTGTCAACCTGTTGTGTTTATTCAAGCGTCTGGCAATCTTTTAAAAGTATTGTTATGATGATAAACTACAATGAGCTACTAGTTCTACTTTCTTCCCTTTGCTAACCCCTGAGCACGGGACACCGTGTTCAACATAAGTTTGATTTGGTGCAATTTCTCTGGCTATAACTATAAACGGGTGGGCAGAACTTTGACGCGCATAAGATCTAAAGCAGATTATTATGGGAAACTTTCTAGATCAAGGTTTTTCAACGGAGGGGAGTCCGGGGGGGGGGGGGGGACTAATTTCGGTGGGAGAAAAAGTGGTTCGGAAACTAACACTAATAGCAAGAATCCCGTGGGTTTGCGTTCAAAATTTTAATGTCAACACTCGGGTGGTATCTCATAGTGTAATGAAGGAAATCGGAACAGAGAAGAGTAAACCACAGGTCTGTCCCAGGCAATGCCGGGTGCCTTATCTTAGTTGTCCTAACACTAAAAACCAACTCTCTGGTCTTTCAGAAAATCTGATGAAAAAAAAAATAGGTTCCCGATAAGAATTTGAAACTTAAAATCGAATTTAAAACACAACAAAAGAAATATTCACAATGATAAGATGAATACAGTGACCCCTTTGCATTCAAACTCTACATTCGTCGTTCGTTTCAGCAGTGACACTTTTTCTGTCTGAAATATGAAGGGTCTCACAAAACCCAGCAGTTTGTAATGCTACATAAGTTGAGTTTTTATTAGTCGGCAGTAGACGTATTTTAAACATAAGTAAAAATGTAGTACCAATAGCTAGTCTCACCAATAATTATTTTATACATGCAACATACAGGTTTAATATGTTACCAATAATATTATTATATGCATGGCTGTAGATTGACGTGAGTTAGTAAATGTAAATGCAATACAGTGTAGAGGTGATCATGATATAGTATTAGTAGCATTTCACCAAGTCACATGATTATGTTGAATATTGCATTTATCGAACCTTCGTGCCCTGTGCCTGATATCTAGGCTATATATATTTTGTTGTTTACTTTCGCACGTAGTAATGCCAAAACATTCCCATAAACAATGAAACTTTACAAACTGCGTACATTTCACCACGATAAATCATGATTATCTTTGCAGGACCAGGCAGTGCAAGATTGCAAACAATTATCCAATCAATTAAAAACTAATCCTATGCTACACTACTGCGATGGTACTGTCGTCTCTATTTGGTTCATAATTATTATTATATTCACTGGACCCCTGAAATGTAGGGGCAAACAAGCTTGTACAGTGTGTTAATCTGTAGATGATTTTTAAGCAGCAACATATCAATGTTCTGTAGAAAGCTTTGATAAATGGATTAATAAAAAAAAATATTTTAAAAAACTAATTAGACACACCTCCCCGCCCCCAAGGAATCCACAAACTGAACCCGTAGACTTAAGCTTAACATCGGGATTCTATAGTTCCAAAAGGCCAATAATACACTAAAGGTCTTGGTTTGGGCAGTGTTTCATAATGTACTGGATCAAAGCAGAGAGAAATATTGGACCATTGACTGACTGGCAGTCGTGCTGCAGGTGTTTGGAACATGAGCATACGCTGAAGAACGGCCGGGAGTCCTGTCTCTTTGATGCGTCCTTCTCTCTGAGGACTGGGTCCCAGTGCCGATGACACCGCTATAAAAGCTAACTTGACCAGTGGCCAGGGATGTTTCATGGCCTGCTGGAGAAAGTTCACTACTGTCTCTTCTCTTTCCTCTCGGGGGAATCTCTCTGACTGCATCTGTAACACAGGTTGTTCTTCATACTTCTCAGAGATGAGACGACGAATACACTGTAAGTCATTATTTGTCATGTAACAACAGGCAAACATATATTTGAGAATCTGTGTGAAACCATGATCCTGTACCCAATCCAGCGGGGGTGGTATAGGTAAATTTCTGTCAATTTCGCAAAGCTCCGTAAACCCGTTGTTCACAGTCAACCGTAAAGCTAATTTATAAACGTCAGTTGCCCTTAGTCCCACAATAGATGACTCGAACAGGAAATGAAAAGAATTGTGGACAATGGGCGTGGCACCTTTGCCCAGCAATAAACATAAAGCGCGGAAACAATGCGTTCCAGTTGCATGCCCTTCATGAAATGACTGTAACCAGTAAACTGTGGCTGTCCGTTTTTCTTTATCTAATAGATCAGGATCCGCTCCATGACTTAGTAAAAGCCTGACACAGTTCGGATTAGATGCATACATCAGTGCTGTCTTGCCTTCACTATCTTGTTTGTTAGGATCTGCTCCGTATTTTAGCGATGTCCCAATAGCGTCCATATTTCCAGTCTCTCCTGCCACAATGGTGTTTTTGCCACTGATGTCTTTCTTGTGAATGTCACATTGGTTTTCTCGTAACATTTTCATTTCCTTTCCGTCTCCTCTCTCGGATGCCATCATTAAGGCCGTCTTGCCATGTATGTCTTGCACGTCAGGGTCACCTCCACTTTCTAGTAGTGCTTTAGCCGTCTCTGCAGAATATTTTAACACCAATGCCATCATTAATGCGGTCCTGCCATCTTTGTCTTGCCGGTTAGGATCACTTCCGCTTTTAAGTAGTGCTAGAACGATACGAAAGTGTCCTTCGCTTGATGCCATCAATAATGCGGTCCTGCCTTCTTTGTCTTGCCGGTTAGGATCACTTCCGCTTTTAATTAGTGCTAAAACGATACGAAAGTGTCCTTTGTTTGATGCCATCAATAATGCGGTCCTGCCTTCTTGTCTTGCCGGTTAGGATCACTTCCGCTTTTAATTAGTGCTAAAACGATACGAAAGTGTCCTTTGTTTGATGCCATCAATAACGCGGTCCTGCCATCTTTGTCTTGCCGGTTAGTATCACTTCCGCTTTTGATTAGTGCTAGAAAGATACGAAAGTGTCCTTTGTTTGATGCCATCAATAATGCGGTCCTGCCATCTTTGTCTTGCCGGTTAGGATCACTTCTGCTTTTAATTAGTGCTAGAACGATACGAAAGTGTCCTTCGCTTGATGCCATCACTAATGCAGTCCTGCTATCTTTGTCTTGCTGGTTAGGGTCACATCCGCCTTCTAGGAGTGCGTTAAGCAACTTTAAGTGTCCTCCCTCTGATGCCCTTATTAACGCAGTTTTGCATGAATGTCTTGCTTGTTAGGGTCACCTCCCTTTTCTAGTAGTGCTTTAACAATCTCCATATCTCCCCTCTCTGATGCCATTATTAACGCAGTTTTGCCATGTATGTCTTGCTTGTTAGGGTCACCTCCCTTTTCTAGTAGTGCTTTAACAGTCTTCACATGCCCCCTCTTGGATGCCACTGTTAACGCAGTTTTGCCATATATGCCCTGCTTGTCAGGGTCACCTCCCTTTTCTAGTAATGCTTTAACAATCTCCATTTTCCCACTCTCTGATGCTATGATTAATGCAGTCATGCCGTCTATGTCTAGTTTGTTAGGGTCACCACCGCTTTCAAGTAGTGCTATTACGATATTGATGTGTCGTCTCTTTGCTCCTATCATTAATGCGGTTTTGCCCTCTTCATCCGGCAGGTTAGGGTCAGCTCCGCTTTTAAGTAGTGCTGTAACCATATTAATGTGTCCCTTATCTGATGCCATCATTAATGCGGTCATACCTTTTTTATTTTGCTGGTTAGGGTCATCTGACCTTTCCCTTAGCGCTTCAACAATCTCTATATTTTCAATATCTAATGCTACTGTTAACGCCGTTTTGCCTCTTTTGTCTTCCTGATTACGGTCACCTCCCCTTGCTAGTAGTGCTTTAACAATCTCCATATCTCCCCTCTCTGATGCGATCATTAATGTGGTTTTGCCATACATATCTTGCTGGTTAGGGTCACCTCCCTTTTCAAGTAGTGTTTTAACAATCTCCATACCTCTTTTCTCTGATGCGATCATTAATGCGGTTTTGCCATGCATATCTTGCTGGTTAGGGTCACCTCCCTTTTCTAGTAGTGCTTTAACAATCTCCATACCTCTTTTCTCTGATGCGATCATTAATGCGGTTTTGCCATGCACATCTTGCTGGTTAGGGTCACCTCCCTTTAGTAGTGCTTTAACAATCTCCATATTCCCAATCTCTGATGCCATCATTAGAGCGGTCTTGCCTTCTTCATCTTGTTGGTTAGGGTCACCTCTAAATTTTAGCAGTGCTTTAACTATCACCGTTTTTCTTCTACATGATGCCATCATTAGCGCGGTCTTGCCCCTTCTCTCTTGCAAGTTAACGTCACTGCCTATTTTTAACAGTGCTTTAACAGTACTCGTATTTCCGAAGGTTGTAGCTACCATTAACATAGTCATGCCATTTTCGTCTTGCTTGTTAGGGTCACCTCCACTTTTTTGTAGTTTTGCAATATCCTCTTTACTTCCAGTCACCGACGCCATCATTAACGCAATCTCTTTACACTTCAATCAGTTCAACTCCACTTTCCAGAGGTTTTTTAAGAACTGGGAGAGTCCATCCTCAAATCCGTAATGTAGACGGCACTTCCTCTCCTTGTGTAAGCCCCGAAAGGTTCAGATCGAGTTCAAATTCTACCGACAATTTAACCCTTCCCGTGTTATTAATAACTGTTGCTCTTCACTACAATGGCAGTATAATGGCAGAAGCGGTGACATCCTTAGATTTTAATCTTCCTTATTTGTGTTACACACACACCCCTTCCTATTAGTCTTCAAACGACCTCCATATTCTCTCTCACCTATGCCACCAGGAAGGCTTTGTGTCTCCTGTAAAGGTAAGACGATCGTGTTCATTTAGAAATGTTTCTATGACTTTTCTAGAGCAGGCCTTTGTTAAAGCCTCAGAAGATGTAGTATCCTCAGATTCTGACACCACATTTTGTGCGTTTCTTGAAATTCTGAAATGTGTAAAAAAAAAAAAAAGTACGTTAGCCTTTGTAACAGGGTGACAGATTGGCAAGGTATAACTAGCGTGGGAAGATAGTTGACGGCGGGGAGACAGAGTTATTGTAGGCCAGAGGGGGAAAGTAGGGAATGCAACGGAAAGCGCCTTGACACCCGAAAAGGGTAGTGTTTACTTGACCGCCGTACTTGACGATCAGATCACCTGGGAATGGGTTGTATCGGATATGACGCGTCGGTCCCCGACTACCGGTAGCGGCGGCCATTTTGACGTGAAAACGTTCGTTGCTGGGAAAGTGCTACTAGAGTACTAGTCTGATCCTAAAGCAATCGACATGCCACAGACCTGTTGCATGGTAAATTGCCACAATAACGCTGCCAAGGACAAGAATGTGGGATTTTTTCAAGTTCCCAAGGTTATTATCAGGGAAGGCAAGACGACGGAGGAACTGACGAGGAGAAGAAGGCAAGCGTGGTTGAAAGCCGTAAACCGCAGAGGTTTCACAGACGGAATGGGTGGCGGACTAGCGGTGGATACGAATTTGTGGAGAGCATTTCTTATCAGGTAAGAAACTGATGTTTTTGTGAAGTAGTTTTTGTATGAAGTAAAAGAAGTCAGGATTTATTGTCATACAGATAGACTAGACTAGGCTAGATCCACACAATACTACTACTTTTTACTAGCCCGGTTGTGAAAAGCTGGTCACAAAGTCTAGATCTAGATCTATTAAAGCAAAGAAAGTTCGCTAGTCCAAAGCTGATATAGATCTAGTGATAGGCCAAAATTAACCATGCTTGCAAATTACAAAATATATCCGGGTAAACAGAATATTTTACAAATTGTTTTCCACCCATGACTCGTCATTTGACTTAAAAGTTAAAGGCTTCATGAAGCTTTCCATAATTTGCTGAAACATTAACATTAAAAAGCTTCACAGTGTAACATATATTTCATTTTTTTTTCTTGGAAACAGGGAAACCAGCTTATGAAGAGGATTTCAATAATCCAGACTGGGTACCAACTCAGAAGCTTGGGTACCATCATGCTAACCATGCTTCTTACACAAGGCTGCAAAACAGGAAGCAGAGAAGGCAGCATGTATCTACAGGTATTTGAATTTCTGGTCAAGAAGGTTATGAATATTATTTGTGTGTTTGTGCCTTTGAAGCAGAAGAAGACAGAGTATATTTCGAACTTTCCTTACAGTTACATTGCCTAGCCTGGCATCTCAATGGGGAATTTGTTATAATACAGTGTATTAGCAGTCTGGATCAACTAGGATTGTGATAGTCTTTTAATTGTATTACATTTTAAATCATTAATTATGTGTTCACTTATTGCATATTCAAGGTTTATTCAATGTTTATATTGCTAACACTCAGCACAAATGAGGGACTGATAATCAATGGAAGGCAAAAATCTGATAGCTTACAGTTACAGTAGGCCTATTACAAAACCAATGCCAGACATCAATTTTTGTGTAACTTTTTCCTCTTTTTTTCATTTCAGTTCCTGGATTACAAGAAAATTGTACCTCTACGACAGAACAACTCCTTGAACCTTCATCTGAAGACACATAAGTCACACATGAGGAGATTCAAAATGATGACAACACCACACCACTAGGAAATAACAGGTCAACACAGACAGATCTGACAAAAGACTTTATTTCCACACTTGAATCAGAAGTGCATACACTGGCCAGCGATTTAATCCTAACTAAAAATGAACTGCAGAAATGTATTTATGATGAGAAGTTTTTCGAAATTAATGATGAAAAGGTAAAAAACTATACTGGTCTTCCTTCATATGCCGTATTATCACAGTTATATCTGTTTCTTGCGCCAGCAATATCACACACTGAAAGAAGTCGTCTTACTAAATTTCAGCAGATATTACTTGTCCTGTTCAAACTTAAACTGACTATTCCTTTCCAGTGCTTGGCGATATGTTTGCGATAGCTCAGTCTACGGCATCTGGTATTTTCCTCAAAGTAATAGATGTTATGTATGTTAATCTCAAAGCCCTTATACTCTGGCCTGAAAGGGAGGATATTCGAAAAACAATGCCACATGAATTTATTAAAGAGTTTGGACGGAGAATTACCGTTATCATAGACTTTCGAAATTTTCATCGAGAGACCAAGTAGTGTTAAGGCACAGGCTCAAACATACTCCTCATACAAACATAACAACACTGCAAAGTATCTTATTGGTATAACACCACAAGGTACCGTATCCTTTTTGTCAAATGGTTGGGGGGGGGGGGGGGGGGAGAGAGAGAGAACAAGTGATAAATATCTGACCGAAAATTGTGGATTTCTGGACCACCTTGAACGTGGGGACCTTATATTAGCCGATAGAGGATTTGATATAGCTGACAGTGTGGCTCTACACTTTGCAGGAGTAAAAATACCAGCATTCACAAGGGGCAAAAAATTAGCACATTTACGCATCCATGTTGAGAGGGTGATTGGGAATGCGCAACAGAAATTTAGTATTCTACAAGACACTGCCCCTATAGATTTTCTCATTTCTAAAGATGGAAATGTTCCTACGCTAGAAAAAAATTGTTACTGTCTGTTTTAGTTTGGTGAACTTATGTCCTTCTGTGGTGACTTTCACTTGAAGGTTGTATCCTACTCCTAGTATTCAATTTCATAATGCTCCCATGTTTCATTTTTTTTATTTGAGAACTCCTTGCTCAGGGTGGTAAACAGATAGCCTACATGTACAGTACAAAAGTTGGTATTAAAAAGTTTCAGTGATTATAATAGGTAATGTTGCAAGCTCTCTGTCAATACTCAATTCACTGCAATGGCTCCCCATCAGAGGTAGAGTGGAATATAGATTGCTGTCACTTGTTATCAGTGCGTAGGTAAATTATCATCATTCTTATTCATAGATCTACTCGACTCCAACTAGAAAACTCAGATCAATGAATCAAAATCTATTGATAATGCCCAAAGTTAATGTAAACAAATGATGGCGAACATTCATTTCATCACCAAATTCAATGATTTTTTAAATTTATTATTACAGTAAAGGTCTTAAAAAATACCTTTCTTATAATATAATATAATATAATATAATATAATATAATATAATATAACAAATAGGCAAATAAGGGCATTAATGTTATACATTGGACCAGTCACTTAAAACCACTGCAAGTTTTCAAATATGATAGAAGCACAACTGAAAAAAGTAACAATATTGATATCTTAAGAAAAAGCTACAGAGCTATTGAGCACATATTGGATTATTCAGTCCTAATTTTTTTTCTTGGGCACAACTTTTCTCAATCCTTTAAATTCAGGTAGCTGTCTGCAGTCAGGGCAGTACCATTTCCCCTTGGGTGGACATTTTAGTTTAACGCATTTAAAATGAAACCACTCAATAGGGCACATAGGATTATCACAGGCAATCATGCCATCAGCTTCATCAACTTTGCCATAACTTGTTTTTGGACTGGGACCTTCTCAGCTCTTCTGTGTTTTGACACTCCTCATCAGATAAACTGATATTCAAGTTAGTAGCAATCAATTCTTCTAGCGATTTTGATCGTGCCTTTTCATCAAAGAAAACTTGCAGTGATTTGGCTGTTCGTTTTTTTGTGACTACTTTGTCCTGAAATTCTGGTAATATTGTAAAAATTGCAGGTTGGCAGTTGGCCCTGCACATACCACTGAATAAAATATTAACATCTAAAATTCCTTTGTGTGCATTATTCTCATTACTAGTAGCAGTTGCATGGTGTGTGGGAGTTGTCTGAGCGTTATTCAAAATCTGACTGTCAAGTTTAGCTTTCTTGGCCTTCGCCGACGAAAAGTCAATTTTAGAAAGTGGCAAGGGTTCTACTTTTTTCCAAGCTGATGGAATCACCCAAAAACGCTGGCAACCCTGTCACTGTCTTTGTCTCTGCAAGCCTGCTGTTTGCCTCCAATAAAAAAAGCAGTGCCCCTACATGTGTGCAGGTTTCCCCAAGTCCAGCCATGCAAGTGCAATGAGCACACAACACAGTGCCATTTGGGTCAATAATAACCCATGGTTGCAAAGGGGATTCTGATACTCGTTGGGAGTGAAGAACCTGGTGAAGAAAATAAGAAAATACATGTAGATAGATGCTGACCTTGAAGGACCCCTATCATCATCATTTAACCTTGTATTCCAATAGCAAAACCCAATTTGCAATTTTAAATTTCTCTGAAAGGTTATTGTCAAATCTTACTTAAAGTCATGTTGAACCTCAGTCCTCTCTTTATTCATAAAGCTGCACTACAGTGTATTTTAACAGGATATTCAAGTGTCATGAAGATGTCTTTCTCAAGAGGGTATACTTAATTTTTTAAGGAACTTGCAAAGTAATAGCAAGATCTTGAA
The DNA here is from genome assembly GCA_963931925.1 of Onchidella celtica. Classification (NCBI taxonomy): domain Eukaryota; kingdom Metazoa; phylum Mollusca; class Gastropoda; order Systellommatophora; family Onchidiidae; genus Onchidella; species Onchidella celtica. The sequence continues at coordinate 16,230,492 of OZ007581.1, forward strand.
GTCAAGATAGAATAATAATAATTATATCCATTTTGCAACCCTTATTTGTTTACATGCAAACCTCATGAAAGAGACTAAATTTTATCAGTCTGAAAAGTCATCATTCAATATTCACTAACACCCATAATGTCATGTCCATACAGGCCTTTCATTTCTGCCTGAATATTATTGGTCATAATGGTAGTACTGAGAATTTAACCTCCAGTCAGTTTTCAAGCTATGGGTCAAAATTTATTTTAAAATAGCTTCACTCTTCATCGCATAATCTTATCTGCAAATATAAGAAGTGTGAGTAGGCCTAATTTAAAACAATCAAGGTTTAGGCTGCTTATCTATTTGTTCCATGTTTCAATGAACATCCTTGCGGTAGTCAGTTTCAGGGACTTGTACAATCACAGAACAATTACATTCAGGATTGTCTGTTCTTACTGATTTGTTATTATATTCAATAATATTCTAATCTAGTAAGTGCTTACTGTTGAAGAAACCTAGCACTAAAACCTGCAAAACTAAAAAACATTGGTGACCCTTTTCTGCATCTTAGATGTTCTGCACCCGACATGCATTAATGCTGTTTATTCTTGCCTGTGTATGAAATTATCATGACATAGAATAATATGTGAAGCAGAGATGTGATTTCATATTTTTATAAACTAACCTTGGCTTTAACAATCACATTCTCACAGTCAGGTGGTTTGTGGCTCAGTGTCTCTTGAATCCAACCACTTGTAAACTGATTGTATGCCTTGAGTCCTTTGTAAGCCTGAAGAAAAATGAGAAACAAACATGATATATATGTGTAGATCTAGTGTATTGACGTGTCAACAGGATTTCTGAATGCAGTTCATGTCTAGTCCACTGACATTGTGTGTATCATGAATAGACAGGTTTTTTTTAAAGGGAAAATTCATTTCATCCATAGTGTATCACCACAACAAACACAACATATGCCATGATATCGCTGAAAGATAAGAAACATATGAAAAACACTGAAGAAAATAGGCCTTACATGTACTAAAACGACTATGTACTGGACAGGATTTAGACCTGGAAGTTCTCCCTGAAAAATACTTCCAGCTGAATCAATGACATTCATCATCATCATTGCCTTTCTCACCCTGGATCAGGGTATAGGCCACCAACAAACACTTTCCATCCCTCTCTATCATGGGCCAGCCTCTTTACATTATTCCAAGTCTTTCCGCTTCGTTGCACATCATTTTATCAATGACATTCCCTTGACATAATTATTGATATTTGAGGAAAAGAGGATCATCACTGATTCAGACTGCGTCATTACTTAACAAAATATTATTATTAATACGAGCTGATTTGGAAATCCCGTCGGGACTCGATGTAAATCTATCTGGATTTAGATTTTACTTTACATCACCTAAACTATACTAGAGGCTAGATCTAATCTATTCTATACATCCAACTACTAAACTAGTCTAGACTCATATTAGATCTAGATCTACTTATATAATTATAGATCTAACTTTTTGAAGCGAACCCAGGCTGGAACCCACATCAACCAAAGATCTAGATCTAGATCTAGTTTTGACTAAAAAAAACAACCCCTAACGGTTTATTAAATTATAATTGTATTTCTCTGGCCACTAGGATAAATCTACAAAGATCAGAAACACTGTGTTTCACGATGCATGAAATAAGGAGTCGCAATCATCTTACCTTAAACTCTTCATTGGTGTAGGCACTTGTCTTGAGTACCAAATACGTGTATACGTCTGGAAAGTCGATCCTGGGTAAATCATCTTGATTCTTGCTTCACTGATTAGCAGGTAGCAAGTATGGATCAGTGCCATTGACGACACTTACTTTATCACGGTATCTTGCCCGACTTTTCGGGTCCAAATTCACCAAATGTTTCGGGACTTCCATCACTGCCGAGCATGTACTCGCCATTCTTATTTTCTTTCTAACCATCCAAGATGGCCGAACGCCGCAAGTCACGTGACATCCGATACAACCCATTGCTTGGGGGGTAGAGATGCTTCAATAGTATTTAACGTGGAGTCGACGGGGTTGGCTATTAGGATAACTAATGTGCACTCGGTGAGCGTCTTGGGACGCTACCTGGCTGGGTATAAATCCCCGAACGCTCCTTCCAACTTCAGACCGCTGAGAGCACTCACCAGCTTCGTGCCGAAGAGGAGACCACAACTGCAACTGTAACTTTGTACTAGTCTTGTGAGTGGGGAGGGTCAGGGAACCCGCAAACATCCTTTGTCAGAGCGTGGTATCTTTGGTATCTTGTCGGCATTTGAGCTGTTGCTGAGTGGTAAGTTAATTGTACGATGTATGTGTATTTTACTTAATGTTCATAATTGTAGAACCTAAATCTAGTGGGTTTACTTTGGTATAACTACTGCCTCTGAGAGAGTCACGGAAACGCCGTTACGTATGTGTTACGAAGAAGATGGGGTCTGTTAGAGAGAGCGTTATTCTTCGTGGGGAACGTGTAAATATCATTAAAACTGTATTGATCGTTTATTCTATTGCCTATATGGGCGCCTATGGAGTATGGGAGCTGCAGCCTGACTTATAACAGTGTCAGCGGTTAAAAGTATTAATGATGAATATCCGTCATGGAGTAAGTATGGAAGTCATGCCTTCCAGCAGTAGATTAGGAAGTTGCGATTGTTTTTCTACAGAGGAGGAAGAACAACACCTTCTTGGCTTCTCAACTTCTTGTACTTTGATTAATGACATCGTGGCTTCTTGGCTTCCCGACCTATTGGTACCTGCCGATACCTGTTGATCTAACTGCGCAGTCAAGCCAGAGTAGAGAGGAAGAACCAGCTCCCAGATAGCGCCATACACCTCTAAAGGAGAGGTTTCCTTATGCTGAATGTACCCATGTGTTTTATAAAATGTGCTAGAAATTGAATATTACGAAGCCTTTTAATTATCATGTACTGATTTGCATTGATTTCATTCCATCGAAATTCACGTGAAATTGTATGACCTATGTTCCTATTATTGTTGAATGAATTAATAATTATTGTAGAGATAAGCAATACAGATATCGTTTGTTATAACTTATAGAAGGGAGATAGTGTGTTTGTGCCGTGCCTATCACGGCTGGTGTCAGAAGAAAGTTAGTGAGAGGAAGAGTGCGTGAAGTGGAAACATCACAGCCTTACTACTCTCAGCTTGTCATGCACCATCAACCTAGCCAAATTTCTGCATTCAAGTAAAACTTGGATTCTCTTCCAAGTATCAAGTAATTCTATCTGCATGGACAATGAAAAATCCCTTACAAGCGTGACCAGTAACCAATCCCGGACAGTGAATCCGTATCTATTGCCACCCACGATGTCCAGACAAAATGAGATAAAAGACTTATCAATTGATACTTGGAAAAGAACAGCTTATACTCACAGTGTTGCAATGGTCAAATTAAGCTTCTTCCGTCTTTTTAAACCAAACCAGGATTGTTTTTAATTTTAGCAAATGCGTCAGAAAGGTCAACATAATTATATATCTATAATGAAATAATATTTTGTAAAATTCTACATCTTCTATGATTTGAATTAAACCTAAAATAAGTGGCTGATATTGGGTGTAAAATTCGTCTAGGCCTAAGCATATCATGAAATTAGATCTAGATCTAGATCTTGGACTAGCTATATTATATCTCATAGACTCAAGACCCAAGTTAAGAAACCGTGTTTTTTCTCTGTTAGAATCATACAAGGAAATATCTTCTAAAGAGCTGGGCAAGAGAATTGACGTACAGGTTCCTCAGTTTGATCTAATTTGGAATGTGGCTGCAATTTTGAGTTGGGCGTACAAAGTGAAAATAAGTGGCGTGAAATTCTTGACCCGGATTAGGGCTCGATTCCGACCAAAGTATGAGAATAAGCATTTGTGAAACACCAGAATAATTTCCTCATTAATTTTCTAAATCAGTTTGGATGGCAAAAAAAGATCAAGTTCGGTTAATTTTGCTGAAGAATTCTTGCAATATTATTATTACTGCAGAACTCCAGCGGCAATGCGTCTTCGCCATAGTAATCTATGCACAGTTGTTCGTGTTTGCTTCAGCGACCTCCTTTTAGGGGCGCTGACCCAGTTTTAGGTTTTGGTGGAAGTGATTGCTCTCGAGAAATCTATACTCCCTGATAATATAAACAATGTAAACATTTCACGTCATGATTTGCTGCCAGGAAATTCCTGTGAGCTTGCTGCTCTCTAATTGGTTGTTTACCGAAGCCCCGAGCATGCAGCTTTCTCATTGGCTGTTTATCGAAGCAATTTACGATTTATGAAAAATGGTGTCTAATTAAAGAATACAAGCTCACGTCTATTGTAAATACAATGCTAGAGTAAACAGTGCAAGTATTGTTGGGGCAAAAAGAACATATAAAGCTTGCACACGTGAATTTATTTGAGTTTGTGAGTTTCCATTAAGAAATTGTGTAAACGCTCGTCTAGACGACGGTTTACACAGTGCATGTAAACAGTCGCCCAATATGAAATGATGACGTCAAAGGCACGTCGGCATTCTTCCGGGGAAAGAAAATAGTGGAGAGCACAAAAGGTTCGTCGCGTTCGATTGGGAGAGAAATTTAGATTTTTGAAGATTTTCCGAGGCTAGAAAGCATAATTATGTTATGAGAGAAATGGGTGGCAGCTGCAGTAGGAAAGTCAGTGGAAGGAGCAAGCCGGTCCCTGAAAGATTTAAAGAACCATCACAAGAAGGTGTTCGCTTACCAATACTTGAGGTGTGTGCATGGCGGTGAGCACACTGATTGGGGGTATGAAGTTTAACTTGAACAAGCTTGTACCTTTTGATATGCTAAGGCCCATGAAACAAATTGGGTGTGTTCTGCGTTACTTTGACTGCAGAGCTCGAGTTTGAGCGGTTAAGATTTTGTGTGGCTGTGAGTGTAACCACGGTAATCCAAAGCTCATATTGTGAAAATAAATTCTAATTTCAATACAAAGTTTAGACAAATCTAAGTAACATTTTACATATACTTGGTTCTATCACATAAACAAAATCAAGACGTGAAAATTCGTTTCTGAATACAGACTACCATACATGATTGCACCCATGGTGTTATCCCTATCCAGATTTTAGCACATTACGTATGTAAAATGTAAAATTATCACTGGCATTGACGTGACAACACAGTTAGCAAGGGAATTTGAACTAATTTCTGTCAAATTCTGGGCACAACTTGGTCTATAAATTAAACAATTAAATTTTCACTCCATAATAAAGTTGAATGACAAGCAGACTCCCTGAAATCATTAAATAGTATGGCAATAAAAATAAGGCGGGGGGGGGGGCGGTACATTATAAAAGAACTGTTAATTCACTTAGGAGACTCTGGTCTCAACTGTTTCAATGATATCTCTAAATAGGTACAAAATAGGTGGTATTCAAACATAAAAAAAAAGAAAATGATTATGCACACAGGGGCGAGGCTTCCTCATAATCAAATAATGAGTGATTACCCTTCGAATATTAATTCTAGAATTACCGTGCTTTCCAGATCGAGCCCAACTCTCTCCCATTTAGTCAGTTCAGCATTCAATTCTACCTGATTTGAGGTCTCTATTTTAGGAGGTTCGCTGCCCTTGGCATTTACACCTCACTTTACTTATTTTATTATTTCTTGTTCTGGGGGGGGGGGGGGGAGGGGGGGATGATATGGATAAATTTTAATCTATTAATTTCAATTTTGCCCGGGCAGCGGCCTTTCGGCCTGCTCTTTACGATTTCCAACTGCCAAGGTATCTTTAACGTGCGCAACGTGCACACGGGCCCTCCGAATTTTTTCGTCCTTATCCGAGAAGACTAGGTACTCGATCCTACCCCCCAATAGGACCAGGGACTTGAAAATATGAGAAAAATCCAATTTCCAAGAACTACTCGATCCTACCCCCCAATAGGACCAGGGACTTGAAAATACGAGAAAAATCCACTTTCCAACATGCCTGCACTGCCCGGGTTTAGAACCCGGGACCCTTGGCATGACAGGCGAGCACCTTGCCTCTAGACCACCTTGTCCCCTTTCAATTCTACCTCGCTATTTGCGTTTGTTATATAGTCCAACACCCCTCACCGAAAAGCATCATTATAGGGACCTACACCTTATGAACTGGTTCATAATCAGTGATTAACAAAGACGAAGAAGACTTGACTACACCCAGAACCTATCTTGAGCATAGCCTGTATTCGTCGACGCAGCCCCGTAGACAGCAGAATAGTGAGGGATAAAAATAGGTTCAAAAATCAAAGTTTGACCTGATTTTACCCCTGTATGCATGTTTTTCACTGTGCGGTCGTTTTCATCCAAATCGAAAGGTAAAGGGTAGAGTGAAAGAGTTTGTGTGGATTTTTTTGTTTGTTTGAGGTAATCTAAGAATAATTTACTCCACCCACAGTAAGAGCTATCAAAGCATAATAATATAGTCTAGATAACAACAGCACTGTGATAAAAATCAGTCGAACGTAACTATCAAGAACATCACTTCACTTGAAAGGTCGAGCGAACCTAGAGATAGCCACTTCCCCGAGATCGCTGCACATTGTCGTGTCACAGAGATGCCAGTTAAGCACTTTTTGCCATTTAATGTTAATGGGTCATTTTCGAGAAACTTTATGAGATGGTAGAATAACAAAATCTCTGGCTATGAATATGACAATGAAAACTTGCCGTTCAAATTATATTTTTTAAAATGGATGAAAATATAAGTCTATAAGTCTGTTAGTATGAATGAATGATATTTTCAGATTAGTTTGGCTTGTAAATTGCTGCATTCCTGTCCTGTTGACAAGAATAGTCCGCTCTTTAGATTTTGCAATGCCTAGCAACCGTTTCATTGTTTTAGTCGCTGTATTTATAATTATGTAAATATGATGTAGCGAGACGTCCTATTATAAGGATCTCTAGCTTAAATTCTGATTACCCTCTGCAGAGGGCCACGCTTCGCCCCTGTATGCACAGACATTTTATATATTTCTCATGTAAATTTACGTCTATAGTTTATATGGGTGGTAGGCCTAGTAGATCTATGTTAAAATCGGGCAAAAAGAAAAAGTGGTATGTAGCGAAACTCTGCGTGAGAAGTAAAACTCAAACGATACAAACCAAACGAAAGAGAAGACAGAAAATGCTCAAATTTTCGGCTTTCGCCTTTATCCAGAAAAAAAATGGAACAGAGAAAACAATTGAACAATAAAAGAGTTCAACAGGAAATGTATAGAATCGGATCGAAGCAGGATAATATGTTACTTATCTAGTTATTCGTATTCAACACAGGACGTCCGCTATTTGCGACTAATATCAAAACAAAAATTCCAGCTTTTTAAAACTATATTAGATCACTTCTAGGCCAGCCTCATGGATACGAATGTTATGTTCGACAGGTGTTCACACGTTACGCAAGGCTGAATTATGCAAGGTACACGACTAGGGCGCCAGGTCAGGCGAGCAGCTACACACACTGTGTGGTCGTCTAGACGAGGGGTTACATACGTTATGTGCACAATCGACCAGACGAGCGTTTACATACGCTGTGTATACAGCCGCCTAGACGATCGTTTCATTTAATCGTTTCGAAGAGGAAGGCGGTGATATTGTAGATGTTATCGTAGTTAAAAGCTGAGAAATCCAGACTGAACTGCTGCTGATGTAAAATAAAATCTGATTGTACTGCTGCTGATGTAAAAATAAAATCAGATTGTACTGCTGCTGGTGTAAAAATAAAGTCAGATTGTACTCCTGCTGGTGTAAAAATAAAGTCAGATTATACTGCTACTGGTGTAAAAAATAAAGTCACATTGCACTGATGCTGATTTTACTGATATAAAAAGTAACCGGCTGTTAGATAAACCGGTTGTTAAATAAACGCCTACATCGACGCAAGAGTATACCAAACATACCAAATTACAAGAGTTGATTTACATATTTTTGCCACTTCTTTACTGAATGCTTCTCCTTTTTGAATACGGATGTGAGAAAATGGGACCATAGTAAAAAGAAACTGCTGGAAATAATAGCTTTAGTGCGAGAGGGAGATCTTCGAGTCAAGCCGGTCTTGTAATTGTAAGCGGTAGATATAGATCTATTACATCTAGTTCTAGATCTAGATCTAATGATAACTGCTGGAATGCTGTTCTTTTCTAATTACATTATACTAGCAGACCCGAACAAGATAAATCTAGCAGAATCTTTGTAGGTAGACAACCGTGTATCTAGATCTAGCCTACAAAAAAAAATGCATTTGGATTCGATAAAATGACGTTTAAAATACATTAAATGTGATAACGTTGATTTTCGACCACCAATGTGAAACGAGAGGTCAAGGACGTAATTTCCTGTTACACTTTTGGGTGCCATCCGATTTATGTTTTTGCAGCTCATAAGATTTTAATATAAATAATAGTGAAGACTGATTTTTGTTCAAAATGAATGTGTCCACATAACTCGTCGTCAAAAATTGATGCAGTACACCAAGTTTCATAACTTTTGATGGTGTAGTCGGGAACTTTTAGCTCCTTAAGGTTCACCCTCTAGCTCAATTATAGTAAGAAGTAAGATGATATGACTTTAATGCCAGATAATAAAATTCATCGATATGCTCATGTAAACATAGTAGCACTTTTATGCTTTTCATGTTGTTGTATTTCACATTGGATGAGAAAAACAAAAATACTGTGTAATTTCATTTGTTTTCTCTACATTACAAAACAAACATAGTTTGATTCTTTTATTGATTAATATAATACTATAGGCATGGTATTTTTTATATAACTGAACGGGGGGAGGGGGGGGGATCGAAGAACTGTGGATTTCATTAATTGATTCATTAATGCAGTTTACTTGAAAATGTGTAACAGGAGCCATCTATTTTCCATATCTGGGGGAGAATATAATACAATGGAAGAAGAATAGGTTTTCTTGCAGCCTTAACAGGTCATAGAAGTACATGTACATCATTATTAATAGGTGATGACTAGGACATGATGTATGGGAAAAGAGGAGACAGCTAACGTGTGTAAATTAGCTCTTAGGTTTTGCTGGAAAGCCCTCGTACATGTACATAATAATATAAGTGATATGATATGTATCACTAAGTACACAAAATATATTGCAAGGATCTACATCTGAAAAGAAATGACTCATAATATATGGTCAGACAGCCTAGACATGTTCTAAAGGAACTTGATATTCCCACTATAAATATCTTTCTGGGATACCGGCCCAACACCAATGTCTCACCAATATCAACATGTATTGGGAGAATACCTCCAGTCGCCTTTTTCTTTCTGCCTAAATGAGAAAGATTACACAGTGAGCATACAAAAGGCTGTAATGGAGCACCCAAGAGCCAATGAGATACTCTAACAAGTCTTATATACTCACTGTTCTAATATCAAAACAATGACTCCACAAGTAGACATTTGAATAATATATTATTTACCTCTCATGTGCATCCAAAGTAGGCCAGAGCACGTCAGATGTGCCGAGCATGAAAAAAAATTCTACAGACAATAAGACCATGGAGACCACTGTTTGAGCACAACGTGATGAATGAATCTGCAATCTCTTCACACTGAGTCTATTTAATGTTTCATTCATTTGCTGCTTAACCAAAAATTTTTCCAGCAAAGAAAACCAGTTATCATTAGAACCAATTTGTTTCTTGAACAAGGTAATTCATTATTGTCAGTTCTTCCATATTTTACACTGATTTAGGAACTGTAACACTTAAAACTAAAACTTAACGCCAGACTTACCTCTGTAGAAACAACTGAACTTTAAAATGAATGGTTTCGCACATCAGTGAGTTATCAGTGTTTCTTGACCATTGATAGTTACCGTCTCTGCTATCTTGGGTTTCACTTCCGCCATCACCCTCAAGACAGATCATTCTGTTCGCTGATGTGTGTCACATTGTGTGGTCATAGCGTGTGACTCACCGACTGCAGTGGTTGTGTCAAGCTACATAGAGATCAATAAATAGTTTTATTGAAAAACTGCGTGACGGGCGCTCCTCGTTACTTCAGCACTAGCGTGAAGCGACCCCGGTGCGAACTCACTTGCTCGCTGGGATTCGCGGTAAACAATACACAAACTTAACGGTCAGTGACAAAGTGAAAGTTAATAAAAAATAGAATTTTGAAGAACTAGTATTGATTCCATAAGGACTTATGACTATCACAGACCAACAATAACCAGAGCTGATATGTGCTCTGATACGAATTGTTGTCATATGGATGGCAACATGCATTTCATCTAAATATTTGCTTTGTTTTGGTTTTTAGTTGGAAAAGATGGTTCAGACGCAATTCCTTTTTAAGTCTTAAATTGACATTCCTTCCAGATGTGCTCTTCAACGGCTGATAACCAATCGTTTGGATTGGAAATAATTATTGTTCTGCTAGCAATAAAGAAAATGTTACACATTCAAAACAACAATGAGCTTGACAGTATCGCTGAACTGCATTTATTGCTGAGCTTTTCGTGAAAAGTAGCATTATCCCAGATATGAAGGTGTGAGAAACTACAAGGAGTGATCTCTATTCACAGGTTGGTACATTCTAGTCATAAAACAAAATGTGACAAAAAAGAAAACTTTGTAGCCAGCAAAGCTTCGTGTAAGAAATATAATACAGAAACCATACAATAAAAAGCAAAGGAAAAGGAAAGACACATCAAAGGTTTAACTGACGAACGTGATGCGCTCCAAAACTCCAAGCCTGGACTCTTCTTGTTTTTACATTCTACAATTTTTGTTCTTTGTTCAACTGTCTCTATTCAGCAATGTTCCACCCTGTTGCAATTATTATTTTTTTCCTTGACAAAGGTCATACGTACCGAAATCTGCTGCTGTACAGGAAACCAGCTGATGCACAAATGGGTTCTTTACGCCGAGTCACTGACGGCGAGATTTTGATATTTTTAAACAAAAAAAACTTAGATTTTGATATAGATACATGCGAGATGACCAGATTTGAATTGATTTATGCCTTTTTCTTTTGACTTTTTTTTCTACTAATGTTTTTCTTTCTTAAATGTGTTTCTGTGAAAATGGAACCACAGTCAAAACAAGCTAATGGAAAGGTTAGCTTTGCTGTGAGCAGTACAGTGTTGAGTTCATCCCGCCGTGTTAGCGGTAGATTTTGTAGATTCAGGTCTTGAACTTCTACATCTTTTGCCTCAAACTTCTGGCAAACTCACACACCACGTTTGGGATGGATGCTCAACATAAAAAATCTCCTCATCATATCTCTGTTGTACTGTTCTTTTATAATCATATTATATCATGTCATTGCAATCCCAGATAACAAACCTTTCTGATTGGTTGATTTAAACATAGATATTACAGTTTTGTACTTCTCATGCCATTGCATTTCAAATTTATTTACCAATAGCAAAATTCCAATGTTTTATTTCATATCTTTTCCAACATTTTTAACAAATTGATTCACTGATTGTATAATACAAGCATTTGGGGGAGGGGATGTCCTTCTAAGATCTGTGCAATTCATTGGGTTCATTTTTACAATTCATTGATGCAGTTCATTTGAAAAAAGTCTGTAGCAGGAGTTGTCTCATTACAATTTCCACGCCTCAGAGAGAGTACTTTTCTATGTAACGCTCAGAAATTTTGCAAACAATACAGTGAGGACCTGAATCTGCTGTTTAGGCAAATAAAGATGAATGTAAACTCTTAAGACAGAGCCGATTCGGTATTTTTTAAATATTTGTTTTTATTTTCCTCTTAGCCAAAGATATTTCCAGTATAGGAAACCAGGCCTCTGTAATTATTATTATTATTATTATTATTATTATTATTATTATTTTATATAGCGCATATCCATTTTTAAAATGCTCTATGCGCTTTACAGACGAAACCTGTCAACCACAGAGCAGAATGGAGTGCCGGCGAAGCGCTCAACACACTACACTGCTTCTTTCTCTCTCCCTGTCTCGCTCACTCTCTCTCTCTATCTCAGAGCAAATTGTGACGCAGCCTGTAAGGCGCAGTACACAACTCACAACAGTTCACAACTCACAATACAAATAATATTTGAATATTTATTAATAATAACATATATTTAATAATGAATAATAAATTTTGTTATTGCTCGTGAGGAGATCATATGGATAAATTTTAATGCAATCAAATTGTTTCTTAAATAATGTCACTCTTTGTTCCAAATCATTGTTTTAAAGATTAGATATAATCAAACATGGTAAATTGGGAACATCTGGAGTATTATTTTACTTTCAGAAGCAATATCCCCATCAATGTCACAGGAAATGATCCTCAGAAAGAGAATTCAAAAGAGTGAGTGTTTATGTTTAACATTTGGAAATATAACCCTGAAGTATTATACCTGCATCCAAATGATAGGTACATTATACACTAAACTTAAACTGAGCACAGCAGTCCTACTTTCTCCATCATGTTCCTCAAATCTGACACATTATTTCTCATTCTTTATGGAAGTTACATGCTTATTGATATGTAGCAATTGTATTTTAGTTTCATATTAACAATATGCAGTTCAGTTTCTCATTTCTGGCATCCTTATAAACTAATATCGGTGGGAGCGGCTTTTCAGCTGCATTGATCAACTACCGCCCGCCGTAACCTGGGCAGCCCCCAGGCAGTTGGGTGTTGTTCCGCCACGTCAGCCTGCTTCATAAGGTGGTTGGAGCTAGACCAAAAGTCAAAAAGCTGACGTAAAGTGTGCACCTGGCAAAAACAGAAAAATACTAAAACTTGGTACCTGGAACGTCAGAACAATGCGCCCAGGCTTGCAACAGCAAGATCTCACTGATATTGACTCCATCAGGAAATCCCAAATTATTGATCGAGAACTTCAGCTACTAAACATCGACATCGCTGCCCTTCAAGAAACTCGACTTCCCGACTCCGGGTCAGTCAAAGAAGAAAACTACACCTTCTTCTGGCAGGGCCTTAGCAGCGAACAGCCGAGAATCCACGGCGTGGGCTTCGCCGTAAAAAACTCCCTTATCAATTCGATCGCAACTCCAATTGGAGTGTCAGAACGCATCATGACACTCAGACTGAACACCCGGTCTGGTTTTACCAACATTATCTGTGTCTATGCCCCAACACTTACCTCCTCTGACGAAACCAAAGACATTTTCTACGAGGCATTGCAGAGGACTCTCCACAACATCCCTCTCACCGAAGGCCTGCTAATTCTGGGTGACTTTAACGCTCGAGTGGGAGCAGATCACTCCGCATGGCCAAAGTGCATTGGGCACTTCGGCATTGGCAACATCAACGAAAACGGGCAGCGCCTTCTGGAGCTATGCTCCGTAAACTCATTATGTGTTACAAACACGTACTTTGACCTTAAGAGATGCCAAAGAACATCATGGCGCCATCCCAGGTCTGGCCATTGGCATCAATTAGATCTTATTCTCTCAAGGAGGAAGAGTTTGGGCTGTATAAAAATAACTCGTTCCCTCCACAGTGCTGACTGTGACACCGACCATGCACTGGTAGTCAGCAAAATCAAAATTTCGGCCAAGAAAATATACAGATCAAAAGCCCCTTCAATCCCTAAGATCAATGTAACAGCAATCAGAGATGAATCAAATAGAAAGTCATTTGAAAAGTTATTTGCTGAAAGCATGGATAATGTCACCCAATGTGACTCGGTAGATGAAACATGGAACACTCTCAGTTCAAAAATTCATGACTGTGCCATCAAGTCTTTTGGACAGCATAAAGTTTCAAACAACGACTGGGTAGCCCAGAACAGCGAAATTCTCCTACCTCTCATTGAGCAAAAGAAATCTGCTTTCAATGAGTATAACAAAAATTGCAATCAGAGTACAAAAACTTGTTTGAAAAATGCAAAAGCTAAACTTCAGCTGGAGGTAAGACGTTGCGCCAACAAATACTGGACAGACTTGTGTAACAGCATACAAGAGGCAAATGAAAAGGGAGATATGAAAACCGCCTTTAGTCAGATGAAAGTAGCTCTTGGGCCAATCATCACCAAAAGCGCCCCACTTAAGTCTGTAAATGGTGAACCCATCACAGATAAAAATGAACAACTGAATAGGTGGGTAGAGCATTACTCTCTGTTGTATTCAACTGAGAAAAATATTCCACCAGATTTTGAGGAACACCTCCAAAAACTGCCAATAATGGCCGAACTTGACGCTGAACCTTCCTTAGTCGAGCTTTCCAATGCAATCGACCACCTGTCTGCTGGAAAAGCCACAGGAAGTGACAACATTCCTGCAGGGGTATTAAAAGACCTAAAAGGCCCACTATTACCACACCTGTATAATCTGTTACTGCAGTGTTGGAAAGAAGGCGTGATACCACATGATATGAGAGACGCCAAAATTGTCACACTTTACAAGAACAAAGGAGACAAAGGCGACTGCAACAACTATCGAGGCATATCCCTCCTCAGCATTACTGGAAAGGCTTTTGCTCGCGTCATCCTCTGCCGCCTTCAAAAACTGGCGGAAAAAGTCTTACCAGAAACACAATGTGGCTTTCGAAGCAAACGATCAACTATTGACATGATATTTGCACTTCGGCAAATCCAAGAAAAATGTAAAGAACAAAACAGGCCGCTTATAACATGCTTTGTGGACCTAACAAAGGCTTTCGACACCGTAAGCCGATCTGGCCTGTATGCAGTCCTTAAATCCATAGGCTGTCCACCAACATTGCTAAAACTTATTGCATCCTTCCACACTGACATGAGGGCATGTGTCAACTTTGAGGGCTGCACATCCAATTCATTTGCTGTAAACAGCGGTGTGAAGCAGGGATGTGTTCTTGCTCCTACCTTATTTGGTATATATTTTGCAGCCCTACTCAAGAATGCCTTTGGTCAATGTTCAGGTGGAGTACTTATTAACACCAGAGTGGACGGCTCCATTTTTAATATTGCCAGACTAAAAGCAAAATCTCGTACAGAGCATATTATGTTACAAGAGCTCCTCTTCGCAGATGATGCTGCAATCATGGCCCACGATGAAACCACGCTCCAGGCTCTCATCAATAGCCTTGCCAAAGCCTGTGACAAATTCATGCTAAAGATCAGTGTCTCAAAAACTGTAGTTTTGACACAAGGCTTGAGAAACCCCAACCCAATCATGCTGAATGGCTCTCCTCTGGTGCAAGTGGGAAAATTCTGCTACCTAGGCTCAACCATCAGTGGTAGCACAGACATAACAACTGAAATAAATGCCAGAATAGGAAAGGCGGCCACAGCTTTTGGCAAACTCTCAAAAAGGGTGTGGAACAATAGCAAGCTGACCATCAAAACAAAGGTACTCGTGTACCAAACTTGCGTCCTAAGCACCCTGCTGTATGGCTCAGAGACATGGACCACCTACTCCAAACATGAAAGATCCCTCAACTCCTTCCACCTGCGCTGCCTACGCAAAATTCTCAAGATCAAGTGGCAAGACAGGATCTCAAATATCGAAGTTCTGAGCCGAGCCAACATTCCATCAACTCAGGCTCTCCTAGGCAAAAAAAGACTGCGGTGGCTTGGACATCTCCAACGTATGGAAAATGATCGCATCCCCAGACAAATTCTCTACGGGGAACTTGCTACTGGCAACCGACCCAGAGGTAGGCCACATCTGCGATTCAAAGACACTTGCAAGGTCACGATGAAAGCATTCAACATCGACCCCAATGAATGGGAGAACCTTGCAAATGATCGAAGCAGATGGAGACAAAAATTGCGCAGTGGCACGCTCGCAATAGACTTCAAGGCAAAAGAAACATACCTGACAAAACGACAGAGGCGGAATGAAAACACTCGCCAAAGTGAACCCAAAAGACTGACCTGCAATCACTGCCATCGCACTCTCGGGTCAAACATTGGTAGAATAAGCCACGAGAGAAGCTGTCAGTCAAAGTGAAAGTGAATATTCTAGCTGCTAAGACCGTCTGTAAAGACGCTAAAGGCCATGATGATGATAAACTAATATCTTATTAATCTTTGTTTTATCCCCATTACGTGATAGGAAAGAACCTGAGACAGGCAGTAACCATCCCATTTCTATTTTTTGCCATTAATTTTAATACCATAGCCATGAGGAAAGGTTATGTTTTCATAAATTTCTGGTTTGAAACAAAACACTTATTTTGTCTGCTAGCTTCTGTGGAGAATTATTGGATGGCCATAAGGCAATGTGTGGGTGATTCCAATGGGGCATGCCAGATTAACTGTTGATCTGTGTTTTAGCTCTTGGGAGAAGTGGAGATTAAATCAAATCACATGTAATTTGCCATATAAATGATATTAAATATGTTGTCTTATTTTTGTGTCTTTTCTAGATCGTTTAAATTTTTTTTCAAGTCCATTCCAAATGTTGATTCTCATCTACCGTCAGCCCATTCTAACAAACATGTACATTAATGTTATCATGATTTCTATTAGGTAATTCCTGCACACACACACACACACACACACACACACAAATACACACAAACACACACACACACAAACACACACACACACAACACACACACACACGCGCGCGCGTCAATACAAAAAGCAAATCATTTTTTCTAAACTACGTATTTAATATTATTTTTTAAAAACTGAAACAAACTAACACATTGTTAAAAAAATTTTTTTTTTATTTATATAAGTGGTTTTCTATGTGGACAATGTTAATTTAAATGAATAAACCCAAACAGTTTAGTGTGAATCTCAATAATCCTTTATCTACTTAACATGTCCTCGTATTGTGTTCTATTGTAATATTCTCCGACATCCACTTGTAAGTGTTTTTCCTCAATAATCCACTCTCATCCTCAAACCTCTGAGAGCTCAATGTGACATCATTCAGTTACAAAGAAAAACTGTCCTAAATAATTAACTTTTCAGTCTATCTGTAAATGTGCTGATATTTTCACTTTTTCTGGTGTCAAAACTAATGCTGGTCCACAATAATATTAAGGCCCAACAAAAGAAAAAGTCTTCTCACTACGAGATAAACTGACTGTGGGTGCCTCAAGAAATTTGGCGTCCATTAACTGTCTACAGGTATTATTTAAAAACTAAAACACAAAATCTTGAAGTCTGTTCTTTTCTTAATAATTAGCCAATGGTGTGACTTATGAATTGGGAGAATGAGTGATGGTGGGTGCGATCGTGTTATTAATCTGGCAGATCTATCTGAATTTTCTGAAAACGATTTAGAGTACATTTTGGGATTCTAAGTCTCTATAACAACGAGTTGCAATCATCAAGTCTGGATATAATGCGCAATTACGATTTTATAATTCTATCTATTCACAATACATAATCACATGGTGTATGTCCAAAATCATGTCTCGTGTTATCAGAGTAATCCCACAATGCAGATCAATTAACAAAATAGAATTTTTATGGAACATCTAGGCACAATAGTGTTGAAAAATAAACCCTTCTCACCAACAAGGAATCTGACAAAAGGCATCTTCATCAATCAAGAATTCCCGACTGGGGGTAAATCTTGGGTTTTGCGTTTAAGTTTCGTCTACCCCGGGGGTCACTGTCACTGTGACTGATCCCATAACCCGCCGGGATCGTAGGGGCGCCGCAAAGACGAACGCTGCACCAGCTGGCTCCACTTGTGGCGGTTGTGGGCGAGTGCCTGGGTTGTGGGAAAGCTCATCTTGGTGCCTTCCGCAGTGTTGTCTGCCCATTTCTTCCTCCGTCTGCCTCGCCTTCTCTTCCCCTGTAATGTTCCTTGTTCCCGGGAGGGTGGGGGGGGGGTAATTTTCTGATTCTACATTTAAGCATAAATCTGAAGCTAAGAAGAAATCTGTAAATTAATGTACTAAATATACTATCAAATATTGCCAAGGGTAGAGGACGAAAAAGGTTGGGAATCCTTGTCTTAGAGGAGACTTTTAAAAATATATTTATGTACATAAGCAACAGGCATGCCATATATGTTCTTGCAGCTACCGCTGACAATATGTTATGTAAGAAGCGTCACAGCCTATCCGAAAAGCCACATTTATACCTGTACATAATTATACTTAAATTTTAAGAACGAAAACACCGGGTGAAATTTGACCAAAAAAACCCCCAAAAAATGGAGATAGATATTGGATTATTGTTCTTCAACATCATGGAAAGAAAAAAAGAACAGTTTATAGAATATATAGTGAGAAATGTAGAATATATATATTCATTTTACTCATATAATGATGCAATCAAATAGAACTTAAGTCTTGCATAGCGAGTAAAGTGAAAGGTTACATAAAACATGGTTTGCTCTGTTTGTGTTTTTAAAGTAACTCTCCTAATAAAGAGATATGTACAGAAATAGAATATTGTATCACGAGAAACAGGAAAGCAAGGCTTTGTATTACTACCCTTATAACGCAAAGGCCATGTCATTTTTCAATGGTGAGAACTGGAGAAATTGTATTTAAAGTCCTCAGCTGTGCAAATACACAAATCAGTACCATAATGAACATCAGAATAATAATGATAATGCATGTCATAGTACATATAATAATACATGTCATAATAACAATACATGTCATAATAATACATGTCATAATAATACATGTCATAATAACAATACATGTCATAATAATACATGCCATGATAATAATATATGTCACAATAATAATGCATGTCATAATAATAATGTACTAAACTAAAAAAAACTTCAGTCATTGTGTACCGGAATAATAATTTTATAATAGTAATAATCATAATAATGTACTAACTAAAATGACTTGAATCATTGTGTACCGGAATCTCTGCACACATAGTGCACAACTCTCTGCACAACTAACCTGTTACTGATTTTTACTCAATGTTATGAAGCAATCTCTTTGCATATATTCTTGCAATTTTAAATGAGAGGGTATATTTAGTTAAAACAAAATGGCTTAGAATGGCATGTCAAATCTGGATACATGGATTCACTCAGGGATGGGGTTACCTTGATAAACATAAAACGTAGTTCATTCATTTCCACGGGGTCTATAACGAAGACGGCCCCAAAACGGGAATAGAGTTGAAGAGAAAGTTCCTTCTTAACCCCGTGTTCACACCAGAGATCCGCTTTCGTTAAATTTCGTACTATGCACAAACGGACTAGGTCAGTGTCATGGTTTAAGTGTACTATAATTGCCGTGCTGGGTCACGACTTGCAAGGAGTTGATTTTTCACGGTCTCGTTGATTATAACCAGCGTAATTTGTCCTTGAACTGTTCTCGTGAACAGTTTGTGTTTTGAAACACTTTTTCTTAGAGATGGAAAGAAAGTGGGGCGAGATAGAATAAATGTATAAGTTAGGAGTGACAGTGCAATTCTCGACCCCGTGATTTTGATGAACACTTAGAAGGGAAGAGAAGGGGTGAATAAGGATAGATAGTTTAAGACGCTTAGTCGCGTTCAGAAATTCGTACATAAAATGTAGAAAGCACGAGGGTTTAAAGATTTCAGTAATTGTTTTGACATTTTAAATTGACCTTGTCTGTTTTTAGTACAAGGCCGTGACCAACTCCCACGTAGAATATATTAATACTGCGAGATGAGCTCGCATGGATGCACCAATCAAATCTAGGGATTTGGACGGTAGTTTGCAGGTGGCTGCACAGTATAAAAGTGTAGCCATACCTATGTCCATTACTCCATACAGAAAACTCCAATCTGTGCAGGCGTCGGCACGATTCTGCCTGAAGAATCCTAAGTCTGTTCGATGTCATGTCTAGTCCACTATAGACATTTGAGATGAAGCCATATGCTTGAATGAGATATGCCCACTGCTATTGTCCACTGTTCCCTGGTTGTTTCTAACACCAGGGACCAAGCGTAAGTGTTTGTCCATTGATGACTCAGCAATGAACGAGGAGCTGAACATAAGTTATCCACTAGGACAGGATTGCCGCATATATTAGGAATGCTACCCAAGACTGCAAGACAAAGATTTATATTGACTTGCAATTAGTATGAATGTATGGCATCCACATCTGTGAATTGGGATTGATTTGTCTGGATGAGGCTGGGAATTGCCAGCCCATCCTAGAGTAGATATCTAGACTTAGCTACGTCAGTTTATATTGACGAGCTCGATCCATTATAAGCGGTAGGCACAAATAGCTGAGATGACATCGTCGCCAGAGCCCATATTAGTATATTGATTGATATATAGTAGGCAGACCAGATCTGAGAGATATATAATTAGTACTTAAATTGTTAGTGAGTCAGAATTATCATAATATTATAGGAATCTAGAGAAGACTTCGAGTGACATATTATTGAATTTAGATTTGATGCTGCTGATGTTGTATTCACTATGTAATAGATCTAGACAAAATTGTTAGGGTAATTAATGTAATTAAATTTGTGGCCCTGCAGGTCTGTTTATGAAACTTATTCAGATTGTTCTTAGTGTGTGGCATGGTACGAAAGATTGAATATTAAATACCTCTCGATTTAAATGCAGTCATAATACCATCATTGAGAAGACCCTCTTCATAACAGCTAGAGGGGACTTTAGTCCAGAACCCTAACACTGGAGGGCACTATCACCCAGTCCAGATTCGTAACAGTCAGTCTTTATAATTATGTCGCCTATTGGTGTTCTCAACTAACTTACTAGAGTCAGTGAGAACATCAATAGACGAGATATAAAGATTTACGTCATCCGTTCGTGAGTGGTACTAAAAATTAACGATAGCAGATCTCTGATGTGAACGTGGGATAATTCTCTCTTGGGCCAGTGACAAGTACAACAGAAAACATTAATGTTAACTTGCGGTGACATTTGAATTTATGATAGAAACAGTAATAGAACTATTGGAAGTACTCATTTGTATTATTAATAGTGTTTGTGTATTACTAGATCCAGATCTAGTTACTCACTCGGCACACAGATTATGTAGATCCAGGTAGAAAACAACACGCAGAATCGGCACACAGATTATGTAGATCTAGATAGAAAACAACTCACAACTGGCACAGTAACACCCGCATGGCCCATGCAAAAGCCAGGCGGCACAGAAACTCATGCCCTCAAACTTTGAAACGCAAACGGAGGTTTAAAGTCGAAACAAAACAAAGGCAGGAGGGAGGCCATCATTGTTGAGGAGAAAGCATTATTCGATATTTTTAGGCCTATTTTCATTGATTACAAAATTACGATACTTCGCTTTCAAGTCAAAGGAATAGACATAGTAGCAAAACGAACTATCTTTCACGTGCAATTTTTCAGGTCTGGGCATTTCTTCCTCCCTCACTCCCTCCCAAAGAAAAGAAAACAAACCCGCCGACCGGCGCTGCACTGTGGCGACGAAGTGACTGCTCCAGTTATAACTGGGCTGCAATGGCACAAAGGCAAATTTCCCAAATGGGATTAAAGAGTTATACAAATACAAAATACAAAAATCCAGTCTCTTTTTTTGTCAGCCTCTTGTGTTTATTCGAGTGTAATGGGGTGAACCATTACAGGGCTGAGAACAGAGCTCGCTGCAGTGGAAGGGAGATAAACCCGTTATTTTGATCAGCTGGACCACTGGATGTGGTCAAGGGGCAGTAACCACACAGAAACCATAGATAATCTCCCCTTATTGTTTATCGCGCACTTGACATGAGTCATGCAGTGTTGAGTAACATTGCCAACTGATGTACTCACTGCGCCAATTTTAAATCATAGTCTTGGCGTGGTCTGTATTGTCCAGGATTGGTCAATTTAAGTGACCCTCCCTGGTGCCAGAAGTAGAAACTTGTTATGTATCACTACATTGTAAGTTTTGGTTAGTATATTTATCTTGTTAAGTAATATTTTATCAAGATGGTGTATTTACAACATACACGAGCAAGAGGGTAGCTTTTAAAAATGTTTTTATTTGTTTTAATGTTTTATTAGAATTGGCACTTAGTGAACTGTAAGGAGTAAATGGGTTGCGCGTGTTTGGGTGACGCTTAGATGATAGCCTGGGTCAATCAGTTCCACCCAAGTCTTCAAGACAGCAGGACGTGTCATTGTGTCCAGACTAACATAAAAGTAAAAGAAGTTGTAATTAATATTTCAAGATTTGTGAAGTGCCAGCTCTGATGATGTAGATCAAGTGTGAATTCATTTGGTTAATTCACCGCGCCTATCGGTTGGGTTTATCGTAATGTCTTGTTTATTGTATTGTGGTTTATTGTCTTGTTTATTGTACTGTTTATTGTCTTGTTTATTGTACTGTTTATTTGTCTTGTGTTTATTGGCATTGTGTTATTTGATTTGTTTCTTTTCTTTTTCTTTTAATAAAATTGTTGTCCTCTCAAAACCTGATAGTTTTGTTTGTATGTTTGTTTGTGTGAGATAGCTGTGTAGAGAGACCGCTCGTGTTCCCGGTCGTTACATATTTGGTGTCAGATTAGACCTAGCTATAGATAGAGAGAGACCCGCTCGGTCCCGTTCCTGTGTTACATTTTTTGGTGTCAGGAGTGGGATAGCTATTTAGGGAGACCCGCTCGGTCCCGTCCTGTGTCACACGAGCTTCAGGCAATCCTTTAAAATTATTGCTCTGACAATAAAATACAGTGAGCTTCTACTTTGTTCCCTTTGCTAACCCCTGTGCACGAGACACCGTGTTCAACACAAGTTTGACTTGGTGCAATCTCCCTGGCTATAAACGGGTGGGCAGAACTTTGACTAGCATAAGATCTGAAACAAGACTGTAGATTATTATGGGAAACTTTGTAGATCAAACTTTTTCAACCGGGGGTGGTTGGGGGGGGGGGTATTTCGATGTGAGAAATGTGGTTTGGGGACCTGAACAAAAGTAACATTAATAGCAAAAATCCCTGAAGTGACCTTTCAAATGTGGACACATTCTCGGTTGGAATTTCATAGTGTGATGAAAGAAAGGGAGAGAGAGAAGACTAAAAGCACAGGTTTGTCCCGGGCAATGCCAGGTACCTCATCTAGACGTCCTAAAACTAAAATACAACTCTTTTTTCGTGAAGAAAATCTGGTGGAGAAAAAAAAAAAACAGGTTCCCGATAAGAATTTGAAATTTAAAATTGAATTTAAAACACAACAAACAAAAAAATGTTAACAATAATGAAATGAATACAATAATCCATTTGCATTAGAACTCTACATTCGCTGTTATTTCCAGCACTGACACTTTTTCTGTCTGAAATAAGATGGGTCTTACAAAACCCAGCAGTTTGTAATACTACATAAATTGAGCTTGTGTAAGTCAGCAGTAGACGCATTTTAAACACTAGCTGAGTTGCCCGGCCCTGCCCGGGATAAATCAATTTATTAGTTTCAGTTCCTTTAGCTTTATTTTAATTTTGTTTGTTTGTTTTTATATAAGTTTTACTGCTCTCCTTTTGTGCGTTGACATCCTGCGCATCCCGTCAGCATCCGTCAAACGGCAATGATTTGCGCACGGGTTAGTTTGTTTGTTAGTGAACACATCGCAGGAAGTGATAACGTCATGTGTAGGCGGGAGTGGGCTATTATTAGAAACATACATCAATATCTTATTGATCGTAAATTTCGGATCAAACGGTCTCGTGAATTTAGTCTTTAATTATAACCGCATTTACCGATTAACTCAGAAATAACAAAAGGTTTTGTTTGTGTATAGCGATAGGAACAATGTTCGCTATCCCATAATTCTTTGTGCCAAATTTCAGGTCGGTGCGTTGTATAGTTTCCGAGTCCATAGGACTATTAGGGGTTTTGTTGTAGCTTTATTATGTAGATAAATAAAATATAGTAATAGATACTCTCACCGATAAATATTTTATACAGACAACAAACAGGTTTAATTTGTAGGCAATAATATGCATAGCTGTAGAATGACGTGACTTAGTGAATGTAAATACAATAGGGTAGAGGTAGGATAGTACTTAGCATTTCACCAAGTCACGTATGCTGAATATAATGAATATAATCTGTCTGGTTTATATCTCTAACTGAACCACTGAGAATTAAGGGCAAAGAGAATTGTGTTAATCTGTAGACAATTTTCAAGAAGCAACATATATATGATTATATTAGAATTCTGTAGAAAGTTCAGATCATTTAAAAAAAAAAAAAAAAAAAAAACAAGTACAACCCCCTCTCAATAAATGAATCATGAAACTTCACACCATGGTTGTACTGCAGTAGTCAACCCAGTTGTGTGCCAAAAGGCCAATAATACACTAAAAGTCTTGGTATGGGCAATGTTTCATATTGTACTGGATCAAAACTAAGAGAAATATTGGACCACTGACTGACTGGCAGTCGTGCTGCAGGTGTTTGGAACATGAGCATACGCTGAAGGACAGGCGGGAGTCCTGTCTCTTTGATGCGTCCTTCTCTCTGAGGACTGGTCCCAGTGCCGATGATACCGCTATAAAAGCTAACTTGACCAGTGGCCAGGGCTGTCCCACGGCCTGTTGGAGAAAGTTCACTACTGTCTCATCTCTTTCCTCTCGAAGGAATCTCGCTGACTGCATCTGTAACACAGGTTGTTCTCCATACTTCTCAGAGATCAGACGACGAATACATTGTAAGTCATTATTTGTCATATAACAACAGGCAAACATATATTTGAGTATCTCTATGTCGCCATCACAACGTGCCCTGTTCAGCGGTTCTCCTATTTCACTACGTTTCATCAGCCCGTTGTTCACAATCAACCATAAAAATAATTTATAAACGGCTGTTTCCCCTGTTCTCGTCTTAAATTCCTCAAAAAGGAAATGATAGGAATTGTGTACAATGGGCGTGGCACCTTTGTCCATCAATAAAAATAAAGTTTGGAGACATTGCTCTTCACTTACAGTCCCTTTGTGGAGTGATTCTAACCAGTGAACTATGGCTGTGCGTTGTGCTTTATCTAATAGATCAGGATCCGCTCCATGATTTAGTAAAAGCACGATACAGTCGGGATCAGATGCATACATCAACGCTATCATGCCTTCATTGTCTTGTTTGTTAGGATCAGCTCCGTTTCTTGGCGGTGTCCCAATCGCGTCCATATTTCCAGTCTCTGATGCCACAGTGAACATGTTTTTGCCATTGATGTCTTTCTTGTGAGCGCGACATTTGGTTTCTAGTAACATTTTCATTACCTTTCTCTGTCTCCTCTCTGAGGCCATCATAAGCGCGGTCTTGCCATGTATGTCTTGCAGGTCAGGGTCACCTCCAATTTCTAGTAGTGCTCTAGCCATCTGTACAGAATATTCTACGTCAGCCATCCCTGCAGGATATCCTAATGCCATTATTAATGACATTAATGCGGTCCTGCCTTCTTTGTCTTGCTGGTTAGGGTCACATCCGCCTTCTAGAAGTGCTTTAAGCAACTTTAAATAGCCTCTGACTGATGCCATCATTAGGGCGTTCAAGCCTTTCTTGTCTTGCATGTTAGGGTCACCTCCCTTTTCTAGTAGTACTTTAACAATCTCCACATCTCCCCTCTCTGATGCAATTATTATCGCAGTTTTGCCATGTATATCTTTGTGGTTAGGGTCACCTCCCTTTTCTAGTAGTACTTTAACAATCTCCACATCTCCCCTCTCCGATGCCATTATTAAGGCAGTTTTGCCATGTATGTCCTGGTGGTTAGGGTCACATCCCTTTTCTAGTAGTACTTTAACAATCTCCACATTTCCCATCTCTGATGCAATTATTATCGCAGTTTTGCCATGAATGTCTTGCTGGTTAGGGTCACCTCCCTTTTCTAGTAGTGCTTTAACAATCTCCACATCTCCCCTCTCTGAGGCCATTATTAAGGCAGTTTTGCCATGTATGTCTTGCTGGTTAGGGTCACCTCCCTTTTCTAGCAGTGCTTTAACAATCTCCACATCTCCCCTCTCTGAGGCCATTATTAAGGCAGTTTTGCCATGTATGTCTTGCTGGTTAGGGTCACCTCCCTTTTCTAGTAGTGCTTTAACAATCTCCATATCTCCCCTCTCTGAGGCCATTATTAAGGCAGTTTTGCCATGTATGTCTTGCTGGTTAGGGTCACCTCCCTTTTCTAGTAGTGCTTTAACAATCTCCACATCTCCCCTCTCTGAGGCCATTATTAAGGCAGTTTTGCCATATATGTCTTGCTGGTTAGGGTCACCTCCCTTTTCTAGTAGTGCTTTAACAATCTCCATATCTCCCCTCTCTGAGGCCATTATTAAGGCAGTTTTGCCATATATGTCTGGCTGGTTAGGGTCACCTTCCTTTTCTAGTAGTGCTTTAACAATCTCCATATCCTCCCTTTCTGATGCGATTATTAACACAGTTTGACCATGAATGCCTTGCTGATTAGGGTCACCTCCCTGTTCTCGCAATGCTCTATCAATCCTCACTCCCCTTTCTGATGCCCTTATAAACGGAGTTTGGCCATCTAATATTATGTCTGGCTGGTTAGGGTCACCTCCCTTTTCTAGTAAAGCTTTAACAATCTCCACATCCTCCCTTTCTGATGCCATTATTAACACAGTTTTGCCACTTCTGGGTGGCTCCTTAGGGTAACCTCCCCTTTCCAGTAGTGCTTTAATAATCTCCATACCCAACCTCATTGATGCCATTATTATCGCAGTTTTGTCACGTGTGTGTCGTTGGTCAGGGTCACCTCCCTTTTCTAGTAGTGCTTTTACAATCTCCCAATCCCCCCTCTCTGATGCCATTATTAAGGCAGTTTTGCCATGTATGTCTTGCTGGTTAGGGTCACCTCCCTTTTCTAGTAGTTCTTTAACAGTCTCCCAATCCCCCTTCTTTGATGCTTTTATAAACGCAGTTGTGTTAGTTATGTCTGACTTGTTATAAACAACTCTCGCTGCCAACAGTACTTTAAAAATCTCCATTATTCCCATGTCATATTTCCTTAATAAACGTAGTTGAACATTTAAATTTCTGTCCTTAGTTGCCATCATTAAGGCACTGGTGCCTGTTTTGTCTTGCTGATTGGGGTCACCTCCCTTTTCTAGTAGGGCTTTTACAATAACCACATCCCCCCTCTCTGATGCCATCATTAGCGCGCTCATGCCTTGTTTGCCCTGCTTGTTAGGATCACCTCCCTTTTCTAGCAACGCTTTAACAATCTCTGCATCCCCCTTCTCTGATGCCATCATTAATACGCTCATGCCTTGTTTGCCCTGCTTGTTAGGATCACCTCCCTTTTCTAGCAACGCTTTAACAATCTCTGCATCCCCCTTCTCTGATGCCATCATTGATACGCTCATGCCTTGTATGTCCTGCTTGTTAGGATCACCTCCCTTTTCTAGCAACGCTATAACAATCTCTGCATCCCCCTTCTCTGATGCCATCATTGATACGCTCATGCCTTGTTTGCCCTGCTTGTTAGGATCACCTCCCTTTTCTAGCAACGCTTTAACAATCTCTGCATCCCCCTTCTCTGATGCCATCATTGATACGCTCATGCCTTGTTTGCCCTGCTTGTTAGGATCACCTCCCTTTTCTAGCAACGCTTTAACAATCTCTGCATCCCCCTTCTCTGATGCCATCATTGATACGCTCATGCCTTGTTTGCCCTGCTTGTTAGGATCACCTCCCTTTTCTAGCAACGCTTTAACAATCTCTGCATCCCCCTTCTCTGATGCCATCATTGATACGCTCATGCCTTGTTTGCCCTGCTTGTTAGGATCACCTCCCTTTTCTAGCAACGCTTTAACAATCTCTGCATCCCCCTTCTCTGATGCCATCATTGATACGCTCATGCCTTGTTTGCCCTGCTTGTTAGGATCACCTCCCTTTTCTAGCAACGCTTTAACAATCTCTGCATCCCCCTTCTCTGATGCCATCATTGATACGCTCATGCCTGGTATGTCCTGCTTGTTAGGATCACCTCCCTTTTCTAGCAACGCTTTAACAATCTCTGCATCCCCCTTCTCTGATGCCATCATTGATACGCTCATGCCTTGTTTGCCCTTTTTGAAAGCGCCACCTCCCTTTTCTGGTAGTGTATTAACATTCTCCCTATCTCCTTTCTCTGATGCCATCACTGATGCGGTTTTGCCACGTATGTCTTACTTGTTTGGGTCACCTCCACGTTTTATTGTGCTCTAACCACCTCTACAGCCCTGGTTCAGCATGTTGTCATCAATGCGGTTTTGCCACGTATGTCTTACTTGTTTGGGTCACCTCCACG
This sequence comes from Onchidella celtica, assembly GCA_963931925.1. Lineage (NCBI taxonomy): Eukaryota > Metazoa > Mollusca > Gastropoda > Systellommatophora > Onchidiidae > Onchidella > Onchidella celtica. The sequence goes on from OZ007581.1 coordinate 16,258,623, forward strand.
TTTTATTGTGCTCTAACCACCTCTACAGCCCTGGTTCAGCATGTTGTCATCAATGCGGTTTTGCCACGTATGTCTTACTTGTTTGGGTCACCTCCACGTTTTATTGTGCTCTAACCACCTCTACAGCCCTGGTTCAGCATGTTGTCATCAATGCGGTTTTGCCACGTATGTCTTACTTGTTTGGGTCACCTCCACGTTTTATTGTGCTCTAACCACCTCTACAGCCCTGGTTCAGCATGTTGTCATCAATGCGGTTTTGCCACGTATGTCTTACTTGTTTGGGTCACCTCCACGTTTTATTGTGCTCTAACCACCTCTACAGCCCTGGTTCAGCATGTTGTCATCAATGCGGTTTTGCCACGTATGTCTTACTTGTTTGGGTCACCTCCACGTTTTATTGTGCTCTAACCACCTCTACAGCCCTGGTTCAGCATGTTGTCATCAATGCGGTTTTGCCACGTATGTGTTACTTGTTAGCGTCACCTCCACGTTTTATTGTGCTCTAACCACCTCTACAGCCCTGGTTCAGCATGTTGTCATCAATGCGGTTTTGCCACGTATGTCTAACTTGTTTGGGTCACCTCCACGTTTTATTGTGCTCTAACCACCTCTACAGCCCTGGTTCAGCATGTTGTCATCAATGCGGTTTTGCCACATATGTCTTACTTGTTTGGGTCACCTCCACGTTTTATTGTGCTCTAACCACCTCTACAGCCCTGGTTCAGCATGTTGTCATCAATGCGGTTTTGCCACGTATGTCTTATTTGTTAGCGTCACCACCATGTTTTATTGTGCTTTAACCATCTGTACAGATCTTGTTCCGCATGCCATCATTAAAGCGCTCATATTTTCTTTGACTTATTGGTTAGGGTTATCCCCGCTGTCTAGTAGTACTTTGACCACCTTTGTATTTCATCTAGACAATGCAATCATTAGCGCGGCCTTGCCACTGTTTTCTTGCATGTTAACGTCACTTCCTCTTACTAACAGTGTTTTAACAGCCTTCGAATTTTCCTAAGGTCGATGCTGCCGTTAACTCAGTCATGCCATTTTTATCTTGCTTGTAAGGGTCCGTCCTCAAACCTATAATGTTGACGGCACTTCTCTCTTTGTGGAAGCCCCGAAGGGTTCAGATCGTGTTCAAATTTTACCGACAATTTAACCCTTCCCGTGTCTTCAGTGCAATGGCAGAAGCTGTGAAGTCCTTAGATTTGTATCCCTCTTATTTGTGTTACACACACCCGTTTCTATTAGTCTTCAAACCACCTCCATATTCTCTCTCACGTATGCCACCAGGAAGGTTTTGTGTCTCCTGTAAAGGTAGGGGGATCGAGTTCAGTTAGAAATGTTCCCAAGACATTTCTAGAGCAGGTCTTTGTTAAAGCGTCAGAAGTTGTAGAATCCTCAGATTTTGACACCACATTTTGTGCGTTTCTTGCAATTCTGAAATTTGTAAAGATAAAGTTTGTTAGTTATGACGCCTTACTACTCTCACCTTGTCATGCACCATTAACTTACCCGAATTTCTTCATTCAAGTAAAACTTGGATTCTCTTCCAAGTACCAAGTAACTCTACATTCTACCTGCATGGATCAGGAAAAATCCACTGCAGGCGTAAAAGGTAACCATTTGTGGACGTTGAATCTATGCCTACTGTCAGCCACGATGTCCAGACAATACCAGATAAAATCAGTACATGTATCTCTGTTTAAGGGTCCACCGATCTCAAAGCATTTGATCCTCGCCAGATGAACCGTGTACAACGGTAATCTAATATGTAAAACATAGACCTGACACCAAGAATAACATCGGGGTGTTTCTTTCTTTCTTTCTTTCTTTCTTTCTTTCTTTCTTTCTTTCTTTTCTTTCCTTCCTTCTTTCTTCTTTTCTTTCTTTCCTCCGCTGGTCAAATTGAAATAGGCTATTGGCCGTAACAACTATTAGGTAAAACAAAAATATGATTTATTTCATTTTCCTTTCTATCTCTTCTTCATCTATTTATTTAAAAATCTGCACTTAATTAAAACACTGAAGCTTTTGTAAACATGTTGTCTTGTGCACTTGTGGGAAGGGGGCAAGAGAATGAAGAATTATTATTCAAACCATTTTGGTCCACGGGTAACTATGTGTTCTTTTCTGAGACAATACCAGACAAATCACATATCAATGTGTGGGCGACAACCTCAACAACTAATCATCTTGGAATGATTTACGTCAAATCTCATCCAACCAGAGCGTCCAATATAATACTAAACAATGTAAGCAATTCAGGTCCTCCTTGATCGCCAGGAAATGCCTCTGGGTTTGCTGCTCTTTATTTAGCAATTTATAAAAGCCCAGAAGCATAAAGATCTCTCATTAGCTGTTTATCGACAAGCCCCGAAGCATACCGCTCTCGCATTGGCTGTTTATCGAAGCCCCAAAATATATTGCTGTCTCATTAGCTGTTTAACGAAGCTCCAACGCATACCGCTTTCTCATTAGCCGTTTATCGAAGCCCCGAAACCTACGGCTCTCTAATTGGATGTTTATCGAAGCCCCGAAACCTACGGCTCTCTAATTGGATGTTTATCGAAGCCCCGAAACCTACGGCTCTCTAATTGGATGTTTATCGAAGCCCCGAAACCTACGGCTCTCTAATTGGATGTTTATCGAAGCCCCGAAACCTACGGCTCTCTAATTATATGTTTATCGAAGCCCCGATAATGTTCGCTGTCTCATTAGCTGCTAATCGAAGCTCCGAAGCATACCAATCTCTTATTAGCTGTTTATGGAAGCAATTTGAAAGTTATGAAAAATGGCGTCTAAACAACACAAACTCGAGACTATAGTAAATACAACGTAACAGTTAAAAATGCAACCGGTGTATGAGCAAAAAGGAGTACCAAAGCGTGCACACGAGTGTTTATTTGTCACTGAGTTTATGAGTTTCGATTAATCTAGATTTAGATCTCTGAGATTCGAAGAGGAAGGTGGTGATGTTGTAGATGTTACCGTTGATGATTGGAGATGAAAGCTGAGAAAGTCAGATTGAACTGCTGCGGATGTAAAAATAAAGCCAGATTGTACTGCTGCTGATGTAAACGTAAAGTCAGATTGGACTGCTCCTGGTGCAGAAATAAAGTCAGATTGTACTGCTGCCAGTGCAAAAAGTAACCGGCAGATAGAAGAATGGGTTGTTAAACAAACGCCTACATCCATCAAAGGCGAGATTACCAAATTATATGGTTTGATTTACATAGTTTTGCCACTTCGTTTAATGAATGCTTCTCCCTTTTGAATATGGATGTGACATAATGGAATCATAGTAAAAAAAAAATTTTAAGCTACTGGAAATTTAAGCTTAAGTGTGAGGTGGCGACCTTCGAGACAACCGGTCTTGTAATTTCCGTGAAAATATCGGAGTGGAGCGGGTCCTGTGGACAAGCCCAGTTACGCATGTAACTTTCCCTCTAAAGGCCTGTTTACACTGGTAGGTTTTAGGAATAGAAAAAAGGAATGGGGGACTGTGTGGGAAGAACTCTCCTGGCTTTCCGATTTCCCCCTTCGAAACATGACAAAAACAAACGATGCGCATCGTTTCTCATTCAGAAAACGGACCAGAGTAAACAAACAGAATTTCGGAGGGGGAAATCGGAAAACAAAAGGCGGAAACCCAGGAGAGTTCTGCCCAGATGGTCCCCCATTCCTTTTTTCTATTCCTAAAACCTACCAGTGTAAACAGGGCTTAAATGCTCGTATTCTATTCCCCGTAGACGCACGATTTTGAAGTAGTTTGGAAATCCACAATTCTATTTATTCTACTTTATGGTAGTGGTATAGCATTTAATGAAGAGAGGAAGATAGGCACAAGTAACACGGGGCAAGACGGGACAGCGGGGTAAGATGGGCCACCCTTGTAAATAGCAAACCAAACATTTCTGACTCGTTCCAGCTGCACGTATCAATAGCCTTTTATCAAGGGAAGTTACTCCCAAAATGTTTTCTCTTTGAAGGCGGCCTTTTTGGATCAACACACAGGAGATTGATTTTGCGACTGTTTTCAATTTTTTTCGAAAGGTAAGAATTTTACGATAATGCCCACAAAATATTAAGCAGCACAGCTTTTATCGTATTAAGGTTGATTATTATCTATTTGGTCAACATCCTATATGCCAAAAACTTCAGTAGTTTAGTCCTGTGTAGTTGAAAATCTACAGTTGTCTTTCTCTCTCCCAGTGGGGCATGATGGGCCGTGGGCTGAGGGGCAAGATGGGACAGTGGCCATCTTGCCCCGTGTGTCACCAACGCCAGGATTCAGCCCAAGATTGGATTGTTTTAAATTAGTAGCCAGTTTATTAATCAAGACTAGGCTGTTTAGATCTAGATCTAGGCCTATGTCATATCGATATCTAGACATTAGATTGCAGCCGCAGAATTACGAAAATATTTTTAGAGATCATATTAATTACACTGAGCCTAGTTTGGTATTTTAAAGTAAGCCAGTTTTACGAGTATCCATGCAAATTGTCACATTTACATTGTCTTCTTTCATCAATGCCCGCCACGTTCTCCCACTTTTTTATTTCACAGCCATCATGGTTTGTCATTATAAACGAAAAACGGAGCGCTTCTCTTGGTCAATAGAGGATATGGATCGTGCCATTTCTGCTGTGAAAGAAGGGGGCATCTCTGTCAGAGAGGCTGCAAGACATTACAGTGTTCCTAGAAGTACACTTCCATTACTCGTCGGTCATGTTATAATGGATAAAGATGGAAAACAGTTTGGCAAGACATCCACTTCTTTCCTCGTTCTTGGAAGATGTCACTCAGCAAGTGAATATTGTGTACATACAGCCAGGTAATGCAGGACCTGCAGGTGACACCAGAAGTAGAGCCGCCTGTCCCCATGGGCGGAGCTTCAGTGAACACACACACAACTATTTCAAAACTATGATGACGGATTCTCATTCAACATTTGTGTCAGTCCTTTCTCTCTGATATAAATCAGGGATGGGAATTTTCCGCGGAAACGCGGATTTCCGCGGAAGTTGATTTTGAGCATCCTCGGAAATTTTTTTGCGCTCGCGGTGCAGTCGGCTTAACAAAAAATAAAAAAATATCATAGTAAGTTTGCGATTGACAAGAAATCTGGCATAGTCTGTGATTCGTAGGCTTTCGTGAATGATTTCCCTTGCGTCCACTTCCTGTTTACTAGTTTCTTCAAAATGGCTACCCGCAAAGATATTGTTAGTTCTCGGAGTGACTTCTTTGACGAAACTGGCTTTGCCCCTTGACCCCACCGGGGCCTAAGGCGGCCCCTGGACCCCGGCCGCATTAGGTTTCCTCTGAAATGGCTTTGACCAATTCCCATCCCTGAACTGGTGACGGTGAGGTGTTTTTTTAATGGAAGCGCATATCCGTACAACATGTTCTTAAAAAGTGTGTACTAAAATTTTTGTTTGTTTGTTTTGTTTGTTTTTTCCTTTTTTTCCACACCCATTTCTCATTTTCATTTATTATTCAAGGCAAGGGTGGTTCAACTGGTGTGGTGGGTGACCATGTTGTTGTTACTAGTTTTAAAAGCTGAAATGAATTTTAATACATATTTTTCACTTCCAACTGCTTTAGTTTTTATTGATATTGTGTCCTTGAATGTTTCATTTTTGTTTAAAAACATGTTTAAATACATATGTGAAGTCTGGTAACCAACTTGTCTTATTTGACAGTCATAAAAAAAACGGGCCCATCTTACCCCATGGCTTGGCCCGTCTTGCCCCATACCCGGGGCAAGATGGGCCAATACCGAAAAATCACAAAATTTTCTCTGGCCTCATGACGCATCAAATATTTACCATCAAACTTTGTATATTACTTGTATGTGCCAAATGCTAATATGTGACAAAGTTTTAGCTTAATACCTTTGTTGGTTCTTGTGTAACAAGCTGTTAAAAATTTGTGACCCATCTTGCCCCGTGTTCCCCCTATAATATCACCATGTTTTATACGCCAATATACGTTGCAGAGAGACATTCAGTCGTGGCCCACAGCGTATCGATTGGTTGTAAAATGGGACACTCAAATGTTGCCCACCGTGATGTGAAAAAAGGTTTTAGGCGTGTCACCCCTTGTTATGTTAGCCATCAAAACACAATTTTTCGTATCTCTCCTGATGTCTTGTCGGTGCGTATCCTTTGACGGGGATGATGTCTCTAATGATACATGGTACTTTGATTTTGGGCGATCCAAGAAATGTGTACGCTCCACTTTGACTAGTTGACATCTCCCCCCCCCCCTCCCCCCTCTTGCCCTTATCCCCCGCCAATATACCCTGCTACATCCCTCTCCCCCTTGTACAAGCGTTCGGACATTATAATGGTGAATGTCTGTGTTTATGTCAACATTAACTGACATTTTACATGAAAGATTAGACTATTTCATTAAATGTGTGATCTTCATTAAATCCACGTTAATTCATTACAATAATCTGGAAGCGTGCATCCCCCCCCCCCCCCGGCCCCCCAAATTATCCCATGAGAACCTTTTATTTACTGGGAAAACTCTCCCCCCCCCCCCAACCCCACCTTCCCCCAATGGCGTAAAGCTGGGTTCTCATGTGTACGGAAACGGAGACGGCAACGGAAACGTCAAAGAGCCTTCAAGTCGTGAAACAGAAAGAATGTTTCCGCACGCCGTTTCCGTACACATGGAAACACTTTTTCTTTTTACTATATGAGGGATTTTTTGCCGTTTCCGCTTCCGTACACATGAGAACACAGTTTAAATACTTCCTCAATGACCTGCTGGGGCTGGTAATGTAGAAACTATGTCTACAGGCCTTTCCCCTGATTTTCTGTAAACCACAGACATTGTAGTACATCCTCAACTCATTAAAAAGCATTTAAAATAATCCATACTATTACATCCCGATTTCTACCTTCAATACTCTTTAAGCACTAGGCTGCGAAATTATTACTCAACCAATAGAGAAGGTCCCATTTTAACGTTTACATTCATTGCATGCCATTGGAACTCACATGAAGTGTGTATACTGTCTATAAACACGTAAGGATTAGGAAGTCATTTGTTTTCATCGAAACGTGCAGACAAATAATCATGAACATAATTATTTTACACCAATATTCACCTACGCCCATGATAAACGGAAAGTTACGTACATAATTATACTGTAATGGGGCTGGAGGGGTGAACATGCAAACAGTGAAACATTGTAACTCCGTGACCAAAAATGATGACATGTTGTGACCTACATCATATACTAAACTCTGCAGCCTCTTGGTTTCTCGGCACTCAAAGTGACACCAATTGTGGAGAAAAGGGGGCCATTTTCCTAATATGGCAAAACGGTTGTATGACATTTGGAGCACTACTGCAGATCAAAGAAAGCCGCCGTGTGATATTTGGAGCACTAAGTTAGTTCAAAGAAAGCCGCCATGTGATATCTGGAGCACTAAGTTAGTTCAAAGAAAGCCGCCATGTGGTATTTGGAGCACTAAGTTAGTTCAAAGAAAGCCGCCATGTGACATTTGGACCACTAAGTTAGTTCAAAGAAAGCCGCCATGTGATATTTGGAGCACTAAGTTACTTCAAAGAAATCCGCCATGTGACATTTGGACTACTAAGTTAGTTCAAAGAAATCCGCCATGTGACATTTGGACCACTAAGTTAGTTCAAAGAAAGCCGCCATGTGATATTTGGACCACTGAGTTAGTTCAAAGAAAGCCGCCATTTGACATTTGGAGCACTAAGTTAGTTCAAAGAAAGCCGCCATGTGACATTTGGAGCTCTAAGTTAGTTCAAAGAAAGCCGCCATGTGACATTTGGACCACTGAGTTAGTTCAAAGAAAGCCGCCATGTGGCATTTGGAGCACTAAGTTAGTTCAAAGAAAGCCGCCATGTGGCATTTGGAGCACTAAGTTAGTTCAAAGAGAGCCGCCATTTGACATTTGGAGCACTAAGTTAGTTCAAAGAAAGCCGCCATGTGGCATTTGGAGCACTAAGTTAGTTCAAAGAAAGCCGCCATGTGGCATTTGGAGCACTAAGTTAGTTTCACTTCGTTGTGTCCTTTTTTTGTTGTTGAAAATTTAGAATCACAATTCTTCCTCTTGTATAATAATTACAATACAGAAAAAAATTGAGTTGAGCTTTTTTTAGTTGTTGTTTTTTCTTGCATTTTTCATTGATAGCTTCCCTTCGGCCCACTTCTCTTTCTCCTTCACTTTGCTAGATATATATTTTGATTTCTTCCTTTCCCGTACGCTTCACCTACATGCAAAGTTGAAATTCTCCTGACTTTATTAATACGCTTAAGGCCGCCTTCAGATAGGGCTTCCTTTTTCACTTTTCATTTTTCACTCTTCATTTTCTTGATCGTTGGGGTTTTCCCAACACATATACACATGGTCTTTAAACTTAAAAACTTAATAATCATAGAGTATTTAGTAGCAAAGCCCCTCACCTCTCTTCATTCCACACTAGAAATGAGCAAGTTCATTCTTGTTGTCATCAGGGCTATTCACTTATTCATCGATGAAGAGTGAAGAGTGAAGAATGAATCTCCATCTAAAGGTCCCTCTCTTTTCCTATATTGCCATTTTCGTTTCCTTCGTGAAGAATGAAGAATGAAAAGTGAAAAATGAAGCCCTATCTAAAGACGGCCTTAATATACACAACAACCTTTTATTGGGTACGCGCTCACACCTCGCCCCGGCGGTGATCTGTCATATTGTAAGGGCCTCCATGCGGAGTCTAGTGTAATAACAACATATGTCTGGTATTGCCACAAGTTTTGACGATAAATTACGCAGACATGTACATTTTTGGATAAAATTCAGGCTTTGGTATTATTTATTGACAATCTTTTTGGTAGAGATCAAAGAGGTTATATATAGCTAGAGGTCAGACTAGCGCTACGGTAGGTGAAGTAAAGATGGCGGCCAACTTACGGCAAGCCTGCTTCGATCTAGACAGTACGGCTAAAGTAAAGCCAACTTACGGCAAGCCTGCTTCGACCTAGACAGTACGGCTAAAGTAAAGCCAACTTACGGCAAGCCTGCTTCGACCTAGACAGTACGGCTAAAGTAAAGCCAACTTACAGCCAGCCTGCCTCGACCTGGACAGTACGGCTAAAGTAAAGCCAACTTACGGCAAGCCTGCCTCGACCTAGACAGTGCGGCTAAAGTAAACAAATCCAAGCCTAAAACAATACGCTCTTTCAGATTGTTTCAACGGGGATTACAGTAGTAATAGTGGGCTGACTTAGGCAACAACACAGACTAATAAATCAACCAGACTGGAAACACAAGCTTCGGGCTGTGTCGTTTTTTACGGAAGTTAATGAGATGCGGCTGCATAACCAACATGGCCGCCGCTCGGGAAATTCCTATTCTAGTTCTATCTACAGTAGAAATTTCTTTTTATTTGTCAAGATTGGTTGTACATGTATTAATAACGCATTATCTTGCCTATCCTTTCATTTTATTGTCTACAGCTGCCTTTTTTTTTTATTGTTATAAATGATGACCGTCTGGACTTTTAACGACCGCTGCATTGTAGCTATGCTGAAGCGTCGGTCGCAACCGTAAACCTAATGTGGCGGATAGTTCATGACCTTTCGCTGTTTTGTGACGTCATACAATGGGCTCATCCAGTCTGGTTATTTTCTTAGTCTGTGGGCAACAATGCCTGCACTTCTGATTAGAAAGGTGCCTTTTGGCACACAAGTAGCCTGTACCAATCTAAGAAATTTTAGGGTAGGACACAAGTTGTGGCTGCATAATTTGACCCTCATTTGCATAAATTAAAAATGGCCGCCACGGAGCAGTACCACCAATTAGAAAGAAGCATGACTTCTAGTTAAACTATGGCATAAATGCAAAAAAAGGTGTCTATATATAGGTTTAAAAGGATGCTGAATTCATTAGAAGGGATAAAATTTGCATATTATATAAGGTCTGCTTTACCCAAAATTAAAAATTCTTTTGCACTTTATGCTATGCGGAAATTATCTTTGTTACATATTCACGCATCTGATGATAGCATGTGCGGTTACAAACCACCTCAATCTAGGACAGACACCTGTCATGGTTATGGACCAGCCTCCTTTCACTGTGGCTAAAAAGATCCAGTGGACATACTCCAACACTCTTGGTGAGGACAAATTTGTTGTGATGCTTGGTGCCATGCATACTGAGAAGGTGTAATATGACTGTCTTGGCGACTGGCTTGAAGACAGTGGGTGGACATCTCTTCTTACAAACAGTGGATTAGTATCCAGTGGTGTCACTGACTCTCTTCTCAAAGTGTCTCATCTTAATAGGACACGTTATATGCATCAAATCACAGCGTTCACCCTTTATTCGCTCTTGTAGCAAGCTTGTCTGGAATACTTGAGAACGAGCGTACTGGATGAACCTCTGTCACTTGAACTCTGGATACAGCAACAACGGGACAAAGAGCCTCAATTCATGTATTGGCACCAAACGATGGAACTGGAGCTAACAGTGCTTCAGTTTGTGAAAGCAAACCGTGCAGCCAATTTTCATGTGTACCTTGAAAGTCTTCAACACCTTATGCCATGGATTTTCGCTCTAGATCATTATACATTATGCACGCAATCTGCCCATTCACTTGCGAGACATGTGTGCATTGAAGGAAATGCATCCACAGATCTACAAAGAGTTTGTGGAGGGGGGGATTTGTTGGGCAGAAGACAGAACGATCTTTCTCCTGTCTCGCTCTTGACCAAATGCATGAGCATCTCATTTGCACAGCAAAAGGTGATGGTGATGTTATTGGACTCACTGAAGACCCTGAAGCTCTCAGAAGGTTTATGATTGCAGGACCCGAGCTCGCCGGAATAACAGAAGAATTTGAGCAAACATCAAAAATTCCAAGAAACTTTCAAAGAAGACACAAACTCGTTGATCAATGCATTTTCTGAATTAGGCAATCCTTTTTTAGAAGATACCGGTGATCTGGTCTCACTAGAAACATCTCAAGTCATGGGCCACGATATTGTTAGCGCAGTGATGACTATCACTGAAACTGGAAGCAAGAAGTATGATAAATTTTTTTCACAGCGAATACAAAAAGCTTCAATTCCATGGTCAGCAAAGATTCACCTCAACAAATTGCCACTGTTTTCAACAAAATTTTCACAAAGCAAAGAAGTCTGTCATTGCATCTCTCAAAGAGGAAAGATCTCAAGTAGTGCACATGATGCTTTCAGGACATGCAGGAAGGGAAATTGATGAGGACATCTTTTCTCACGAAAATAGTGAAATTCCACCAAGCCTTTGTTCAGCAGGCCAGATGCACAAAGGAACCAAATCGGAAATCATAAAATGCTTGGAATCGGAGATAGAATGTTCAGCTTCGACTCCCACTGCTGATGTTATGATTCTCGATGGAGCTTTTGTTGTACAGTCATTAAGGCCAGGTCTTGTGTCAACATTCAAGGAATATGCTGACCATGTTTTTGTACCTTATATTCTTTCTTGTCTTCAAAATGTTTCTCGACTGGATGTTGTATGGGACATATACAAACCTGACAGTGACAGCCTGAAGTTTGGTACTCGGCAAAGGCGAGGTGAAGGTGTTCGGCGAAGTGTGACACTGTCTTCCAGAATGCCAGGAAACTGGCAGACTTTTTTGCGTGTTGATGCAAACAAAACAGTTGTTTCCTATATTAGCAGAACAAATCCAGAACATATGTGTAGGAGGCAAAGAAATAGTTTCTACATTTGGAGAAAATGTGCTCAGTTCTCCTGTCAGATCAACATCACAAGGGCTTGCTCCTTGTACACACGAAGAAGCAGATACCCGCATTTTCATCCATGTTGCTGATGCCACGCTTCACGATTTCAAACGGATCATAATTCGTTCCAGTGACAGTGATGGTGTGGTTATTGCTGTCTCGTGTATTCAATATCTCTGTCTTGATGAGTTGTGGATTTCCTTTGGATCTGGTCAGGCGCACAAGTACATTCCTGCTCACCTTATTGCACAACACCTGGGCCCAGCAAAGTCTCGAGCTTTGTTAGCATTTCACTCCCTGACAGGGTGCGACGCCACTTCAGCATTTTACGAGAAGGGGAAGAAAACAGCTTGGAATGTGTGGCAAGAATTTCCAGACCTAACTCCAGCCCTGCTCCATTTATCAACATTTCCACAATGCATTGATGATGATATCATGTCCTACATAGAGGCATTTGATGTACGACTCTACAACAATTCCTCAGAGATCACATCTGTCAACGCTACTCGCCTTGGACTTTTCATTTACAAAAGCCAAAGACTTTAAACATATGCCCCCCCCCCCCCTCAAAAGATGCTCTCTTTCAACACACTCTTTGGGCTGCATATTAAGCAGGTCATATTTGGGGACAAACTTTGATCAATTGCCCTGCTGTGCCTGATCCTTCAAAATGGGGTTGGATGAAGGAAAGTGGTACCAATAGATGGCAGCCACTATGGTTAACCAAACCACTGATATCCAAAATTCAAACTCTTGTTACTTGCCATTGCAAGAAGATTTGCAAACCACCTTATAAATGTTGTGCAGCCCAGGTATGCAATCCAGTCAAGTAAATCGTAAGAATAATCAACAGAATATTAAATGCATAATTCTTAAGTGAGTAATTACTATTTTAGCGGCTACAGACTATTCTGCTGACATGAACTAAGGTCACATAGTAGTTAAAGACTATCAGTGTACTTAAGTTTACAGAATTTTTTTCGTTTTAATATGCCTTCCATTTGTATCTCTTGCAGTTTTATCATGTCATTCCACGGTTATTACAATATTTTCAGATTGGGCAAAGGAGATATTTCAATATTATGAGCTATTACTTCTTTCATTCTTTGTAAGAGTTGCAATTGAAAAGAACATGCTGATTATTATACCCTATGCATTTTTTAATTTTATGAGTCATATGCCAGACGCACTTTGATTCATGTAAAGTCCAATTTAATTTGGTATTACTTATGATTACTACATTTTATTCTTTTTTAGCACATTAAACATTTAATTACATGATTGAATTCTGGAAACATTAAGTTACATAGGGTATTGTTGGTGTTTTTGTTTTGTTTACTGATCTTATTTTATAAGACAGTCAATTTGGGGTTATCAGGTTGTTATTTGAAGTGTTAATAAAAAATTTATGATTTTATGGCAATTCTTTCCATTCCATTGAATTCTCCACCATTGAAAACCATAGTAAGGATACCAAAATTATATTTGTAGCTTTTTTAGATTGAAAAATATAACATGTTATGGTTTTCACTGTTTTTTGTGGCGGCCATTTTTAATTTATGCAAATTAGGGTCAAATAATTCAGCCACAGCTTGTGTCCTACCCTAAAATGTTTCGGTTTGGTATAAGGTATTGCTATGCCAAGTAGTTCCTTTCTAATCAAAAGTGCAGGTTTTAGTGGTTTTTTCAGGCTAAGTCAGTCCACTATAATGAGCAGACTTAATTTATGTGTAACAGGGATGGGCACGAGCGGGTCTCCCTATCTCACACAGTTAAACATACAAATAAAACTATCAGGTTTTGAGAGGACATTTAAGTTTATTAAAAGGGAAAAAAAAACAAATAATAATACAACAATACAATTCACAATAAACAGTACAATAAACAAAACAATAAACCAGACAATAAACTAGACAATAAACAGTACAATAAACCACAATAAACAACAATAAACAGGACAATAAACCCAACCGACAGGCGCGCTGAAGAAGAACCAAAAAAAACAGGAATTAACAGCACGCCTCATCAGTTAATCATTACATCATGCTAAAACAAGAGAATGCATCAAAAGAAAACATAAAAGTTAATAATAATCATATTCACATTGTAAACTAAATATGGGGACGGTCTTGTATGTCTATCAAACAGTAACGTATAATTTACTTTGTGAGCACTCCAGGGAGCCAACTCGAGTATAAGATGCTAGCCTAACAAGTAACATGTTTACTTCCCTTGGCTTAACTACAGGCTGACATAGGGCTATCCCACACGTTATAATTCTTATATTATAACAACGGCCATTATTCTAGATCAGGAAGAAAACTTAATTTGATTCCAGACAAGATAACATTAAGCCTTACATGTGTATACGCGCACCCTGTACGCATCAAACTATCCTAGTTATGGAATGAGCTGGAGTTAAACTAACTACAATAAAATACAGTCTGCTGAGTCTACACACTCATACCACAGAACTGCCCGTGCTAGATGGCTCAGTAAAAGACAATCCCGTCTACTTACTTAGCCCACCCACGCACAACGTAGTATCCCTTAATTAACAATTACCATCATAATTAGCAGAGGATAGCAATAGCCAACTGGATCTACTCATTAAGTCAAAATTAATTAACTTAGGCCCCATTAGCTAACCCAGCTCAATTCTGCACATGTACAGATTATTGATATTACACAAAACCCTAGTCCATACTGCCACAGGCCTATCTCAACTCAGAGCCAAACTTATCCCTTTCCTATCCTCTGGATATACCAATCTCCTTACTCATAAAGTCATAAGAGTATCTCTAGGCGGACCAACCCACATGATAAGTCAACACCTAAGTCTCAACCAGCAATAGCAAGTTATAGTCTCCCACTACAGGTGATATGGTAATCATGGCATAAGCCAAACCCAACTACATGGTACAACTACAAGACTGAACAGTCAAGTCAACCCACTTGCATTACCTCCAACAATACTGATACCTAAAACGTTCCCACATATTCAGTGAACATAATTACATAATGCAACAAGATAATATCATAATAATGACATACATATCATAGGTCTACTGGGCAAGCCACACCCACAATTCTATGATTGAGCTAAGTCAATGACTCTGATCCCTTCGTTACAACAGAGTCCAATTACATTTGTCAGTGTGTCAAAAGAACAGACAATGAGCACCTACAAAGGATGCCATAAAAATATGACACCTGATGCATAGACGATGCATCCATACACCTAGCATAGGCCTTTCTCTTCATCCTATCAACAAATATAAGTTCAAGGTCCGACCCTCAAAAGTTTCTAAGTCCGACCTAACCAGTACAAATTGAAGAAAATCAACTTAACACCTATGTAGAGAACATACTAATTCAAAGAGGCATTATAATAAACGTATAATAAATTAAGAAATTAAAGTAAATAATCATCATCCTTTAGTATAATTCCGATATCTGAGATCCCAAATGCTGTTTAAGTGTTGTAGCTACTGTAAACAGTCAGTCAGGTTTGTTATTGTTGTTTGGGTCAAGCTTCCGTTTCCGGAAGCTATTAGCTAACCAATCCCGGTCTTGATTTAACCCGCTTGACCAGAAGTCATGTGATCACGCCTGCTGGCGTCTGCTGTGACCTACTCACGCTCACTTTGGGAACCCCGCACCTCTCTCTCCATCTTAACTGGTCTGCTCATTATCATAAAGTTCACAATGAATACGGTATCAATAAAATGTAACGAAAAGGCACACAAGACAAATTTACACATGTATACATTATAGTCACAATGCTGAATTAAAGGAACCTAGAAATAATCATCATCCAACAATAATATTACAAACCCACAAAAGAACAAGTTAAAGTAAAGAAATAACTTGGTTAAAATTCTTGCCCGTTACTCTCTCTCTCTCTCTCTCTCTCCTTTAAGAAGGACACTTTGGGCCTGAATGGCACCAACTGCAGATTAAGAATAACGATCTAGATCTGTCTATCTCTGATCCAAGTAGCGGGACTTAGACCACACCCTCCAGTAGTACTATTTGTTAGCACTTCACATAAAATCAGTCTGTCATAAATTACAGTTAAATGTTTCCATTTAATTACATGAACTAATCATGCGCGCTAGCGTTGATAGCATTCTAGAACCTTACACTCTTTCTCTGCAGGATACTGATAGATACTAAGCTAGACACTTAGTAAGATAAACTTTACCATAGATTGTTAGCTGCTAGCCTGATTGCCTAACCAAGCTGAACAAAGTTCGTCAAACTTCCAAGTATAATCCAATCATTATTATTTCACATCATCTAAATATTATTAAATACCAGAACTAAAATAATGGGTACAACTTACGTGAATTAACCAAATGAATTCACACTTGATAGTCTACATCATCAGAGCTGACACTTCACAAATCTTGAAATATTAATTACAATTCTTTTACTTTTATGTTAGTCTGTGCGGAATGACACGTCCTGCTGTCTTGAAGACTTGGGTGGAACTGACTGACCCACGCTATCATCTAAGCGTCACCCAAAAACACGCAACCCAATTACTCCCTGACAGTTCACTAAGTGCAAATTCTAATAAAACATTAAAACGAATAAAAACATTTTTAAAGAACTACCCTCTCGCTCGTGTATGTTGTAAATACACCATCTTAATAAAATATTACTTAACAAGATAAATACTAAACAAACCTACAATGTAGTGATACATAACAAGATTCTACTTCTGGCACCAGGGATGGTCACTTAAATTGACCAATCCTGGACAATACAGACAACGCTAAGACTATGGTTTAAAATTGGCGCAGTGAGTACATCAGTTGGCAACATTTCTATGGTTGGCAATGTTACTCAACACAACATGACTCATGTCAAGTGCGCGATCAAACAATAAGGGGAGATTATCTATGGTTTCTGTGTGGTTACTTCCCCTTGACCACGTCTCGTGGTCCAGCTAGTCAAAATAAACAGGTTTATCCCCCTTTCACTACAGTGCGCTATGTTCTCAGCCCTGTAATGGTTCACCCCATTACATATGGATTGGGTGAACCACGAAAATGTAAAAAATGTAATCCCACCAAAAAAAAAACATATGAATTATGACAAAATACAAAATGTACGGATGAATTTGAACCTCCATCTCTAAATAGGAATGAACAAGAATAAAATACTGAGGCCTTCCGACAAAAACTACTTTCGTTAGCACTGGCCTTGACACCGTGTTTGCAATAGCTTGCCGTAAGCAAAGATGGTTGCCGGGCTTTCTATTTGCGGCTATGTGACGTAACCGAGTCTTACCTCTAGGTTTATTGTAAACTTTTTGGCAGAGATGTATTTTCGTCGTGTAAAATCGAAACGATGATGGGAAATTTTGTTCTTTGTCTCTCTTCACACATTGCTGGTCGAAAGTCAGCTTTATCACAGTCATTTTGTGTACTCTGTAAAGAATTGGTGTCAAAATGTGGCAAAAAGAAAATGTGGTAATTTTTTCTAGTTCCCATAATTATTTTTGACTTTGCTTCTAGCCTTGCAGCCATTTTTTGGTGGTTTTATATTTGGTCAAGGAATTGTGACGTATCAATAAATTCTATTAGTCTTTGTTTCAAATCCCAGTTATTTCGAGATTTAGATCTAAACTAGATGACGTACCGGGCATTGCCCGGAATAAACAATCATCTGCTCTCTCTCTCTCTCTCTCTCTCTCTCTTTCTCTCTCTCTCTCTCTCTCTCTCTCTCTTTCTCTCTCTCTCTCTCTCTCTCTCTCTCTCTCTCTCTCTCTATCTCTCTCTCTCTTATAATAAAAGTAGTAATCTGCAGTCCTGCTTCAGAACTCATGCGCGCCAGGACACTACGCACGAAACTGAACGCTTGATATGGTTACTTTTTATGACATGCACGGTACTATAACAGAATGGAGCCAAGATGGAGGATGAAAATTAGAGCTATTGGCAGCACGATGAAACAATGCATTTTCTATAAATTCAAGAACCAAACTAATCAAAATAATAAAAACTTCCGTGCACCCTCCGCGGTATTTGAAATGAACATGTAAAATTTGGTCACTGCAGATGGCCTAATAAAAAAGCCTTTTGCGTTCAAAGGTGGAGAAAGTGCGCCATATTTATATAATTAGATCTGCAGGGTTTGGCTCAAACAATTTGCAAGATTTATCTTGCTCTGATTTCTGATCAGCTAGTAGAATTTTGTGTGTGTTTAAACAATGAATATTAGCTATACATACCTGAATATACCTTTCTGTTGCTATAAGGAATTGTTGGATTATGGCTCAATCACTTTTTTGACATCTCACTTTTGAAGTCCAACCAGTTAATTGTGTCACTCTACTGTAGAACCATCCAAGTTTCTGATTTATTTCCACACACATACCTATGACAGCAAGATCTTATCATGTCAGTTCTCCACTGAGATAAAGATTTAAGGAAAGGCACGATTCATACTCTGACAATCACCAAGTATAAATATGGAAAGCATGGTAACATTCTGCTTCTATTTTATAATGAATTGGCTTTAAGAAATCTGTGGCAGTAATTTATGGAAGAACCTGTATTCCACCGGAACTATACAATGCAGCTAAGAGAGACCATAGGGATATCACTCCGCAGGGCTAACCACTGCTGATAAGACCGTGTTCAGAGCCTGGTGCATCGACGATTAAATACACACTGCAAGAGGTTAGGTATCGCGACATGGCAGATAACAACTAGCTTTGAAACAGCAAACAGGACATAGAACAGCTATAATACGCGGACAAAACGCAACACAGGCCACCGACTTTGGGTGTTTCATTGACAGGCCTTGAAAGAGGAGAATATTTGATTCAGGGAGTGTCCAGGAAACCTATTGATGGGAGGGAGGGGTCCCTGGCAGCCCCGTTCCAAGAGGTCCGACCAAAGAGGAGGTCCCTGACAGAGAACCATCTATAATACTGGAGCGACAATAGAAACACAAATCTGTACAAGAAAGCTAAAGACTAGGACCACTCCTGGTACTCACAAGCAACTAATTCAATTCATCAGTCCGAATAGGTGTAAGGTATAATAGCACCAATGTCATTGTAGTAAAGGCCCTTTTGCAGTATTCTGGGGTGGTTTGTTTGTTTGTTTGTTTTGTGTAGCTAGGGTTAAAAGATGGTGACGAGAAAATATTTGATAACAATCGCACTTGTCTGGTGAGAGCTTCTGGGTTGGTCCGCCCCGCGACCCGTACGAGCACAGGACATGGCGCAGAATCCTAATATTAACCATTAATTAGTCTTCTGTACGTGTAGATTTAACATCAGTCCTTCCCTCCTCCCCTTCCTTCTCCCATGCTCTGTCAACCCAGTCTCTGTCAACCCAGTCTCTGTCAACCCAGTCTCTGTCAACCCAGTCTCTGTCAACCCAGTCTCTGTCAACCCAGTCTCTGTCAACCAAGTCTCTGTCAACCCAGTCTCTGTCTACCAAGTCTCTGTCAACCCAGTCTCTGTCAACCCAGTCTCTGTCTACCTAGTCTCTGTCAACCCAGCCTCTGTCTACCTAGTCTCTGTCTACCCAGTCTCTGTCTACCTAGTCTCTGTCTACCCAGTCTCTGTCTACCTAGTCTCTGTCTACCCAGTCTCTGTCTACCTAGTCTCTGTCTACCCAGTCTCTGTCAACCCATGCTCTGTCAACCAAGTCTCTGTCAACCCATGCTCTGTCAACCAAGTCTCTGTCAACCCATGCTCTGTCAACCAAGTCTCTGTCAACCCATGCTCTGTCAACCAAGCCTATGTCTACCCAGTCTCTGTCTACCCATGCTCTGTCAACCAAGCCTATGTCTACCCAGTCTCTGTCAACCCATGCTCTGTCAACCAAGCCTATGTCTACCCAGTCTCTGTCAACCCATGCTCTGTCAACCAAGTCTCTGTCAACCCATGCTCTGTCAACCAAGCCTATGTCTACCCAGTCTCTGTCTACCCAGTCTCTGTCAACCAAGCCTATGTCTACCCAGTCTCTGTCTACCCATGCTCTGTCAACCAAGTCTCTGTCAACCCATGCTCTGTCAACCAAGCCTATGTCTACCCAGTCTCTGTCAACCCATGCTCTGTCAACCAAGCCTATGTCTACCCAGTCTCTGTCAACCCATGCTCTGTCTACCAAGTCTCTGTCAACCCATGCTCTGTCAACCAAGCCTATGTCTACCCAGTCTCTGTCTACCCAGTCTCTGTCTATCCATTCTGTCTACCCAGTCTCTATCTACCCAGTCTCTGTCTACCCAGTCTCTGTCTACCTATTCTCCGTCTACCCAGTCTCTGTCTACCTAGTCTCTGTCTACCCAGTCTCTGTCTACCCAGTCTGTGCCTACCCAGTCCCTGTCTACCAAGTCTCTGTCTACCTATTCTCTGTCTACCCAGTCTCTGTCTACCTAGTCTCTGTCTACCTATTCTCTGTCTACCCAGTCTCTGTCTACCCAGTCTCTGTCTACCTAGTCTCTGTCTACCCAGTCTCTGTCTACCCAGTCTGTGCCTACCCAGTCCCTGTCTACCAAGTCTCTGTCTGCCTATTCTCTGTCTACCCAATCTCTGTCTACCCATTCTGTGCCTACCCAGTCCCTGTTGTGATGTTTCCACTTTCTCTCATTCTTCCTCTCACTAACTTTCTTCTGACACCAGCCGTGATAGGCACGGCACAAACACACTATCTCTCTTCTATAAGTTATAACAAACGATATCTGTATTGCTTATCTATACAATAATTATTAATTCATTCAATAATAATAGGAACATAGGTCATACAATTTCACGTGAATTTCGATGGAATGAAATCAATGCAAATCAGTACATGATAATTAAAAGGGCTTCGTAATATTCAATTCCTAGCACATTTTATAAAACACATGGGTACATTCAGCATAAGGAAACCTCTCCTTTAGGGGTGTATGGCGCTATCTGGGCACTGGTTCTTCCTCTCTACTCTGGCTTGACTGCGCAGTTAGATCAACAGGTATCGGCAGGTACCAATAGGTCGGGAAGCCAAGAAGCCACGATGTCGTTAATCAAAGGACAAGAAGTTGAGAAGCCAAGAAGGTGTTGTTCTTCCTCCTCTGTAGAAAAACAATCGCAACCTCCTAATCTACTGCTGGAAGGCATGACTTCCATAATTACTCCATGACGGATATTCATCATTAATACTTTTAACCGCTGACACTGTTATAAGTCAGGCTGCAGCTCCCATACTCCATAGGCTCCCATAAAGGCAATAGAATAAACGATCAATACAGTTTTAATGATATTTACCCGTTCCCCACGAAGAATAACGCTCTCTCTAACAGACCCCATCCTATAAGGTTTCGTAACACATATGTAACGGCGTTTCCGTGACTCTCTCAGAGGCAGTAGTTATACCAAAGTAAACCCACTAGATTTAGGTTCTACAATCATGAACATTAAGTAAAATACACATACATCGTACTGTTGGATGAACTACGAGTGGCTAATGTGGTTACTGCGTGGGTTCAATAGTAACTCCCTTAAGGATAAACAGGATTAACAAACACAGGGTTCTGCTGGCAATCTTATTTATTCAAAAGCCTAACAAAGGTATCGCTACCAAAAGGCATAGGGAAAACCCTATCAAGAAAAGGAAAATGAAGCCCAGAAAAAGAAGAAGAAGTCCAAAAAAAGAAGCCCAACCAGCCATAAGCTGGAACAAGAGAAAAAGACAAAAACATGATTAGGATATAATGACAACATTAATCAGGCAATCAATGGTGGACATACATAGTAATAGTATTAAGTATTAAATCAAACAACAACAACATAATATAGAATTTAAGCAATAACCAACTGGATATGTATGCATGGAATAAAATAGCGCTAAGGTTAATGAATAACAACTACAAGTGGCTATATCATATACACAAGGAGTTTCCTAGTACACTGGCAACATAAACTAATGTACTAATCAAAGTATGAAGGACATAACAAATGAAGGGGCAAGAACACAATAGTTTCGCTCCACTGAGCCGGTGTACAGCACATCCAGAGTGGCCATTCCATTTAATAACGCAGTGGCCAACATGGCCCACTGACCGTCCATAACACAGACGCTGCATCCCAATGCAGGCCATCCTCATAGGCCCACTCCCATTATTAGTACTAACCCGCCCCAGGGCTATTGTATTGGTTACCTCCCTTCCCAATCGATACTGAAGGGTCATGCCCTTTGACCTTAGCCGCGGAGCTATGCCGCCAGGCTAACATGCGTATGACACACCACTAGATACATAAAGTAATGTGTACATTCCTTAAAATGAAACTGTCCTTCACACACTTACGAAACTCATAGAAGCATAATACATCTGGATAACTATAATACATGCACATGATATATATATATATATGTCGGCGAGACTCATTGCAACATGTGTAGACTCACTGAAACGTTGTTCATCCACCGCCGCACATAGGACAATCCTGGGGCTCACACATGTGAGGCCCAACTAATATTATACATCTCCAATAGGCCTACATGTAATTAATTACACATCTTAAACATTAAACACACAATCACAATCACACTGCTCTCTATAGCATAGTGGTACTGGCAAGGTACACAAATACCCGTAATACAATCAAGTGTATAGTGCCGCTCGCTATAACATAAGCCGTCCACATTAACATGTCAGGAAATCCTCACTGCCTACCACAACAAGGCAATGCTACACATACACTATATATATGCACACAAGCAAATCGTGATAGCTTGGTTAGCGAGCCATCATTATCATCTAGCACCGCAAACGTTAACTTTGACAATAAAGTCACAATATCAAGACACTGCACTGCACCGCGCATCTTACACGTCTAATGACAATGGCAATTACCGTTGAGCCGGACTCACAATGGTCTCTGTAGATCAGCATTCTCTACGCGGCATCCAAGAAAAGGGGGGGGGGTGCGCAAATTAAAGTCACTTCTAATATAATAGTCTCCAACTTACCCAAAGTTTCTCCGGGTCCTGTGCTACCGCTTCATGCCTTATGGGGCGGGGTGGCGATGGCAAGCGTCGGCAGGCCTCTGAGCTTCTACGGGCCCGGGTTGCTGGTCTGGGTTCACTGTGCTGTCGGCTCTTGTCTCTGCGTCTTTGATGGAGTGTGCTGACCACTCGAACTCGCATCGTATTTATGAGCCCGCGCGGACGTCCGAGAGAGCTATTACGTAGTCTCGTTTTGGACAAGTGAAAGGCTCGGACATTGAGTCCAGCCGAACAACATAACCGGTTAGGGTCCTAACACAATCGAATTTACAGTACGGTTAAAAGGGTGCACACAAAAGTCAATTAGGTATCCCAGTAAACTGCAGAAATTACTCTAACGTCCCCTCCAGCAATAATTGAATAAATTTGACCCAGGTTGGATTTATCGGGGATAACATGCGTCTAACTCGTGGTTTACTCTAGATCCGAGATCCTCTTATTAATTATTTCAATAGGATATGTGCATCAAAGTACAACAAAATTGGTACCATTATAAAGTAGAAACTTGCTGCTAAAATTCTAACTGACTACTTATACCAGAAACCCGGTAATAGTTTTAATATAAATTTTCAAAGTGTCAGGACTAACAACATTGGACAAATTTGTGCGGGATACTTTCGTCCATTAATACCACGTATCTCCATTGATAACAAACGTTATCATGAGTACCTATTTTGTACCGATAGGGTATTGCCTACTCTCAACAATGAATTCGGGTTCCCGTCTTTCTGTCGGTGGATAACAACGAAGGAGCGAGTTGTAAGAAACTTAAAGCCATGATATAAGAGTTGGAAGCCTGGTGGTCAACATTTCCAACTGACCAATCAAAATGCGCGCTTTTCACCGTGATGTGAATAACGGGTCCCGCGCTAGTATTACAAGGGAAATAATCCAATTAATGGTACTCGGCCAAGTGTCCCTAAACTACTATGAGTGGCCGTCCCTCACTCACGCACCAGAGTTACCATGAAAGCACATTAAAAATAGAAAGTCGTTCATCCTCTCACAGTACAATTAACTTACCACTCAGCAACAGCTCAAATGCCGACAAGATACCAAAGGTACCACGCTCTGACAAAGGATGTTTGCGGGTTCCCTGACCTTCCCCACTCACAAGACTAGTACAAAGTTACGGTTGCAGTTGTGGTCTCCTCTTCGGCACGAAGCTGGTGAGTGCTCTCAGCGGTCTGAAGTTGGAAGGAGCGTTCGGGGATTTATACCCAGTCGGGTAGCGTCCCAAGACGCTCACCGAGTGTACATTAGTTATCCTAATAGCCACCCCCGTCGACTCCACGTCAAATACTATTGAAGCATCTCAACCCCCCCCCCCCCCCCAAGCAATTCCCAGGTGATCTGATCGTCAAGTACGGCGGTCAAGTAAACATTCCCTACTTTCCCCCTCTGGCATACAATAACTCTGTCTCCCCGCCGTCAACTATCTTCCCACGCTATTTATACCTTGCCTAAAATTATTAATCTACCGGTAATCTAGATAGAGTGTCGGCCCATAGAGCGTCTCGCCCCCTGATATTGCTGACTCGAAAGTTATATGGTTGCAGCGCCAGGTTCCATCTAGTTACCCTCGCATTCTTCTGGTCTTTAGTTCGCATCCAAGTTAGAGGTCGGTGGTCCGTCTCTAACACGAAGTTTCTCCCATACAGATACGCCTGCAACTTACCAACGGCGAAAACTATGGCCAGGCATTCCTTTTCAATTGTTGAGTAGTTCTTCTCCGCAGGTTTCAATTTCCTGCTAACATATACAACTGGATACTTCGTACCCTCGTCTTCTTGAAGTAGGCAGCCACTCACTCCAAGGTTAGATGCGTCTGTCTGGAGAATCAGTTCCTTGTTCCAGTCTGGCATCCGTAGTATCGGCTCGGAACTCAAACAAATTTTTAGGGCATTGAACGCGTTCTCCTGCGCGTGTCCCCACGCGAACTTTGTGCCCTGGGACTTCTTTGTGAGGTCTGACAACGGCGCCGAGATTGCACTGTAATTTGGTACAAACTTCCGATAGTACCCCGTTAGCCCCAGGAAACTCCTCACTTGTGTCTTGGTCGTCGGTCGGTCACAGTCGACAATGGCTCGCACCTTACTCTCCTGCGGTCTTACAGTCCCCTGTCCCAGCTTATGGCCTAAGTACTCGACTTCTGTCATCCCTATTAGCGTCTTGGTAGGTCTAGCTTTTAAATTTGCCCGTCTCAGTCGCTCGAAAACATTCCGACAGCGTTCCAAGTGATCAGGCCAATTTGCACTGTGTATAAGACAGTCGTCTACAAATGCATCTACCCCTTCGCCAGCATCTTTTAATACTTTCCTCATTAGCCTGTTAAATGTGGCGGAGGATCCCTTCAACCCGAACGGCATGACCCTGTACTGGTATAGCCCAAACGGTGTGGC
Source organism: Onchidella celtica (assembly GCA_963931925.1). Classification (NCBI taxonomy): domain Eukaryota; kingdom Metazoa; phylum Mollusca; class Gastropoda; order Systellommatophora; family Onchidiidae; genus Onchidella; species Onchidella celtica. Next base: position 16,283,801 of record OZ007581.1, read on the forward strand.
GAACGCCGTCAGGTGTTTATCTTCCTCGGCCATCGGAACTTGATAAAAGCCCTTTGTCAAGTCCAGCTTGGTGAAATATTTTGCCTCCGCTAGATTGGAAATAATGGCTTCTACCTCAGGCATCGGTTCGGCGTCATCGGCAGTCACAACATTTAGCCGCCTGTAGTCGTTGCAGAAACGATGTTGACCATCGGGCTTCTTAACTAATACAATTGGACTACTGTACGGGGACTCGGACGGTTCGATGATTCTGGCCGCAAGCATCTTGCCGACCTCAGCATTGACAGCTTCTCTAGTTGAGTACGGTAGTTGGTAGGGTCTTACCTTCACAGGTTTTTGATCTAGCAATGGGATTTTGTGCTTGATCAGGTCAGTGAGCCCCGGTACATCCGTAAATATATCTTTGTATTCTTCCATGAGCTCTTGCATCTGTTCTCTCTGATCCTGATCTAGCGTGTCCCCTAACTGTACATCCCTGTAGGTTTCGGTCTGTTCTAGCCTAGGCATGACTGTCTCCAGAGGCATCGAAGTCGCTTCCTCTCCTTCATCGGTCTCGTCAATTATAGCTGCAGCTATTGTCTCTGTGTTTTCCTGTTCGTCTTCCCTCTCAATATACTTCTTCAGCATATCCGCGTGACACAATCGTCTCTTCCCCTTGACGTTCACCATGTAGTTCACTGACCCTCTCTGCTCTTCTACTTTGTAAGGCCCTTTCCAAGTCATCTGTAGTTTCGATCCGTCACTTGGGAGAAGTATGAGGACGGAATCGCCCACTTGGAATTTCCTCTGTTTGGCCCCCCTGTAACAGGGTGATAGATTGGCAAGGTATAACTAGTAGTTATAATAATATTGTGCCTATAACTAGCGTGGGAAGATAGTTAACGGCGGGGAGACAGAGTCATTGTAGGCCAGAGGGGGAAAGTATGGGATGCAACTGAAGCGCTTTGACACCCGAAAAGGGTAGTGTTTACTTGACCGCCGTACTTGTCGATCAGATCACCTGGGAATTGCTTGTGGGGTAGAGCTGTTTCAATAGTATTTGACGTGGAGCCGACGGGGGTGGCTATTAGGATAACTAATGCACACTCGGTGGGCGTCTTGGGACGGTACCTGACTGGGTATAAATCCCCGAACGCTCCTTCCAACTTCAGACCGCTGAGAGCACTCACCAGCTTCGTGCCGAAGAGGAGACCACAACTGCAACTGTAACTTTGTACTAGTCTTGTGAGTGGGGAAGGTCAGGGAACCCGCAAACATCCTTTGTCAGAGCGTGGTATCTTTGGTATCTTGTCGGCATTTGGGCTGTTGCTGAGTGGTAAGTTAATTGTACGATGTATGTGTATTTTACTTAATGTTCATGATTGTAGAACCTAAATCTAGTGGGTTTACTTTGGTATAACTACTGCCTCTGAGAGAGTCACGGAAACGCCGTTATATATATGTTACGAAACCTTATAGGATGGGGTCCGTTAGAGAGAGCGTTATTCTTCGTGGGGAACGTGTAAATATCATTAAAACTGTATTGATCGTTTATTCTATTGCCTATATGGGAGCCTATGGAGTATGGGAGCTGCAGCCTGACTTATAACAGTGTCAGCGGTTAAAAGTGTTAATGATGAATATCCGTCATGGAGTAAGTATGGAAGTCATGCCTTCCAGCAGTAGATTAGGACTTTGCGATTGTTTTTCTACAGAGGAGGAAGAACAACACCTTCTTGGCTTCTCAACTTCTTGTACTTTGATTAACGACATCGTGGCTTCTTGGCTTCCCGACCTATTGGTACCTGCCGATACCTGTTGATCTAACTGCGCAGTCAAGCCAGGGTAGAGAGGAAGAACCAGTGCCCAGATAGCGCCATACACCCCTAAAGGAGAGGTTTCCTTATGCTGAATGTTCCCATGTGTTTTATAAAATGTGCTAGAGATTGAATATTACGAAGCCATTTAATTAGCATGTACTGATTTGCATCAACTTCATTCCATCGAAATTCACATGAAATTGTATGACCTATGTTCCTATTATTATTGAATGAATTAATAATTATTGTATATATGTAAGCAATACAGATATCGTTTGTTATAACTTATAGAAGAGAGATAGTCGATTATTTAGTGTGTTTGTGCCGTGCCCATCACGGCTGGTGTCAGAAGAAAGTTAGTGAGAGAAAGTGGAAACATCACAATGGTGTCAGAAGTGGGATCCTGCTAGTAAATAACATTTAATTTTGATCTGGGTCGTGTCAAGGGGCTATTGTGTGATTGTGTGGACAGGTCATCTGCCCTGAGGCGAGTGAGAGAGATTGACATTTAGTGCCTGCGACATGCTCTGATTTTACCTGTGCATTGACTGTTCAATTTTATCTTTTGTCACAGAGAAAATTGTTGTTTGCTATTGCAGGAATATTGTTGTTAACTTCACAGTTACGATCCACGCTTTATTGTTAGCTTTGTTTACAGGTCAATTGCTGATGGACTATCTGGGCGCACTGAAGCTTGCCAGACAAGAAGGCATTAGTGATGAGGAATTCAAAATTAGGTGGGACGAAGAGAAAGCCCAAAACCGAGAACAAAGGGCTAGCGAACGAGAAGAAAAGGAGAAGGAAAGACAATTTGAAAGGGAGAGAATGGAATGCGAACGGGAACTAGCCAAAAACGGGTGTCACAATGGTAAAGGGAATGGAAAATCTGCTGCCCCGAAGGTACCTAAAATTGCCATTTTTGATGACTCGCGCGAGGATCTCGACTCGTATTTGAAAAGATTTGAAAGGCTCGCGCAGGCAAATGATTGGGAAGAAGACACCTGGGCAGACATGTTAGGGGCATTGTTAACTGGCAGGGCGTTAGATGTTTATTCCGGTCTCAGCGATGAAGACAGTAGGGATTACGAGAAGGTAAAGAAGGTGTTGTTCAAGAAGTATCACCTCACGGCAGAGGGTTATAGGCGTAAGTTTAGGGAGAGTCGTCTAGATAAGGACGAAACTTATACGCAGCTGTCCGTGAGATTGCAGAGATATTTTGAGAGGTGGGTAGACCTCTCAGAGGCAGAGAGAACTATGGAAGGGATTACGGATCTGTTAGTCAGGGAGCAGATGTTGAAGATTGTCGACTGTAATCTTTCCATATATTTGAAAGAGAGGGACCCCAAGTCCGTGCATGAGTTAGTTGAGATGGCGGACTTGTATAGTGAGGCTCATCAGTCGAAGCGAGGGCTGGAGCAACAGCAGAAGTCAGGTAGGAGGGTTGAGGAGAGCAGAAGTAAGGGTTTAGGAGTGAGTAAACCGGTATGCTTCAACTGTGGCTCTCCCAATCACCTGAGTAGGCAGTGTGACCAGGGCAGGACGAAGAAGGGTGCTGCTGCCACTGTCGACGACAACCGAGGTAAGTCCCAGCGTGAGAGTGGGCGTGGTTGTTTTGTGTGTGGGTCACTTCTCCATATTGCGAGATTCTGTAGGAAGAGACAGAAAGAGACGACCGCAGTCGTACTAACCAGCGATGAGGAAGCCGATGACAGTCAGTGGGAGTCATCGGGCAGGGCGAATACTCAACCAGGGGCTGAGCAGAGTGTTGGGCCACAGACCTTCATTTCTTGGGAGACGGAAGGTAAGAGTATTGAGTTAGAAGGTTCGACAGAACATGAGCCCGAAGACGATGTTCCGGAGAATGATTTATCCGCTCCATTTTTGGAGAAGGGGAGGATAGGGGATAAAGAGATTACTATCCTTCGTGACACGGGATGCACGTGTGCGATTATAAAAAGGGACAAACTGCCTCCTAACAGCTTAACTGGGAAGAACAGGAGTTATGTCCTGATGGACGAGACGAGAAGGTCTGCTCCTGTCGCGGAAATGTGGGTAGAAACCCCATTTTATACTGGGCTTCTCAAAGCGCTAGTAGTGGAAGACCCAGTGGCCGATTTGATTATAGGAAACATAAAGGGGGCGTCTCTTGAGAAGATAAGTGTGGTACTCACGCGATCTCGCAAGGTGGAGATTGACAAGGAAGAGCATGAGTGTGAGAATGCGAGTGCGAAAGTGAGTCAGACCACAGATAATGAGGAGGCCAAGGGCAACTCAACGGAGGAGGTAAGGGTAGGGGCCAAGATAGGGGAACTCACACCAGGTGAGATAGCCCGGGCCCAGAGAGAGGACGAAACTTTGAGAGTTTTAAGGGAGAGAGCCACGTTGGAGCAATCGGCTGAGGTAGGTACTCACATAAAGGAGAGTAAGGGAATTTACTATCGGGTAAAGAAGGCCGGGGCTGGACGTGCTGATGTGGAGCAGTTGTTGGTACCTAAGCAGTACCGAAGTGAGCTGATGAAGATAGCTCACGAAGGAGTGTTCGGGGGACACTTAGGAATTTCGCGCACACAGGACAGAATAATGCAGTCGTTCTTTTGGCCTGGGATAGGTGCGGACGTAGGTCGTTTCTGTCGATCGTGTGACGCGTGTCAAGGGACATCCAATAAAGGTAGGGTGACAAAGGTACCCCTAGTGCCGACACCCCTGATCGACACGCCCTTTTCGCGCGTCGCCATAGATTTGGTTGGTCCACTTCCGCGTACGGAACATGGGAGATCGCGTTATATTTTGACGCTAGTAGATTATGCCACGCGTTTCCCGGATGCCGTAGCCTTAAGGGGGATATCAGCTGAGCAGGTCAGTGAAGCGTTAATGGAAATATTTTCTCGGTTAGGCATACCAAAGGAAATAGTTTCAGATAGGGGATCGCAGTTTACCAGTGAGCTGATGAGAGAGGTCAGTGCACTTCTCAAAACGAAACAGATATTCTGCTCGCCCTACCACGCGATGGCCAATGGTCTGTGTGAAAGATTTAACGGAGTGCTGAAGAATATGCTTCGCCGAGTAGCTCATGACAGACCCAAGGACTGGGACAGAATGTTGTGTCCACTGCTGTTCGCGTATCGCGAAACCCCACAGGCCAGTACAGGTTTTTCGCCGTTTGAACTAGTGTTCGGTCACCCTGTGAGAGGACCACTTGCAATACTGAAGAATCTGTGGACTGGGGAAGCGGAGTCAGAAACGAGGTCATCGTACGAATACGTGGTAGATATGAGGGAACGATTGGAGGATGCCATGAAAGTCGTAGCCGAGAACAGCAGCGTCGAAAAACACAGGCAGAAGAAATACTACGATAGGGGGGCCAAACAGAGGAAATTCCAAGTGGGCGATTCCGTCCTCATACTTCTCCCAAGTGACGGATCGAAACTACAGATGACTTGGAAAGGGCCTTACAAAGTAGAAGAGCAGAGAGGGTCAGTGAACTACATGGTGAACGTCAAGGGGAAGAGACGACTGTATCACGCGAATATGCTGAAGAAGTATATTGAGAGGGAAGACGAACAGGAAAACACAGAGACAATAGCTGCAGCTATAATTGACGAGACCGATGAAGGAGAGGAAGCGACTTCGATGCCTCTGGAGACAGTCATGCCTAAGCTAGAACAGACCGAAACCTACAGGGATGTACAGTTAGGGGACACGCTAGATCAGGATCAGAGAGAACAGATGCAAGAGCTCATGGAAGAATACAAAGATATATTTACCGATGTACCGGGGCTCACTGACCTGATCAAGCACAAAATCCCATTGCTAGATCAAAAACCTGTGAAGGTAAGACCCTACCAACTACCGTACTCAACTAGAGAAGCTGTCAATGCTGAGGTAGGCAAGATGCTTGCGGCCAGAATCATCGAACCGTCCGAGTCCCCGTACAATAGTCCAATTGTATTAGTTAAGAAGCCCGATGGTCAACATCGTTTCTGCAACGACTACAGGCGGCTAAATGTTGTGACTGCCGATGACGCCGAACCGATGCCTGAGGTAGAAGCCATTATTTCCAATCTAGCGGAGGCAAAATATTTCACCAAGCTGGACTTGACAAAGGGCTTTTATCAAGTTCCGATGGCCGAGGAAGATAAACACCTGACGGCGTTCGCCACACCGTTTGGGCTATACCAGTACAGGGTCATGCCGTTCGGGTTGAAGGGATCCCCCGCCACATTTAACAGGCTCATGAGGAAAGTATTAAAAGATGCTGGCGAAGGGGTAGATGCATTTGTAGACGACTGTCTTATACACAGTGCAAATTGGCCTGACCACTTGGAACGTTGTCGGAATGTCTTCGAGCGACTGAGACGGGCAAATTTAAAAGCTAGACCTACCAAGACGCTAATAGGGATGACAGAAGTCGAGTACTTAGGCCATAAGCTGGGACAGGGGACTGTAAGACCGCAGGAGAGTAAGGTGCGAGCCATTGTCGACTGTGACCGACCGACGACCAAGACACAAGTGAGGAGTTTCCTGGGGCTAACGGGGTACTATCGGAAGTTTGTACCAAATTACAGTGCAATCTCGGCGCCGTTGTCAGACCTCACAAAGAAGTCCCAGGGCACAAAGTTCGCGTGGGGACACGCGCAGGAGAACGCGTTCAATGCCCTAAAACTTTGTTTGAGTTCCGAGCCGATACTACGGATGCCAGACTGGAACAAGGAACTGATTCTCCAGACAGACGCATCTAACCTTGGAGTGAGTGGCTGCCTACTTCAAGAAGACGAGGGTACGAAGTATCCAGTTGTATATGTTAGCAGAAAGTTGAAACCCGCGGAGAAGAACTACTCAACAATTGAAAAGGAATGCCTGGCCATAGTTTTCGCCGTTAGTAAGTTGCAGGCGTATCTGTATGGGAGAAACTTCGTGTTAGAGACGGACCACCGACCTCTAACTTGGATGCGAACTAAAGACCAGAAGAACGCGAGCGTAACTAGATGGAACCTGGCGCTGCAACCATATAACTTTCGAGTCAGCAACATCAGGGGGCGAGACGCTCTATGGGCCGACACTCTATCTAGATTACCAGTAGATTAATAATTTTATTAGCCGATTTTGCCAGGGAAAATCGACTTAAGTGGGGGCGATTGTAACAGGGTGATAGATTGGCAAGGTATAACTAGTAGTTATAATAATATTGTGCCTATAACTAGCGTGGGAAGATAGTTAACGGCGGGGAGACAGAGTCATTGTAGGCCAGAGGGGGAAAGTATGGGATGCAACTGAAGCGCTTTGACACCCGAAAAGGGTAGTGTTTACTTGACCGCCGTACTTGTCGATCAGATCACCTGGGAATTGCTTGGGGGGTAGAGCTGTTTCAATAGTATTTGACGTGGAGCCGACGGGGGTGGCTATTAGGATAACTAATGCACACTCGGTGGGCGTCTTGGGACGCTACCTGACTGGGTATAAATCCCCGAACGCTCCTTCCAACTTCAGACCGCTGAGAGCACTCACCAGCTTCGTGCCGAAGAGGAGACCACAACTGTAACTGTAACTTTGTACTAGTCTTGTGAGTGGGGAAGGTCAGGGAACCCGCAAACATCCTTTGTCAGAGCGTGGTATCTTTGGTATCTTGTCGGCATTTGGGCTGTTGCTGAGTGGTAAGTTAATTGTACGATGTATGTGTATTTTACTTAATGTTCATGATTGTAGAACCTAAATCTAGTGGGTTTACTTTGGTATAACTACTGCCTCTGAGAGAGTCACGGAAACGCCGTTATATATATGTTACGAAACCTTATAGGATGGGGTCCGTTAGAGAGAGCGTTATTCTTCGTGGGGAACGTGTAAATATCATTAAAACTGTATTGATCGTTTATTCTATTGCCTATATGGGAGCCTATGGAGTATGGGAGCTGCAGCCTGACTTATAACAGTGTCAGCGGTTAAGAGTGTTAATGATGAATATCCGTCATGGAGTAAGTATGGAAGTCATGCCTTCCAGCAGTAGATTAGGACTTTGCGATTGTTTTTCTACAGAGGAGGAAGAACAACACCTTCTTGGCTTTTCAACTTCTTGTACTTTGATTAACGACATCGTGGCTTCTTGGCTTCCCGACCTATTGGTACCTGCCGATACCTGTTGATCTAACTGCGCAGTCAAGCCAGGGTAGAGAGGAAGAACCAGTGCCCAGATAGCGCCATACACCCCTAAAGGAGAGGTTTCCTTATGCTGAATGTTCCCATGTGTTTTATAAAATGTGCTAGAGATTGAATATTACGAAGCCATTTAATTAGCATGTACTGATTTGCATCAACTTCATTCCATCGAAATTCACATGAAATTGTATGACCTATGTTCCTATTATTATTGAATGAATTAATAATTATTGTATATATGTAAGCAATACAGATATCGTTTGTTATAACTTATAGAAGAGAGATAGTCGATTATTTAGTGTGTTTGTGCCGTGCCCATCACGGCTGGTGTCAGAAGAAAGTTAGTGAGAGAAAGTGGAAACATCACACCCCCTATCGTAGTATTTCTTCTGCCTGTGTTTTTCGACGCTACTGTTCTCGGCTACGACTTTCATGGCATCCTCCAATCGTTCCCTCATATCTACCACGTATTCGTACGATGACCTCGTTTCTGACTCCGCTTCTCCAGTCCACAAATTCTTCAGTATTGCAAGTGGTCCTCTCACAGGGTGACCGAACGCTAGTTCAAACGGCGAAAAACATGTACTGGCCTGTGGGGTCTCGCGATACGCGAACAGCTGTGGGCACAACATTCTGTCCCAGTCCTTGGGTCTGTCATGAGCTACTCGGCGAAGCATATTCTTCAGCACTCCGTTAAATCTTTCACACAGACCATTGGCCATCGCGTGGTAGGGCGAGCAGAATATCTGTTTGGTCTTGAGAAGTGCACTGACCTCTCTCATCAGCTCACTGGTAAACTGTGATCCCGTATCTGAAACTATTTCCTTTGGTATGCCTAACCGGGAAAATATTTCCATTAACGCTTCACTGACCTGCTCAGCTGATATCCCCCTTAAGGCTACGGCATCCGGGAAACGCGTGGCATAATCTACTAGCGTCAAAATATAACGCGATCTCCCATGTTCCGTACGCGGAAGTGGACCAACCAAATCTATGGCGACGCGCGAAAAGGGCGTGTCGATCAGGGGTGTTGGCACAAGGGGTACCTTTGTCACCCTACCTTTATTGGATGTCCTTTGACACGCGTCACACGAACGACAGAAACCACCTACGTCCGCACCTATCCCTGGCCAAAAGAACGACTGCATTATTCTGTCCTGTGTGCGCGAAATTCCTAAGTGTCCTCCGAACACTCCTTCGTGAGCTATCTTCATCAGCTCACTTCGGTACTGCTTAGGTACCAACAACTGCTCCACATCAGCACGTCCAGCCCCGGCCTTCTTTACCCGATAGTAAATTCCCTTACTCTCTTTTATGTGAGTACCTACCTCAGCCGATTGCTCCAACGTGGCTCTCTCCCTTAAAACTCTCAAAGTTTCGTCCTCTCTCTGGGCCTGGGCTATCTCACCTGGTGTGAGTTCCCCTATCTTGGCCCCTACTCTTACCTTCTCCGTTGAGTTGCCCTTGGCCTCCTCATTATCTGTGGTCTGACTCACTTTCGCACTCGCATTCTCACACTCATGCTCTTCCTTGTCAATCTCCACCTTGCGAGATCGCGTGAGTACCACACTTATCTTCTCAAGAGACGCCCCCTTTATGTTTCCTATAATCAAATCGGCCACTGGGTCTTCCACTACTAGCGCTTTGAGAAGCCCAGTATAAAATGGGGTTTCTACCCACATTTCCGCGACAGGAGCAGACCTTCTCGTCCCGTCCATCAGGACATAACTCCTGTTCTTCCCAGTTAAGCTGTTAGGAGGCAGTTTGTCCCTTTTTATAATCGCACACGTGCATCCCGTGTCACGAAGGATAGTAATCTCTTTATCTCCTATCCTCCCCTTCTCCAAAAATGGAGCGGATAAATCATTCTCCGGAACATCGTCTCCGGGCTCAAGTTCTGTCGAACCTTCTAACTCAATACTCTTACCTTCCGTCTCCCAAGAAATGAAGGTCTGTGGCCCAACACTCTGCTCATCCCCTGGTTGAGTATTCGCCCTGCCCGATGACTCACACTGACTGTCATCGGCTTCCCCATCGCTGGTTAGTACGACTGCGGTCGTCTCTTTCTGTCTCTTCCTACAGAATCTCGCAATATGGAGAAGTGACCCACACACAAAACAACCACGCCCACTCTCACGCTGGGACTTACCTCGGTTGTCCTCGGCAGTGGCAGCAGCACCCTTCTTCGTCCTGCCCTTGTCACACTGCCTACTCAGATGATTGGGAGAGCCACAGTTGAAGCATACCGGTTTACTCACTCCTAAACCCTTACTTCTGCTCTCCTCAACCCTCTTACCTGACTTCTGCTGTTGCTCCAGCCCTCGCTTCGACTGATGAGCCTCACTATACAAGTCCGCCATCTCAACTAACTCATGCACGGACTTAGGGTCTCTCTCTTTCAAATATATGGAAAGATTACAGTCGACAATCTTCAACATCTGCTCCCTGACTAACAGATCCGTAACCCCTTCCATAGTTCTCTCTGCCTCTGAGAGGTCTACCCACCTCTCAAAATATCTCTGCAATCTCACGGACAGCTGCGTATAAGTTTCGTCCTTATCTAGACGATTCTCCCTAAACTTACGCCTATAACCCTCTGCCGTGAGATGATACTCCTTGAACAACACCTTCTTTACCTTCTCGTAATCCCTACTGTCTTCATCGCTGAGACCGGAATAAACATCTAACGCCCTGCCAGTTAACAATGCCCCTAACATGTCTGCCCAGGTGTCTTCTTCCCAATCATTTGCCTGCGCGAGTCTTTCAAATCTTTTCAAATACGAGTCGAGATCCTCGCGCGAGTCATCAAAAATGGCAATTTTAGGTACCTTCGCGGTAGCAGATTTTCCATTCCCTTTACCATTGTGACACCCGTTTTTGGCTAGTTCCCGTTCGTATTCCATTCTCTCCCTTTCAAATTGTCTTTCCTTCTCCTTTTCTTCTCGTTCGCGCTCCTTTTCTTCTCGTTCGCGCTCCTTTTCTTCTCGTTCGATAGCCCTTTGTTCTCGGTCGCGCTCCCTTTGGGCTTTCTCTTCGTCCCACCTAATTTTGAATTCCTCATCACTAATGCCTTCTTGTCTGGCAAGCTTTCAATGCGCCCAGATAGTCCATCCGCAATTGACCTGTAAACAAAGCTAACAATAAAGCGTGGATCGTAACTGTGAAGTTAACAACAATATTCCTGCAATAGCAAACAACAATTTTCTCTGTGACAAAAGATAAAATTGAACAGTCAATGCACAGGTAAAATCAGAGCATGTCGCAGGTAGTAAATGTCAATCTCTCTCACTCGCCTCAGGGCAGATGACCTGTCCGCACAATCACACAATAGCCTCTTGACACAACCAAGATCAAAATTAACGTTATTTACTAGCAGGATCCCACTTCTGACACCATTGTGATGTTTCCACTTTCTCTCACTCTTCCTCTCACTAACTTTCTTCTGACACCAGCCGTGATAGGCACGGCACAAACACACTATCTCTCTTCTATAAGTTATAACAAACGATATCTGTACTGCTTATCTATACAATAATTATTAATTCATTCAATAATAATAGGAACATAGGTCATACAATTTCACGTGAATTTCGATGGAATGAAATCAATGCAAATCAGTACGTGATAATTAAAAGGACTTCGTAATATTCAATTCCTAGCACATTTTATAAAACACATGGGTACATTCAGCATAAGGAAACCTCTCCTTTAGGGGTGTATGGCGCTATCTGGGAGCTGGTTCTTCCTCTCTACTCTGGCTTGACTGCGCAGTTAGATCAACAGGTATCGGCAGGTACCAATAGGTCGGGAAGCCAAGAAGCCACGATGTCGTTAATCAAAGGACAAGAAGTTGAGAAGCCAAGAAGGTGTTGTTCTTCCTCCTCTGTAGAAAAACAATCGCAAAGTCCTAATCTACTGCTGGAAGGCATGACTTCCATAATTACTCCATGACGGATATTCATCATTAATACTTTTAACCGCTGACACTGTTATAAGTCAGGCTGCAGCTCCCATACTCCATAGGCTCCCATAAAGGCAATAGAATAAACGATCAATACAGTTTTAATGATATTTACCCGTTCCCCACGAAGAATAACGCTCTCTCTAACAGACCCCATCCTATAAGGTTTCGTAACACATATGTAACGGCGTTTCCGTGACTCTCTCAGAGGCAGTAGTTATACCAAAGTAAACCCACTAGATTTAGGTTCTACAATCATGAACATTAAGTAAAATACACATACATCGTACAATTAACTTACCACTCAGCAACAGCTCAAATGCCGACAAGATACCAAAGGTACCACGCTCTGACAAAGGATGTTTGCGGGTTCCCTGACCTTCCCCACTCACAAGACTAGTACAAAGTTACGGTTGCAGTTGTGGTCTCCTCTTCGGCACGAAGCTGGTGAGTGCTCTCAGCGGTCTGAAGTTGGAAGGAGCGTTCGGGGATTTATACCCAGTCGGGTAGCGTCCCAAGACGCTCACCGAGTGTACATTAGTTATCCTAATAGCCACCCCCGTCGACTCCACGTCAAATACTATTGAAGCATCTCTACCCCCCCCCCTCCCCCAAGCAATTCCCAGGTGATCTGATCGTCAAGTACGGCGGTCAAGTAAACATTCCCTACTTTCCCCCTCTGGCATACAATAACTCTGTCTCCCCGCCGTCAACTATCTTCCCACGCTATTTATACCTTGCCAGTCTGTCACCCTGTTACACCTGTCTACCAAGTCTCTGTCTAACTATTCTCTGCCTACCCAGTCCCTGTCTACCCAGTCTCTGTCTACCTGTCTACCCAGTCTTTGTCTACCCATTCTCTGTCTAGCCAGTGTCTCAAGGAGCAGTAGGAAATAACGAACAATGAATGAACTAACAATAACAAACGAAAATCCAGGTAAAGAAAAGTCAGCTATTGTAACAAAACTTATTACGCGGACAGATAACTGTAAAGTGCCAACTAGCAATTCAGCGCCATCGAAAAAGAAGCAGGATTAAAAAGAGAAGATAGCGCAAATCTATATCGTAACATGGTACTATTATAGCGGCATGTCTCTAATCGTAACAGTTCTTGTAATCAGGAAGTTACACAGTATTATTTAGGGTGTGTTACGGTTACTCTGACTTTCAATACAGTGTTGAGATCCTGTTTAGGCTGGAGCAGTGGTTCTCAACATGTTTCATGCAATCGCCCCCCGTAAGCTCCCCGTAAATTCTCTCATCGCCCCCTCCCCCAAAGTCCCTATTCAAAACCCAACAGACACATTTCAATAAATGTTTTCCAAGCTTTATTGATGAACACAGGCTTGTCAATCATTCATTATAAAACAGAAAGCATTCTTCATCCAATGCACTCAAAATATAAATACAAAAGGGGGGGGGTGGGAGGCACAGACTAATAAATTACCCAGACTGGATGATCCCATTGTGTGACGTCACAAAACAGCGAAAGGTCATGAACCATCCGCCATTTTAGGTTTACGGGAGCGACCGACGCTTCAGCATAGCTACAGTTTTGAATGATACCATTTTGACGCGCCTACTGAACGCGGAAGTTTGGTTCCGCACCAAGAAATTAATACATGTACAACCAATCTTAACGAATAAAAAGAAATTTCTACTGCAGCTAGAACTAGAATCGGAATTTCCCGAGCGGCGGCCATGTTGGTTATACGGCCGCCGGTCGGGAAATTCCGTTAAAAAAAAACGACACAGCCCGAAGCTCGTGTTTCCAGTCTGCTTAATTTATTAGTCTGTGGGGGGAGGGGCTTTACTATTCATGAACCGCATATATCTATGCGTGACGTTGAACAAGACAGTAGCTGCTTGTATTTGCCTCCAAATCCTACACATTTCCTGTTTCTGTCCCACCCCATATCGCCCCTTCATCGTTTTCACTCCCTTGTCGCCGTTTCTTTCTTTTTTGCCCTCCCCCCGTGGAAATCAAAGTCGTGCTCCCCCAACCCCCCGGTTTGGTGATATCGCCCACGTACAGGTTGAGACCCTCTGGGTGGGGCTGTCAAACGGTCATGAATAAACCCAAAAAACTTCACTTCAGGCACTCCCCGTTATCTCAACACTGGTAACTCTCCTGCAAGTACATTATATGATAATCCTGTGATGACAGATAACAAAACTCGCCCACTTGTTGATGTAAACATGGTCGCATTTTTATGCTTTTCATGTTGTTGTCTTTCAATATGGAATCCCAATAGAAAAACACAGGGCAATTTCATTATTTATTTGTTTTCTATACATTACAAAACAAACTTAATTTAATTCATTCATTGATTAATATAGTACTGTAGGCATAATAATTTTTTTTTTATATTAATTAATGAAAAGGTGGGCGCAGCATTTCCAAGAACTGTGGAGTTCATTAGCTGATTCATTAATGCAGATTACTTGAAAATAGACAGTGTGTAACTAGAATCACCTAAGTTTATTTTCCAAATCTGGGGGAGGATGTAATACAATGGAAGTATATTAGGTTTCCTTGCAGCCTTCACGGGAAGTAGAAATACATGTATATCACTATTAACAGGTGATGTCTAGGACATGGGGTATGGGAAAAGTGGAGATAGCTAATGCGTGTAAAGTAGGTCTCTTGTTTTAGGAGGAAAGCCCTCGCATATGTGTGAATTGATATGATGTGTATCGGTAAGTGCACAAAATGGAATGCAAGGTTGTACATTTGAAAAGTGCTGACTCGTGATATAACAATGGTCAGACAGCCAAGACATGTTCTAAAGGAGCTTGATATTCACTGTAAAAATATCTTTCTTGAATACTGGCCCAACACCACTGTCTTATACACATAGATAGGGAGCAAACCTCCAGCCACCTTTTTCTTTCTCCCTAAATGAGAAAGATTACACAGGGAGCATACAAAAGGCTGTAATGGAGCACCCTAGAGCCAATGAAATACTCTAACAAGTCTTAAATACTCACTCTTCTAGTATCAAAACAATGACTCCACAAGTAGACATTATAGATATAAACAGAATAAACAATCATATGTTGCCCCCTGTCACAAATCCCAGACTGGGAGATGTAATAAGTATGACAGGACAACAATCACGAACAACAAGTTTAACACTTAACAGAACAACCCATCAGACTCACACATTTATTAAACATAATTATACATATAATAGCGCAATTACATACATTATATTATTGAAATGCACTGCCGTCCAACGGCCTTATTCTCACACACACTCTCCCTCGGATCCACAATCCGGTAGTTACTTCTAAAGGCACTTCGGCCTCAGCCTCTCCCCTCAGGGTCTTAATAGTACATTAATGATTCACTGGCACCGCAGTCTCTCAATATCACCTTCCTATTGTCATACACCTTAGCACTCCCCTAGCACCTCAGCAGGGCAATAACACATTAGTAATTCCATAGCCATCAACATGGCAACAACATAGTATCAGTTCACTAGCCTATCAACATGGCAACAATATAGTATCTCATTCACTCTCATATCTACGTCCCTGTCCGTGGCCTGACTGCCACGACTTTATGTGCCTCTACTGTCCTGCACTGACAGCCTCGCTTCTGGCCTATGTGCGGCCTCCGGCCCTATGCTGGCCTATCTCCTGTGCTCATCGAGGTGGCTCTGCGGCCCGTCCCCGACACCTACAAGAATAACATTACATTGGTATAATATCCTACCATTTCTATTCACTCCACCTCTCCTTACAATCCATGAAGCGTACACACACTAGTTCACCTTTCACTCACCACACATCTTACGGTAACACACTTCCATCGGAGTACACACTACTCACTCGCGCTACAAATCCATGAACTCACTTTCATCTATCGCTCATGGCGCACATTGCTATATCCAATATCAAGGACTTCCACATTCCTCACATATACTTATTCACATCATGGTAATAGACGAATATAATATAATACATCAATCATAATAATCAATCAACGTTCTACATACCAGTCATAACTGGAAAGACTCTCACTAGTCTTCTCGACTGCTTCCTTTTATCTCTGCCCGATGGGCTATTATTCACAGATCCGCTCCCTAGGACCTTCTAACTTGCAGTGATAGTTATACAGCGCTTTCGCCTCCTTCAGACCCCCCACTCATGACATGCACGACTTTTCTTCCCTGTCTCCGTGCGTTAATTTTACTCTCCTCCTTTCCCCCCGTAATTATTAACTATCGCTCACTCCACTCGTGACATCATCCCCCACCCCAAAAAAATTAATGCAATTAATTTCAAATCGCATCAAGATGACTGTCAACGAGTGAGCCTGAGCAATACCTACATTAAAAATGACCTACCAGTTCCCCTAGTATATAGAATACCGAAATCAGGGGAAAACATGGGGATCAATATGGCCTGCAATATGCATATATGTGTCACATCATGAATAGCTAACTAACCACAATACTTAATACAGAATCAAAAACCATTCAACCTATCAACCATTCTTCATATCATATTTATAATGTCAATATTTTAAAGTCGACTCATTCACACAGATCCCGTCAATGTTCCTGTCCTCCGATGTATAAGCTCCTGAAATCTTGCCCTAGGCTCGACTAAGGTAGTCGGCGATATGATTGCTGGTTCCTGGAATTGGTTGAATAACGAAGGTATACGGCTGTAAAGCCAATGCCCATCTAGACAAGCGTGGGCTGGACGAACGATTCTTCGACAAAAATGTCAGTGGCTTGTGGTCTGTCTGGATACAAAATTCTCGTCCCATGAGATAACGTCCTAGTTTCTGGACGGACCAGACAATGGCAAGACACTCACGCTCTATCACAGAATACTTTCTTTCTCTCTGCAATAACTTCCTACTGACATAACATACAGGATGGAGACATTCGTTCTTCTCCTGTAGAAGACAAGCGCCGACACCAGAGTCCGACGCATCCGTTCTGAGGATAAAATTAGATCGAAAATCGGGTAATATCAAAATGGGTGACGATGATAATGCTGTCACCAAATTATCAAATGATGTCTGACATTCAGACGTCCACTGGACCTTATCGGGTTGTCCCTTCTTAGTAAGGTCAGTAAGAGAAGATGACAAGGAGGAAAAATTTGGAATGAACTTTCTGTAATAATTTAAAATTCCCACTAAGCTTCTGACTTGTTTCTTTGTTTTAGGGATTTGCAACCCTACTAATTTGTCAATTTTTGTTCCTTCAGGCCTCTGAACCCCTCTACCCACGATATGTCCTAAGAATACTATCTCTGGACATGCCAAATCCATCTTTGCGGGTTTAGCAGTTAACCCAAAATGACGTAATCGTTGAAAAATTACTGTTAGTGTCTGAATATGATCAGACCATGTCGACGTATGACATGCTATATCGTCAAAGAATGACACGACATTAGGTATGTCCTTCAACACTAATCTCATTAATCGTGCAAACGTCGCTGGCGCGTTTACCAACCCAAATGGCATGACCTTAAATTGGAATAATCCAATGGGCGTTTGAAACGCCGTGTATTGTTTAGACTCCTCAGTAAGCGGGATTTCCCAATAACCTTTCGTTAAATCTATCTTGGAAAACCACGTGGACCCGGCCAATGAAGCTATTAGTTCCTCCTGAAACGGAATAGGCTCCCTATCGCCTACCGTAATAGTGTTCAATCTTCGAAAATCAATACAGAACCGCACCGATCCATCAAGTTTTTTTACGAGGACGATGGGTGATGAATACGGCGATGTTGATGGTTCTATCACATCCAACTTCAACATTGACTCAACTTCCTTTATGACTCTATCTCTCGAAGAAAAAGGCAGCGGATACGGTCTAAGAAATACTGGCTTATCCGAAGTCAACTTTATTTGGTGCTGGATCACCGTAGTGCGACCCGGCAAATCCGTAACAACATCCGGAAATGACGCTAACAGGGTCTCAAGTTCCCTACCCCTTGAACTTGTAAGGTCAGGGTTAATTTTTACGTCCCTGTAACCTTGTGTCGGAGTTAACTCCGGCAATTGAATTTGTAACTCTTCCTGCGCCTCGGTGTCGCTTACGTCACAGTCCAACTGGTCTACGACCCCCGTACAAGCAGCAGAGAAGACAGTCTCCTCTGGTCTTGTCTGTGCACACAGATACTGTGGTCTCTCATAAAATCTCTGTAGCATATTAACATGGAAAACCTTACTCGTTCCATCAATGTGGATAGCGTAATCTACCTTTGAAACAACTCGCTCAATAACATAAGGGCCTTTCCATGTCATCAATAACTTATTATGGTCCGTAGGTAACAACAACAGAACCTTGTCTCCTGGCTTAAAAATTCTCAGTTTGGACCCTCTATCTTTATAGTCTTTTGCTCTTTTCGAAGCGATACCAGAAGCTTCCTGTGCTATAGTGCGCGCTGAAGATAGTCTTTCTCTTAAATCAACAAGGTACTGAAACCTTTTTAAACGGTTCCGAAACCGTGGGGATCTTTTGACGAGGAGCCTGGGGTGAACGACCCTCATGCGTCGTCTTTTGGCACGCACTGCACGTCTTACAATATAAACGTACATCTCTGTATACTGACGGCCAATAAAAATCTTTCAGAACTCTCTGCTTGGTTCTAGTACTTCCAATATGACCCGCTAATGGAACGTCATGGGCCAGACGCAATACTGTAGCAATTAACGACCGTGGCACGACGACCTGCTTTTGAACGGAAGCCACTGTGACGTACATACGGAACAGAATGCCCCCCTGGACAAAAAAAGAAGATGACCCGTTCCTATATTTCCTCGTTTTCTCGGTTCGCGCTTCCCCAAAACATGGGTTTAATGATGGGTCCTCCCTTTGTAATCTCGCCAAGCGCTCTGGCGTGATATCTAGGTTGACCGCTGGCGTAGCCAAAGGTCTAATCCTATCTTTATCCGCTACCCGTCGACGTGTTTCGACCGCGGCGCAAAAGTCAATACCTTTTGATTGCGACCATGCTTGCACATTCTCATCGGAAGGGGAACCTACCCGGGATACATTCCCAATGATGAGCTGGGCGCCTGGAAAACAACCAACGACTGCCTCGACTTCCCCGCTAAGGAAAGGTGTATCTATCATTATTCTTGCCATGGGTAATTTCTCAATGGCCCCCGAAAATTGGATGCACGGGACAGTCTCACCTGTAAGCTGTGAATCCCGAATGCAATCCCTATGCACTCCCACAACGGTAGATCCTGTATCTCGTAAAACCGAGACCGGTTCGTCCCCAACAAACCCCGGATAAACCCTAAGACCACCTCCTGTATGACATGAATTTATAACGGGGATCTTTCTCCCACAAGGTAAAATACCGGAAGATAATAACTTCTCACAACTGGGACACTTAGAATACTGTCCGCCTCCGTTGTCCGATGTAACACACGCAGCCGCATGATGAAATTTATTTGGGGAACATGGACTGGAGCTACTGTCCACGTTCGCGGCTATCCTACCTGCAGGGCAGTTCACGCTGATGTGATCTGCTCTTCCGCAGTTCCAACACTTCGCGGCCCTACACTCGCGCGAAAAGTGACCCACGCGTCCGCAAGTCCAACACTCCGCTCCCTGTGCTGCCCTAGGCCTGGGTCCCCGTGACCCCTCGCGACCGGAACTAGAGTCCCTATGCCGTCGGTCATCGGCAAAGGTCACAACTCGCCCCCGGCCATTACCGCGACCTAGCCCTCCTGCTCGGTCAAACTTACCGGATCCATATGCCGGTGATTGGTGATAGCCCCTATGCTGCCCCTGGCCTTGCCCACTATAGGCACCACGCTGACGCGACCTGTCCCTAAGTCCTGCCGGCGACCCCTCGACAACGGCGACGTACCCAGCATCTTGGACGTACGCCCTGGCGACTGGTTTGGACGGGTGCGCCGTACGGTATGCCTCCGCCAACTTAGACGCCTCCTGCACCGTCGCGGGTTCGTTCTCTTTCAGGAAAGCCACCAGATCTTTGTGGCACGACGCGTACAGCTGGTCACGGATCATTAAGTCTTTCAGTTTAGCAAAATCCGTGCCCACATGCGCCAAGTCTACCCAGTTCGCGAAATACTCAGTTAGTCTCGCGACGAAGGCAGCAAAGTCCTCCCTGGTGTCTGCACGTGCTCGCCTAAACTGCTCCCGGAAATATTCCTCGGTACGCGCAAATCGGCGAAGCAGCAAAGCCTTCAGCTTATCGTAGTCTTGCACGTCTTCGCGCTGTAGCTCTTTAAAGTAGGTTAACGCTCGCCCCTGCAATAGCGATGCCAGGTACGTGGCCCATAATTCCTTATTTTCCCCCCATTGCAATTGTGCGTTCAGTTCGAACCTGTAAAGGAAGGCGTCTATGTCGTCCTTCCGGTCGTCGAACGTAGGGAGCTTAATCCTAACGCCACCTTTATTGGGTACCTGCTGCTCAACTGTTTCTGTTGGCGCACTCTTTTTGCTTTCTAATTCTGCGATTCTTACTCGCGCGTCTGTCTCCCGCTCTTGAGCTTCTATCTCCTTTAACTTTAACTCCCTCTCCTGTTGCTGAGCCTCTAACTCCTTTAACTGAGCCTCTTTTTCTCGCTCTCTATCCTTAGCACGCTCATCGCGCATTTCTGGCTGCTGTTCTTTAATCCAGCCGCGTAGCTCTTCTCCCTCCAGGCCAAGTTCCTTACCCAACTTCATTAGTTGTTGGAGTTCCGCCATTTCCCCGATTTATGGTTATGGTATCTATTATAAGACGACCAACCTGTCGGTATGATCACTAGCGATACGACCAGAGACCTGAGATCACACCAGATATAACAAAACCCAAATACAATTCAGCAACACCCCTAACTAAACATTCTACAGCCTACTCTCTCTAACTAATTGTATGTTTATAACATGTCTAGCACTATTAAATAACAAAACGAAAGGAAAAGATAAGAATGAGAAAATTCAGTAGAAGGACCACAAGTACGTCAAGGACAACGAACCAGACTAAGACAAAGGCCTAAAAAAGAAAATATAATGGAAAAAAAATGCACCCTAAATACGCCGATTACACTACAAGGTACGAACAAGAACAGAGTCTGAAAAAAAAGAACGTATTTACAGACAGGTAAGAGAGGGACAAGAGAAACGTCTTCCTAAAACAACGAGGAAGATATCGACGCTACAACTAAACAATATTACAGGTCCCTACAGAACTGGTCACTGTGATGAACGAAGTTCCAAAGTTTACCACACCTTTTTAAAAGGATAAACTAAGTTCAACACAGCAAACCCGCGCCACCGCCCGTATAATCAATTACAACGAAAACAGCAAAAACAGGGAAACAGACAGATGAAAAGACAGCCCTTAATCCAGGGTACAAAATTTTAGACTTTTACTTAACTTTCAATTTTTGAAATTTTGAGTAAACTCCTCCCTTTAATCGGAGCTCTGGCTGCTCGTCTCCTCAGGCTGCACGCACACACACTGTCTCTCTGAAATTTAAGTACACATTAATACATACAATCAAAATACATGCATCAATACATATTATTATTCATAAATATACATAAATCATATCATGAAATGTCCATTCATCCAACGAACAAGACAGCACAAATACCTACTAACTAACTACAACTAAATATTACGAAAATGGACGAGTCACAATGGACGAGCCCCCAATGTCACAAATCCCAGACTGGGAGATGTAATAAGTATGACAGGACAACAATCACGAACAACAAGTTTAACACTTAACAGAACAACCCATCAGACTCACACATTTATTAAACATAATTATACATATAATAGCGCAATTACATACATTATATTATTGAAATGCACTGCCGTCCAACGGCCTTATTCTCACACACACTCTCCCTCGGATCCACAATCCGGTAGTTACTTCTAAAGGCACTTCGGCCTCAGCCTCTCCCCTCAGGGTCTTAATAGTACATTAATGATTCACTGGCACCGCAGTCTCTCAATATCACCTTCCTATTGTCATACACCTTAGCACTCCCCTAGCACCTCAGCAGGGCAATAACACATTAGTAATTCCATAGCCATCAACATGGCAACAACATAGTATCAGTTCACTAGCCTATCAACATGGCAACAATATAGTATCTCATTCACTCTCATATCTACGTCCCTGTCCGTGGCCTGACTGCCACGACTTTATGTGCCTCTACTGTCCTGCACTGACAGCCTCGCTTCTGGCCTATGTGCGGCCTCCGGCCCTATGCTGGCCTATCTCCTGTGCTCATCGAGGTGGCTCTGCGGCCCGTCCCCGACACCTACAAGAATAACATTACATTGGTATAATATCCTACCATTTCTATTCACTCCACCTCTCCTTACA
Source organism: Onchidella celtica (assembly GCA_963931925.1). Classification (NCBI taxonomy): domain Eukaryota; kingdom Metazoa; phylum Mollusca; class Gastropoda; order Systellommatophora; family Onchidiidae; genus Onchidella; species Onchidella celtica. Next base: position 16,306,050 of record OZ007581.1, read on the forward strand.
ATCCATGAAGCGTACACACACTAGTTCACCTTTCACTCACCACACATCTTACGGTAACACACTTCCATCGGAGTACACACTACTCACTCGCGCTACAAATCCATGAACTCACTTTCATCTATCGCTCATGGCGCACATTGCTATATCCAATATCAAGGACTTCCACATTCCTCACATATACTTATTCACATCATGGTAATAGACGAATATAATATAATACATCAATCATAATAATCAATCAACGTTCTACATACCAGTCATAACTGGAAAGACTCTCACTAGTCTTCTCGACTGCTTCCTTTTATCTCTGCCCGATGGGCTATTATTCACAGATCCGCTCCCTAGGACCTTCTAACTTGCAGTGATAGTTATACAGCGCTTTCGCCTCCTTCAGACCCCCCACTCATGACATGCACGACTTTTCTTCCCTGTCTCCGTGCGTTAATTTTACTCTCCTCCTTTCCCCCCGTAATTATTAACTATCGCTCACTCCACTCGTGACACCCCCCCCCCCTTCTCTCTCTCTCTCTCTCTCTCTCTCATCATAATCTATTATATATTTCAGTAACTTGCAACCTTTGGCATGACTAACTGACCAAACTATACACTCTTCAGGCCTTAAATTTAGCAGGAAGGTGGCAATTGAGATAAGGAAGATGATGGCTATAATTAAAAGTTGTTTACTTCAAGCAAGTATTTTTTAAAAATAACAATGTTTATTGCTATGCAACATCTGTATATTTGCATGTTTGTTTCGTAATATATATAGTACCGTGCATGTCATAAAAAGTAACCGTATCAAGCGTTCAGTTTGGTGCGTAGTGTTCTGGTGCGCATGGGTTCTGAAGCAAGATATCCGTACAACGCACACATTTCGATGACGTAGAACACACACCGGAATACTATATTACTGGCCTTGTTAATTTGCATAGTTTTTTAAAAGTATGAATCGGCTTAGTAGCAAAACAATCCGACTTCTGCTCGGAGATTGCGGGATCTGCGCTAATAATATACTTGAGTGTATGTCGATCACCAATGGCTACCCCAACCCCTTTTCGCCTGATTAGTCAATCTCACATTTCGATGACGTAGAAGACACACCGGAATACTATATTACTGACCTTGTTAATTTGCATAGTTTTTTAAAAGTATGAATCGGCTTAGTAGCAAAACAATCCGATTTCTGCTCGGAGATTGCGTGATCTGCGCTAATAATATACTTGAGTGTATGTCGATCACCAATGGCTACCCCAACCCCTTTTCGCCTGATTAGTCAATCTGACTACCGCCCATTGATACAAACTGACTAGACCCTCACGCCCCCAGGTCCATCTGACTATTCCATGGGTTGTCACTTTAAATTCATGAACACCATACCATTATACCAAGTTTTGTTTCAGCAAACCTTCACCAGTCGCGCTTTTTGGTAAACATGTTGTACGGATATGCACTGTCCATATCCATACAACATGTTTCCGGATATACACTTCCTTCACAGAGATATAATAGGAACCGTAAGACTTAAATTACACTTAACCTCAGACTTACCTCTCTGGAAATAACTCAACTTTAATAACTTCCTTGTCGTTTGATAGTACACACTCACAGTGTATGGTCTGTCGCTAGGATCTTGTTTTCACATCCTCGAACACGCTCAAGATAAGACCATACTTCAACACGATTGTAATTTTATATCACCTCTCGCTGTATGTCGTTATCTTGTGTGTGTATAATGTGTGACACACCGACTGCAGGGGGGGGGGGGGGGGTTTAAAATGTCGAAGATTATTTTCAAAGTGTTTTTGTTTGTCGTTGGACCTACTTCCAGGGGTACGTATTTTGTGTTTTTTCCACGCATTTACCGGACAATCTGCATAATATTATTAAAGTGCAGCTTATAAAATCTAACAAACATAAATTCAAACCAATACAATACAAAACAATGTCAAGCGTTCAGATCAATCATGCTTCGGCTGGCTACAGGGAAATGTCCTCTAAGCATGCCGATCTCTAATTGGATGTTTACCTTTAAGCCCCTAAGCATGCCGTCCTCTTTTGTTATGTGCGATGCTACCTTACTGTTTATGAAAAATAGCTGCCAAAGAACACATTTTTTATTATTATCGTGTCTGTTGTAAATACTGCGAATTTTATGCTAACTGTTGTTGAGGAATAAGAAGTGCGAAAACGTGGACGCGAGTATGTATTAGTCATTGAGTTTGTGAGTTTTTATAATCTAGAAGAGTGCCAAATAGGAAAGTGGTGATAATTGTAGGTGTTATCGTAAATGAAAGCTGAGAAAGTCAGATTGAACTGCTGCTGGTGTAAAAATAAAGTCAGATTGAACTGCTGCTGGTGTAAAAATAAAGTCAGATTGAACTGCTGCTGGTGTAAAAATAAAGTCAGATTGAACTGCTGCTGGTGTAAAAATAAAGTCCAATTGAACTGCTGCTGGTGTAAAAATAAAGTCAGATTGAACTGCTGCTGGTGTAAAAATAAAGTCAGATTGAACTGCTGCTGGTGTAAAAATAAAGTCAGATTGAACTGCTGCTGGTGTAAAAATAAAGTCAGATTGAACTGCTGCTGGTGTAAAAATAAAGTCAGATTGAACTGCTGCTGGTGTAAAAATAAAGTCAGATTGAGCTGCTGCTGGTGTAAAAATAAAGTCAGATTGAACTGCTGCTGGTGTAAAAATAAAGTCAGATTGAGCTGCTGCTGGTGTAAAAATAAAGTCAGATTGAACTGCTGCTGGTGTAAAAATAAAGTCAGATTGAACTGCTGCTGGTGTAAAAATAAAGTCAGATTGAACTGCTGCTGGTGTAAAAAATAAAGTCAGATTGAACTGCTGCTGGTGTAAAAATAAAGTCAGATTGAACTGCTGCTGGTGTAAAAAATAAAGTCAGATTGAACTGCTGCTGGTGTAAAAATAAAGTCAGATTGAACTGCTGCTGGTGTAAAAATAAAGTCAGATTGAACTGCTGCTGGTGTAAAAATAAAGTCAGATTGAGCTGCTGCTGGTGTAAAAATAAAGTCAGATTGAACTGCTGCTGGTGTAAAACTAAAGTCAGATTGAGCTGCTGCTAGTGTAAAAATAAAGTCAGATTGAGCTGCTGCTGGTGTAAAAATAAAGTCAGATTGAGCTGCTGCTGGTATGATTTCAGGTCTTTATTTTAGGAGGTTCGCTGCCCTTGGCATTTACACCTCACAAGGGAATGATTTGAGGTCTGAGCTGCTGCTGGTGTAAAAATAAAGTCAGATTGAACTGCTGCTGGTGTAAAAATAAAGTCGGATTGAACTGCTGCTGGTGTAAAAATAAAGTCAGATTGAACTGCTGCTGGTGTAAAAATAAAGTCAGATTGAGCTGCTGCTGGTGTAAAAATAAAGTCAGATTGAACTGCTGCTGGTGTAAAAATAAAGTCAGATTGAGCTGCTGCTGGTGTAAAAATAAAGTCAGATTGAGCTGCTGCTGGTGTAAAAATAAAGTCAGATTGAGCTGCTGCTGGTGTAAAAATAAAGTCAGATTGAGCTGCTGCTGGTGTAAAAATAAAGTCAGATTGAGCTGCTGCTGGTGTAAAAATAAAGTCAGATTGAACTGCTGCTGGTGTAAAAATAAAGTCAGATTGAGCTGCTGCTGGTGTAAAAATAAAGTAAGATTGAGCTGCTGCTGGTGTAAAAATAAAGTCAGATTGAGCCCTTCCCTTTTGCCGTAGGTGGGGACGTAGCCACTCCCCCCCCCCCCCCACCTCCCAATAAAAGTCGTAAACAAATGCCAATTAGCCCACCTGACCCTTTCTCTTTGCCGTGGCCTGTTCATACTTAGGCTCTTGGCACCCGCATTTTAGTCATAATTGAAAATTCCTGTCCCTGATCCTGTGGTAAGTAGGATCGAGCACCTGGTTATCTCGGATAAAGACGAAGAAACTCGGACGGCCCGTGTGCACTTTGCGAACGTTAAAGATAACTTGGCAGTTGGAAATCGAGAAGAACAGGCCTAAAACGTCCGTCGCCCGGGCAAAATTTAACCCAAAAAAATAATAAAAAATCCTTACCACAAAAATACCTAAAAACATTAACAAGAAAAATAAATAAGAAAAGTGAGGCGTAAATGCCAAGAGCCGGGAGCATTCTAAAATAAAGACCCAAAAGACATTCTGGTCATAATTTGTGATACTTGGTATATTATAATAAGTCAAAATTTGGCAAAAAGAAAAAGTTGTATGTAGCAAAGCCTCGCGTAAGAAATAATACCCAAACGATACAATGACACGCAAACTAAACGAGAAGACAGAAAATGGCCGATATTTTGGCAACAGCCTTTTTCAAGGAAAAACCCGAAAAAAACATATAATAAACTGATGATGCCATCCATTAAATACGTAGGCTCGGAGCTGGGGTGAGGCATGCAAGGGGCTTACCCCCACCTCATTAAAATGCGTACATGGGAGAACGGAAGGGCCTAGTGGCCGGTTTCATGAAAAGTGCCCAGCCCATGGGACAGAAGTTGGTGCCTAAACGGTCTGGGCGCGCCTAACTGGGCGGGTACTTGTTGTAACCCAAGGGCGTGTTTCATGAAATGTACCCACACTTGTGCCCAAGAGGGCGCTTGCTCAGCTGACTGTTACACACTTATTTTTAGAAACTGGCATCATGTGGCCAGTGTTGAACTGCAGTGGAACTCTTGACCGGAACACAAAGTTAAAGCTTCTCGTAACGTTGTGCCATGTAAATTAGGATAATCTAATCTTAACTCGTTTTAAAAAACAATAAATTAATCAGAAAGACTACACATTATGTTACAAAGGTGAGAATTCGACGCGGAAAGTGCATGCGATTAGAATTTGTCAGTTGGTTAGGGGTTTTGCCGGAAGAAGCAAGCCTTGAGTCATTATGAATAACACTGTGCACTGGCTAAGTCTAGGCCGCGCTCCGTGGTTGGAGTCTGTGGAGAGTGTGTTGCGTTTCAGTTATCTATACTATATATTTGTGGACTTGAGATTTTTCGTTGCAAAAGGCTTCTGAACCACTCAACACTCAGACTTCAAATTTTATATGGTGCATCAGAATGGATGTAATTAAGAGTGCACAGTTTTTTATAGAAGTCTCAAATCGATGTATTTTTTTTTTATTGGAAATTTATTGTTTCCCAATTTTCATTAGGCCCATTGACATGCTGTAGGTTTTTATGACATCATCACTTCCTGAAAATCTTCGGTGCGCACCGCTGCACACTGTGTACTGTCCTATTGCTGAGTTTTGGGGATGACCCTACGCATCTCGGCTTTTGTTCTTATTCCTTTCGGTCTGAAGTGGTGTCCTTTGTTGTTGCATCTCTCTTATAAGCTATCTATGCAGCATTAATGCTTTTCTTAGTTCACAGAAATGTAAGAAGAAAGTCCTTAATTTTTGTGCTTTGATAACCAGAATTTCGGAGAAGCTCAATAAACTGTGTAGGCAGATATTCACGGTTTAAAGGGACATAAACATCAGGTGGATGGAGATTCAGCTTTAAATGGATTGTTCCCCCTTCTGATTGGAAGTGAGTGGGTTTTGGTTAGTTGTTTTTTCTTCTTTTTTAATTGACATGTTGACATGGAATTACCCAAGGTACAGTACACCAGGATAATGCAGTCCATCGTTAAACACAGTTTCGAAGAGTAATTTCCGCGTGCTGTAGAGAACCGATGATTAGATGGTCTGAGTCGATCTCGACGGACGGACAATATTTATTAATATTGTTATTATTATTATTATTATTAATATTTTTATTATCCTAAATTTTAATTTGTTTTATGCGTTTATCTGGCCCGCCGTCCATTCATATTAAAGCACGAGCCCGCAGAGACAACGAAGCTGCCGACTCCTGTTGTGGTGGCTTACCAAATAGCATATATATGTGTTTTTCAGTACCTCACGAGTGAACAGTGAAAGGTGTACACTAATTCTCTATTGAAATTGATGCTTTACTTGCTGGAAAAGGGAAAAGGCCACCAGAATAGCCACAGCTAAGTTACAGATATGTATACAAACATGATTTGAAAGCCACCAACAATGGACATAAATACCTGGGAAATCTCGGCAAAAGCTCATTCAGTAGATCCACAGAAATGCAGACTCTAAAGTTTGGTTTTCATGTGTACGGAAACGGAAATGGCAACCGTACACATGAAAATATTTTTTATTTTTACTAATTTGATGGATTTTTGACGCTTCCATTGCCGTTTCGATCTCCATACACAAGAAAACACAGCTGTAGACCAGCCACTCCTTACATCTACGAACAATGTCAAAAAAGACCTCCATTCTGGGATGGGAGTCTCCAGTCACAAGAGGCGTTCCTGCAGAACCACAGTGGACAACCATCAGCGCTAGCTAATTCAGTGGCCCTGTGGGACTCAGGGATGCCGACATCAGTGATGGTTACTTGCTGGGAAAACTCCTGTCATTGGAAGTTTAATCTGTTTTCACTATCTGAATGCGGAAGGTGTCATACTAAGGGGTGTACCATACTAAGCTGCAGATGCTGGCAGACAAGACGTGCACACCATAATTTCCTATATTTCCTTAGTAAATCCGGGAAGACCTTATCATACCAAGTCCGGTCAGACACAGACAGCTGCTGGCAGACAAGTGCGCACCATAATCTATATTTGATTGTTTGGATGTTGATTTTTAAAGGAAAATGTCTTGCTTGATTTGGGCGGTGGGGGGGGGGGGGGCGGTGTAATCAGGCTTGTTTCCTATATTTTGTGATGTAAATCCGGCAGGACCCTATCATAACTAAGCCTGGTCAGACATAGTCAGCTTCTGCCATTATTTCTCTGGTATAAATTTTGCTGGCAGCATCTGTCTGTGTCTGGCCGGGCTTAGTATGATTACCTCTCTACAAGATGGCGGACATACACTGGCAGATAATGCGGTTTTTAAATGCGATAATGGAAAAAAGTTGAACAAAATCCTCATTCTCGTTCGAGTAGATCTGGCGAATACTGGGCGAAGCTGATAAAGGGAGAGAAGCATACATTTTGTTGAACAACATTTTAAATCATAAGTCATTTCCCCTGTTGGGGACATCTGCATTATTTGCACGTTGGCCCGCCTCTTTCACTCTTTTCCATTCATTGCGTCTCTCCCTCGTTTTTTGGGTTGTTTTATTTATCTATTTATTAATTTATTTATTTATTCATAGTGACTTCATTTACCTGAAATATGACATTATTTAATTTTACAAATTATTTGCCTTTTGTCTGAGAAAATATGATTCCATTAATGATAATTAGATGTGCATTTATGATTATTATTTTATGATATCAATATTATTAACTCATTCGCTAGGGTACGTCTAATATTCGGCTCGCGGCTCTTCGCTTCGTAATGGAAAGCTGAATATTCGGCTCGAGTGGACACCGATTTTCCAAGACTAATATCTAGGCCAACTTCTCAAGATACAGAATCCATCGTGATTCATTGATTGATTTTTCTTTATTTTAATGTCTCATGTGTTATGTCTTGTGTTTATACTGAGTGAAAGAAAAAATATCTTTGAATACGTCTAAATTTCAAACTAAATAGTGTTGAGAGTTCCCGTCAGCACCCACAGAAGGGAATGAGTTAATAAGAGACAACCTTAACGACACTGCAGAAGCCCTTTCTCCACCACAGTTAATAACATCTAGCATAACCTTCAAATTTTCAACAGGGACCTCCTACCACTGAACGACTTCACTCAAGCCTATGATGAGATTTTAATTTCAGTGTTCATATTATCTTCATTGCGCCTTCATTTACTACTGCAGCCAACTGCACTGAAAACACAATTTTTTAGGATTTGCGCTGTTCCTTTCTGCGTTGTTCTTTTCTGCGTCCAGTGATCAACTTGCCCAGTACTCCTAAAGCCACAAATCTGAATTTTTTTTTAATTTTTATTTTCGGGGCCAGTGTCGGGCCAAAAAAGTCAAGTGAAATATATGTCAATTTAGGTTCGTTTCCTATTTTCAAAGAAAAATAAATAAATATTTGGACTAATTTGCCAGGAGGACATTTATAATAATTTGTCATCAAAAAATGGATCCAAAGCCCCGCCCCCCCCCCCCGCTTCCCCACACACTCTCTCTCTCTCTTTCTCTCTCTCACCACCCCCCCCCCTTTCTCTCTCTCTCTCTCTCTCATTTTCTGACTAAACATAATAATCTTCATGTGTGAAACATACAAGGCGTGAGAGAGACCCTATTAGACATTATCAGTCAGTCAGTAACTTTCTTTAAATCGCTGAGGCACAAGAGATGAACGACATGGGAATGATTATAGCCTCGTGGGGAATGGAATCTGTATGGCGTAGCGATCATTGTCTCGTTAAAATAATCGTCAGAGTTTTCATTTTCTTTTTCTGTTTTTTGCCTAAGGAAAGTTTCTCAGAATCTAAAGCTTGTTGTTGTAGTTGTAGTTTTTCCTTTCTAATTCTTTTGTGGTTTATTGCAGGGTTTCTTTATTGATCCCAGTGCTCTACAGGCTCTACTGCTACCCCACAGATTTTGTGTGTGCTTTTTTCTTTTAAATGTGCTTGAATTCAAATCCTTGATTGTTTGATCTGTTCGATTTCCCTTTTTTTTCTGTAGTTGGTTTTTCGTTTGTTCTCTTCCTTGAAGAAAGCTGTTGCCGAAATATCGGCCATGTTCTGCTTTCTCTTTTAGTTTGCGTTTCCTTGTATGGTTTGGTTATTATTTCTTACGCGAGGCTTTGCTACATACGACTTTTTCTTTTTGCCAAATGTTGACAGTGCTTGAAGAAGGTACGTCGGCTGATTGGAGTGTTTAGTTTGTTTTGTTTGAATTTAGGTTTTAGGCGCGTCCGCACGACTACGGCGACTGTGCTCCCTTCACGGTCTGTTTTGGTACATGTTTCTTCATTTATTTATGTTTCGTATTTAGAGTTTTTTAGTTTAACATAGAACCAAAATACATTCATATAATTTTATCACATTGGTCAAATTCTCAAACCCTGATTTGTAGAGATCTGGAAAAGAGTTTTACAAATGGTTATAAAAGTTTTTAATCAAGTTGAAGATCACAGCCTCTCTCAGAAAGGACAGGATGCGTTGTGGGTCCACGTCAGAAAATAATTCTTTCATGGATCCGCAGGCTTAATTAGTGCTTTCTTCGGGTGGATTGGAGTGTAGGCTCAAAGACTTTGCGGGATGCTCTTGCTGGGTAGCTGATAGCCTTTACATAAATTATATTCCCGTGTCAAGGACTGTGTAGGATAAGTGTTTTTAACTTCCCTGAAAAATAAGATTTTTTTTTTCACAATTTGCATTGGGTAAGACTTCTACTGTTATGCCACCCCGAAATTTTTAAATTTTCAAAAAATCCTCTGTCGTCTGATTTTCAATTTTCATTTTTATTTGTGATAGTATCTTGTCATTCTACTCCCTCTCAGCCAGAGCCTTCTATAGAATGCATCCAAACAGTAATCATATTCTTCGGGTGACTATTACAAAGTGCACAAACTCATTTATTTGTAACTATCATAGAGCGTAGCTTCTTTCGTCTTTAATTCATGAGATATTATGTAATAATAATAATAAATTACGTTTATATAGCGCATTTCCAATAAATGCTCAATGCGCTTTACAAGTAATAAAAACTCATTCCTCTCTCTCCCACACTCCCTCTCCCCACCCCTCCCTCTCTCTCCCTTCCCATCACATTCTCACTCCTTCTATCATATGCTCTCTCCCCTCAGGTAAGTCAAGAAAAATAAGCCTGCTGGAACAAAAAATGCTACTTTGTATAACTATGCCGAAAGGGGAGCGGGGGGGGGGGGGTGGAGGGGGGAGTAGTTTGTAGTTTATTTTCTTCATTATAATATTTCCCATCATATTAAAAAACCTATTTTGTTTAGTATAGCAGAACATTCAATTGTCGCAATCCACCCCTTTCGTTTCTTATTTCTGTTTAAGAGCAAAAAAATAAAGAAAAAAAAAGAAGGCAACACAACAGTCTGACAACTTCGTTTTTCTAGTGGAGCTCTGGAGCAGTGTAAACTCGTGCGCACACTGGCACTGCATTTTTTTTTCTCCGAACTCCTGCACAAATCCAGGTGGGAGTTGGGAGGAGCTGCAGTGTGATCAAATATTTACAAACTTCTTCTCTACTTTGTTTATTTTGCCACCACTGCAACGAGCGACAGCAACTAAGTCTGACACGTGTAGACTGACGCCATTACCATGACCACGTCAACGATGTTGCTAAGGTTACTGTACCTCCACTGTCGAGAAAGGGGAAATTCCTTGAATAGATTTACAGTAGCCTCGTTTTGAAACTAAGGCGCCATGTTGGAATTTGAGCATGTCCGGGAAAACAGTCTGGGTATCACCTAAGCGATTGCATTTGTTTATTTTCCTGTTGCATTGAACCTTTGACCTTTGTGACACTTTCAACTGTTGGTTTTATAAATTGAAAGACTCTGTGCCTGGTTTTCTCTGCCATACCAGTGGAATCGTAGCAGAATAGAATTTATCTTTCGCCCGCCACCGACAGATCAAATCAGGTCAACTCGTGGTTTTGTTTGAATCTGATGGTTCATTTCATGCAAGTTTGATCTCATTCTTGTGGGAACTCGCCGGTTCAGAAAGGTAAGCCAAGCTTTTTGCTTTATCTTCATAACTTTAAATTGTGTTTTATTGAAGCTGCACTGCCTGTTGCAAGCTGTAAACCCAGTTACATCTTGTCAGCTTGCATTGAGTCGGAGAAGCATTCCTCCGATTCACTGTTTCGCGGTTCTTCCAAGACCCCAACCAAGACGTAACATTTTCGATTAGCGCCAGTTTCAGTTGCCATATGTTATTTCAGCCTATGATCTTTGTTTCCCAAGTTCTAAATGATGTTTTTCGAAGGACAATCATCACTGCTCATGCTTATGAAGTCTGTGACGGAAGAATTTATACTTTCTTCTGGTTTTGTAATCTGTTCAGACAGGTTAACGAAGTAAAGAATAGTAACTGTTGAATGCCGTAGCAGGAAACAGAATATACCTGATTGTGTCCCCTAGTTAGGCCTTAAGACTTTTTGCCTTACTTTCCTCAAGCTATCATAATGAAAATTAATGTTTTCTTTCAAGATCGTTGCCTTCTCATTCAACTATTCACAAATTACAATAATTCTAGACTATATAGATCTAGATCTAGATCTAGTGTGAAATCTTTTTTTTTGTCATGTGAAAATAATGAGTAACTGGAACTTTTATGGAGAGAATTGTGAGTGTTTTCAGTTCTGTTGTAGGCTAGGCCTGGGCCTATATTTTTCTTGTTTCATTTGTTATTGTTGTTAATGGTGTTATTCAATTATCATAAATAACATGGTATCAAATAAATCATTGCCACTTGAGTAGATATAAGAAATATTCTTCATTTGTTACCGACCCAAAGTTTTGCATCATGGCTTGCCAAGTTGCTGTAGCCCAAAGTATGCCAGTTAACCATAAAAGCAGATCTATCTACTTCTACAAGATATTAGATATTGAGGTGCTCTGGTTTACAGAAGGCCAAATGTTGTCATAAAATCATAGTAAGAACATTAAACAGTGGAGCTCCGTTCAGAGCCACAGCTTAACTTAGCCAGGTTGGAATTTATAAGTTTTAAGAAAAATCTGTTTCCAAGGAAATTTAAAAAATCACTGTTATTACTGTGAATCAAATGTGAAATAATCATAATGTGCTTGGTGTCACAAAAGAGCGGATGACGCAGAGGATCCATGAGTAGTCCGTCCCATTAGATTGACAAGGTTCTAAGTCCAACTTACAAATTACTCACCGTATCTGCCTGATACTTTGACGCACATGAAGAGAAGGCCTGTAGAAGTAGTGTGTAACTCAGTTCAGTCAAGAAGTGGAGATAGAACCTTGCCATTCTAAGGGAACAAGTTGTTAGACTTTAAATTAATCCCAAAGAGAGATAAAGAACAATAGAAATTGGTATTAAATAGTGGCTGTTTCAGAACGATGGCTCTGTTACATGTCGTTTTTGGATTCATATCATGATCAAAGAACATTATAAGAATAGCGGAGGTGACCAGGGATCATATTTACTATTCTGGTTTTACTGTCCGTAGGGAAGAATTTCCTAATGCCTTTGTATGAAATGCCTATGAATATGAGTGTTCGTATTATACAGCTATGTCAAACATAAGGCCGAAGGGGGGAAAGCAAAATGCATCAAATCATTTTTGCCTTGCAGTTAAAGTAAAGTTCCCACAAATAACTTGCAGACAAGTTTCAAGTATGTTTCGTTGGTTGCAGTAAGTACAAAATAACCATTGTTTTATGTTCATGAGCAGCCACAGGTTGCTCATCTTTATAATTGCTCAAATTGAAGGAGGATGACGTTACTTCATTGCAACTCATATCACTAATTAGTAATGTCAGTGAGTGAAGTGTGGAAATGGCAGTGGGATGAGGATAGGTCATATCTTTATTTATAAAACTGCAGAGCTTAAACTCTGAGACAACCGCAAAACCTAGACACTTGCGGTTTTCCGCTGCATGTATTGAAATTGTGAGTACATAAAATTATTTAACCTTCTTGCTGCCAGAGGGCCGATATATCACATGGGCCTATCACTGCTGCGCTGCCAATATTATCGGCCCTACCATTTCATGCTAAGACTGTAACGAGGCCGGTATATTGACCGACAAGGTTCTGGCATGTTTTGCATTTCTAATTTTACTGTTTCCTGCTTTCCAATTATTCTGGTAGTCCAAAGGAAGGAAGGGCAGCAAAAGGTTTAACATTTGTGTTTTTTGCTTAGTGAGGATAGTTTTCAAAGTTCAACTCAACCATTTTCACAATGCATTTTATAGTCTATAATCCTGAACTTTTCCAGCCTGTGTTTTGTGTGACAATGTTTGTTTGGCACCACTTTACGGCACAGCATTAAATTATCATGGCTTATGAAATAATGCACATCAAGATGCCAAGGAAATCATATTTCGTGAAGTCCAGGCATAGAGATTGGAATGTTGTGTCAATATAATTGTCTGTGAACATTATTTCATTTTTTATTGCTATGTATGTTAGGCAAACGCCTAGACAGAATGCCATTGCTGCAATGATTGCACTTATAGAAAAATGTAGGATATCTTTTCTAAAACATCATCTTCTCCAATTTGATACCTAGTAAGTGGATTGATATTTTTTGTTTTACTATACCAGGCCCAGTGATAGTAACAGTTACCCATTTCTAGGTTGCTGTAAATGCAACGTTTATGCATTTCAGCCCCTAGAAATACATTTGTAATCATCTATCCTCTAACACCTGCTGGTCATTTGGGCTTGGGGTTTATGTAGGTAAAATACCCTTCTCATTAATTGAAGATCCTAGTCCTAAAACTACTATGCTATAAGTACATAAGTCACATTTGTCTAAATTTGAAACTGTTTGGCAGGAAATGTGTTTTATGGATTCCTAAGTGCACTGCCTGATTATTAGAAACAAGTAAAGTACTTTAATTAGTATCTTTCCATCACAGCATAGATTTCATTTGTGATCAGATTTACCACTGAAAATTGTGTGATTCCATAACGACAGTGGTGGAAGTGCCAACATCCTTAATGTAAGGAAAGTTCCAAATTCACAAAGATAATTAAAATTTTTAAAAAGTACAAAAGTCCCAAAGATAGGTAAAAAAAAGTACCAAAGTCACAAAGATAAGTGGATGAAGTGCCTTCTAGTAAGTCCAGACATTATTATCAGTTAATTTAATGTTCCTTTTACCCCTTTTAAACGTTTTTTATTGCATTTTTCAAGTACATCTGTAATCCAAATGGTTGTTTTTTTCCCCCCTCATCCTGTCAGCCTGAAGAGGTGCGGAGTTTTACTTTTTACTAGGGGGTTAGATTATTTTTAATTTATGGGCTGTTTAAATGCCTTCACTCCCATGCTGTGTATATTCTTCCATTTAAAGTTTTCATTCATTCAGTTGGAATTCGTTCAATTGATGTGTTCAGTGGCTCGTGCTGCCGCCTTCGTCATTCGTCAGTCTTGCGTCATGCGCAGTCGAGTCGTGCAAGGTCACAGTCGGTGAATGAAAGCCTAAAAGGTCTTGGCTGGTATAACCATAGATATACTGGGTATAACATGTGCATGAATGCTTATACAGGGGCGCTATCTCCTTTTTTTCCAGCAAGGATTCAGGCAGGGTTAAAAAAAAAAAAAGAGATGTTTTTATGTTGTTGTTTTTTTTTTCTAAAGACACATGGAGTCGTTTGTGCTTTAGTTTACTGGTTAGAAGGTCTGCGTGTTATTTTGATGTAAATACGACTTCATGACTGCTTGAACGTATAATTTAGGCTGTCGTCATTCATAGTTTTAAAGTTTGATTGGACGTATATATCAGAATTTGGCGGAAGCCCAGATTGAGTCGCAATATTTGCGATTTGCAGATGCACAGATTTTCCCGGGATAAAAACAACAGCCTAGAAAAGTTTTGTTTAATGTGGTGAACAAAAAAAATGGGGAGAGAGAAGAGGGTGTATTTAATGGAATAGTAATGATATTTTTCAACCATCGTAGTTTTTGCTTGTTTGTTTGTTTGTTGTTTTGAGTGAAGAATTATGGGCAGGAAGACTTTTGTCTTGGGGGAATATGAAGGAGAGCTTATTGGTGCACAGCTGTAAAGAGAGGCAACCATGTGAAAATTTGGTGCGCACGGAAAGCATTACAGTAGTTAAGTCATGATTTGAATAATTATGCTCATTGTCATTTAATATAGAGTCTGATATTCAGAAAGCGTGGATAATTTAATCGGCCGGCTATTTTGAGTTTGGGTTGAACGGGGTGTCGGCACGATAACGTCCATTTGGCGCTGTTGGCCGAGTAGTCAGATTGTGAAGTCACCAACCATCTAGTTGGTCCATCAAAATGGGCTGGTGAGCGTCGGGCCAAGGATTGGACAGAGAACATAAATGTATGGGTTTTTTTCCCCCGGGCATAGTGGCTTGCATAGCAGTTCCAAGTTGTTCGTCCAAGGACGTGTATTGTGTCGTTTGCTCCAACCTGTCTAGACATTTGGCAAAAAGAAAAAGTTGTATGTCTAGACATTATATATGCATACTGAGACACAGCTATACTTCATACATTGAAATGTTTAGAAACAAGTAAAAAGAAAAGTGGGGGGAAAGCCCAAAATTTTCCAGTTTCGATATACATGTATAAATATATAAATCCACTTTTCTTTATTCACATAATGCAAACGAAATGAATATGCTTCTATGTCACGTGTGGCAAGCAGTTTTGGAGGAGTGGAGTATGTGAAGCGCACCAATGCGCTTCAATGACGGTATAGAATTGAAAAGTTTACTTTTGACATAATTTATGATTTTCTAGCAAAATAACTTGTTGCATTTCATAAACAAAAAATCAAATGTAGGCTATATTTGTGGTGAAATGGTCAAAGAGTACTTGCCAGGTACCATCAGGGGTGGGAATTCTCAGGAAATTTCCTGAATTCCGGATTTTTAATTATTTTTTTTTAATAGGCAGTGTCTTATTTGTCCAATATGAATTGGTCATAGTATAGTGTGTACTGCAGTAGGCAGTGGCGCATTGCATCGAAAGTTCAGGAAATTTTTCTGTCAGTAGTTCCCATCTCTGTACCATTCAGAGTTCCCAAATTTCAAGGCCTTGTCACAGATATTTAATACATTTGGTGGGAAAAATAGCTGGAGTGGGCAGGAAGACAGAATTTGAAGCCAAGTGTTTGAAAAGGGGGGGGGGGGGAGGAGAAGGGTCGGAAATGGCCAAAATCGAGCTTACAGGTTTCAGTTTAAGTTCTAAGTTTGTCTTTCTCCTGAAGACATCCATTCTGTACACGTGTGTGTGTGTATCTCCCGCCTTAGTGGTCGGTCCCCCAGTTTTGTTTTCGCTGACTCGACGAATTTATCCTGCAAAGATAAGGAAATTATGACTAGGAGCCCGGGCCGGAGGGGGAGAGGGGACGCACAGCGACGGAGGTTGCCGTTTGTGGGCTAGGCACAGAGTGAACGTAACGTATTGTGAACACTACTGTAAAATAATTTTTGTGGCACAGATTTAATACTTAATAACTACTGTCACGGGGGAAAAAAGGAATTGAGAGTAATATTGTTCTTCCTTTTGTTTTTTAAGGGGGGGGGGAAGAGGGTTGGTTTTGAGGTAATAAACCGTAATTAACAAGACTGAGAGTGAGAGATAGTATCGGAAAGTGGGGTAGACGAGTATCCTATAAAAAAAAAAAAACGCGGGAAGATTTCATTGGGTGCAGTTTTTCACTTTTTTTTTTTTAAGCCCACGGTCTGAGTGACCTTTTCAACAAAAAAAAAAAGATAAAATTAATTTTCTTAAATGCCAACTGTTGTCACCCAGTCTCCGTTGTATCCACCCATTGTGTTTAAACAAATTTCAAGAGCTTGATGCTTTTACAACTTTATGTGGCATGAATTAGCCAAATACATGTATTCGATTTTTCTAACAATCCTAGATCTAGATCTACATGTATTTTGGTTTAGTTTTGTTTACAAAAAGTAAGTAAAATCAAACGTTTTAATGCATTACAAAAGTTGAAAAGCATACGTACGACGTTTTGCCGATGCTGGGGTTTTGTCATGAAAGTGGCTCTCTCACTCCTAATTTCATTATGTATATGTGTCATTTCAATTGGTTAATAACTCATGCGTTTATGACGTAATGTTGTGTGCGTTTTAGCCCTTTTGCCGACCAAACGTTCAATCCTCAGTTTCTCGGAAAGGCAAAAATGCACATACAACAATGTGGCAAATACCCGACGATATATTATGCAAGTTTACAGCTAGGTTCGGGTCTGTGTAGTGGTTTTGGTCCATTTTCAGCCCAATATGAACGATTCCTACCAAAGCACTGACCTATTATGGAAAAAGAGCGCACACGTCAGTCTTGGTCAGATTCACTTTTTAATCACAATTTATATAGAATGAAATTTGATACGATGAATAGTTTCTTTTGATCTTCACGAAATGGTAATTGAATACAGAATAATGCAGGGCACAAAGCTGTTTTTTTTTTTCCTGCGTTTCCTACAAAATTTTGATCTGGGTATACATCGAGGGGTATTTGCCATGCTGTTGTACATGTATCTGACTTTTTGCCGATTTTGAGGTGTTTGTCATGAAAGTGGTTCTCTCACTCCTGAGTTTATCTTGTAGGCCATAAGTGTCGTAAATTATGGCAGACTTTTTCAGGGGCATTTTGGTGCACGTTTGTTTTGGATTTTGAAGCGTATTGAACAAGGCCTTGATTTTACACTTTTACACTCTTCAACCTTCAATCCTCATTTTCTCGAAAAGGCAAAAAATGCACATAATTATAATCATTGTATGGAGAAATACCCGAAGATATGGTCATTTTCCATAAAAGGGGTAGAGCAGTTTTCGATAGGGCTGCCGTAGATAATGGAACCATCTAAAGTTACAAATTGTGTTATTTTTATTTCTGCGCGAGGTCTTGGTGGCCAGAAAAATACTGACGTAGACGAGAGGGCAAGAAACATTAAAAAAACAAAAACACGTATGATGCGCATTCCAGAGGCTGCATAATTCCGTGCAAAGAGCTTGTCCTTTTTTTTTTTGTTTTGTTTATTTACAGAGCAAATTGCTGGTACTTCACGGATCAAGGAGGGAGGAGGGGGATGGGAGGTGGAAGAGGAATCACGTCAGCTGTGTGATTGCTGAGCGCCATCTGGCCGTGTTCTCTCTCTCTCTCTCCACATTCGTTACCCACATTCACGTGTTCGTCTTCTCCCTGTCATTTTTCACCATCCTGATAATAATATTCAACATTTTTGTACTTTCGTTCCTTCCCCACGTAACAATGTGCATTATATTCGTTCAACTTCGAATGGTTCTTCGGCGGTTCTTCTTTCTTTCTGTTGTATTTTCATGCGTTCACTCGCACATCTATCGCATATCTGTCTATCTATCGGTCTACATGTTTGCCCAGCTGAAGCACTCTATCTATCTATCTATCATCTATCTGATCTCATGTTTGCCCGGGTCTAACCAGCTGAAGCAGGTTGTAATTGAAAATGTGTTCCCTGTCAAAATGCATTATGTCATTACTTCATTCACGCATTCCAGGTCAGGACTCTATCTTCTTCCCTGTCCACCGCCCGATCCCGCACATCGGCTGCCCTTCCCATTGCATACAGGATTATTTTTCTCTTTCCCTCCAGTGTCCTTGCACCTTCCCGCCCCTCTCTCAATTGGCTTCCCCCCCCCCCCTCCCCCCACCTCCTTTCTTTTTTTCTTCTTCTTCTCTGTCCTAAATCCATTGCGCGCAACCTATTTTGTCCCCGTGACCCTAGGCCTATCCCTGTCGTCAGTGAACGCTGCGCCCATTGGCCAGAGGCTGACGCGGGGTCAAAGTTCGCAAGCTGGCTCGGCCAACCAAACTGCAGCTCGCGCTGTTGTGAGATGGGAGATCAAGTCGAGGCCAGACAAACGGAGACGCTGGCTGTTTTTTTTTTTTTTTCTTCCTTTCTTTCGTTTCGTTTCTTTTTTCTTTTTCATCTAGTTTTGCTCTTTTCAGCTCCGTGTGCTAGTTGTGCGTTTGTGCTCGTAAAACCACGTATCCGCGATGCTTGATGATACGGAGATGCGATCATATATCACAGAAACTGCCTGCTGTACTTGAGAGAAAGAGAGTGAATACAAAAAAAAAAATGTACGCACAAACCTTATACGACGAAAACATCCAAGCGTTTAACCAGTCTGAAAAATGAAAACGTAAAAATAATGAATGTACGGCTCGTCATAGTTCAGTCTTTCCTTTTTGTGGGCTTACTAGTTTTCGTACTTGGACAAGTCAGAAGTTACGTTATTTTAAGCTAGGCGATGTAACTGCACACGGTACGGACTGCGTCATATTTTTACGTCAGAACTATCTATTTAATATTGTTCGTTCGCGTCCATAAAGCAGGGGGGGGGGGGCAGTTCCATTCAGTTTGATATTTGTTGTTACTGTTTAAATTTAGAAATTCAATGAACACAATACACTGCAGGCTAGAGAGCCAGTCAGCTTATCGCTTTTATTCATTCACCATTGTTTGTTGCTTCTGTATAAAAATTATTCTATTTCGGGATTGCCAGTATGAAACAACAGAAAAGTAACCAAATCCGAAATCCGTAGATAAGACTTCAGCATTGGTAATTAGAAGTAAGCAGAAGCTGGGGGGGGGGGGGCAGAGCCCTAAGATATCAATTCAGAGAAAATATGAGGCGAACCAAGGCTGTAGTGCCTGGTTAGTGCTTAGAAAAGCAAAGCGGGGCTGAAAGAAGGAACAAAGAGAAATGATCAAGATGGGATTAGAACCCGCAACATCTGCTTACGGCACCCGTCGCCTTGCCAAGAAGAAAAGGGATCGCTTAAACGGTCGGCCACTCGGTCTCTCGAAAAAGAGACGATTCATAAGCATCAACAGGCGTGTGACTCCATTGTGACAGTACCGACAGTGAAACAAAACAGATCACTGTTAAGACAACTGTTTTCAGTGCTTAAAAATGTTTCCCATTAGAGTGGAACATCGTGTGGCAGGGTGCAATGACCTGTTGTGGTAATGTCAGGGGTTTTTAAGGTCACTCTAATGCAATATTTTACGATAGTCAAGTCTGTAATGTAAACAGTAAGACATGCAGGCTGTCGCGATGTGGGTTAGATGGGGATAATTCGACTGACACTCTTTCGAGGTCCGCTCCCACAATCGACGAACACACAAAAAAAATACTTGCACTCTAAAAACTAAATAAATCAATTGCTTTGATTTTTAGCAGAACTGTAGGGCAGTTTAATTACAGGAATTAATGTAACAAATATAATTATAAATATAAATATCAATTCAAAGGCAACTGAATCTGGTAATGAAACTACAGCTTTCTATAAAGACTAACTTATTCACTCTAAGTCTAACTACTTGCAGGTCATATGAGTTATATGCCAAATAGAATCCGCGCACGTGGCGACGGATATAACAGTTTAAATTCTATTAATTCAATGAGACATGTTATGATATGGACATTTCCTCTAGACACGCCATGGAGAATGCTTGTACAACCATGCGTTGTCTGGCGGTAGCTCTGAAACTGTCTTCAAAAGTAAGTAGAACGGTTCACTTTCATCATTACAAATTAGTATGGACTCTCACCATGCGGCCCTCACTGGGAGTGAGAGCGCTGGATGTAAACGCTGTGGGTTTATATCAAACCAAGTAGCTTAGGCTCTGGAGCTTTAACTCATGGCGCTCCTCACAATATGGACTGCTCAACTGCGTCTCTTATGTCTCTCATCTGGCTGAGGACTATCGCCGTCCACCTCGTAAATGGATTGTCTACATGTGGCATCTATCTAAGCTCTGCACGGGTTTAAATACTAAAGCTATGTCTCGACCTTCCGTCCAGATTCATACATTTGATTGGTGCAACCACCTCTAGCTCAGCTGCCGAACCGAGTTATTTTAAGTAACAGCCCTACGCAACGACCTTGGGTCGACATCAAAGGTCGAATCACTCAAGACAATAAAATGTAATTTTATAGTAATAAATTCTTAACATGTTCAAAACCCCGAGCTTTTACTCTGGATCACGGATTTTCTGTACCTCAACAGACGTCTCAATAACATTTAATTCCTACTCACCCCTTCCCTCTCTACTAAACCTAGTTCAAAACACGAGATATAAAAAGTGCTCAGTCATGCACACCTACGCTGTCCGTCTATCCTTCCCCACACCTTCTGTCTATCTATTAGGAAAAAAACTGTTCAAAACAAATTGTTTACGAGACCAAGTTATGCTGGCTCGCACAATAATTACGTTTGTAAAAATTACTCACTGCTCTCTCACAAAAATTTACTCAGTGGAAACATTTATGAATCAAATCTGTTCTTGACACAGGCATTGAAAAGTAACATTGAGAGATACCCAAGCACTGTAAAGGAATATTGAAAGATAGTCGAGTCTGCAGTGTAACATGCGGGCATTGTAATGTCACATTGAAAGATACCTAAACACTGTAATGCAATACTGTAAGATAGTCAAGTTCTTTAATGTAACACAGTAAGACATGATGTGGACACCGCAATGTAACATTGAAAGAGAGCCGGCCAAGCACTGTAATGGGATGTTGTAAGATAGTCGAGTCTGCAGTGTAACATGCGGGCATTATAATGTGACATTGAAAGAAAGCTAAACACTGTAATGCAATACTGTAAGATAGTCAAGTCTGTAATGTAACACAGTAAGACATGTGGGCACCGCAATGTCACATTGAGAGAGAGAGAGAGAGCCAAGTACTGTAATGGAATAGTGTAAGTAGTCGAGTCTGCAATGTAACAAGCGGGCATTGTAATGTGACACTGAAAGATAGCTTTCACTCTTCCTCTCTCTTTCTCTGCTCTCCCCTCTTCATTCTTTGTTCTCTCTCTTTCTCCCTCCCACTCCAGGGTTCACACAGGTCTTTAAAAGTCCTTAAAGTCCTTAATTTTCATAAAAGAAAAATAAGTACTCAAAAAGTCCTTAAATTCTGAAAATCATGCCAAAGTCCTTAAAAAGTCCTTAAAATTTGTGTTTCAGTTGAAACATTTGCGATTCAAATCTTCCAATTGCACACTGAATAATTGGTACTTTGAAATAATTGAACTTTTCAGAGTGAATCTACTGTTTGAATTCTGGATATAAAAACATTCCGTATCGATTAGTGCTGCACACCACTTGTATAGTTGTAATATTTCTTGTTCACAGGCACACAGGTCCTTAATTTGTTTACTGTGAGTCCTTAGGAAGTCCTTAAAAAGTCCTCAAAATTAGTTTTCAAGACTTTGTATGAACCCTGCCACTCTCTCAATCTCTTTCTTTTTCATCCCTCTCTCTCTCTTTCTCTGTTCTACCCCACTTCATTCTTTGTTCTCCCTCCCTCTCTCTCTCATTCTTTTCCCTCCCCCCTTTCTCTGCTCTCCCCCTCTTCATTCTTTGTTCTCTCTCTCCCTCCCTCCCTCCCTCTCTCTCTGGAAGACCAATGGGGTTCACCTACTACTGCCCGACAGTACAGTATCAACGATTGGTCCTCGCCGTGGCATGGCCTTCCCTATTAACGAGTCGTTTAGCATCTGACACTTGTTGGGGGGCATGCTATTCTATAGTAACCGACCGCCCTTAGAAATGAAAAACTTCACCCCAGCTTCCAGAACTGTCCTTTATTCATCATTTATTAATTATGATATTTAATTCCTATACAAAACACAGTAGTAAGGGGTAAGCCAGACCAAGGCTGGCGTAGGCGCCAAACTGATTGCTTGCCGCCTAATTACTATGCATCACACTAACTGAATGTGTAGACTTCGTGCATATCCGAAGAAGACACTGTGCCTGCCGTTCCATGAAAGAATTATTCTCTGAAGTGGACCCGCAGTGCATCCTGTCATTTCTGGAAAGAGGTCGAACTCTACAAGTTGATTTAACAGCCTTTTATCATAATTATTTGCAAAATTCGTAGACATACTTTTCAGCACGGGCCTTTTCCCTTAGATTTTTAATACGGGCCTTTTCCAGTTCGATCCCTAACTTCACTTTTATCTGATCTTACCTACAGGCAACTGCGGGTTGAAAACTAGCCCAAAGAGAGAGAACGAAAAAACCGTGAGAGGCGCAAAGTTACCGTTATCGTGCCACCGCGCCGTTAAGCTCAAACTCAAACGCATCACACTAAAACATTACTCACTGCCCACACCGCGATGGTAGGGACAGTGCGTAGTGTTTTAGTGTGATGCATTTTGACTGTAATTCGGTCACAGATGGTAAAATTGTGAAGTTTGTCTTGTAAGTGATTTTGTCCACAGCATCTGCTCTGCTTTTCTCTCTCTCTCTCTCTCTCTCTCTCTCTTTCTCTCTCTCTCTCTCTCTCCCCCGTAGGCCATTTGGGACGCCACAGGTGATCTGGCACCCAGCATCCTCCAATGCTCTCGCTTTTCTGACCTTCTGATTGTATCGCTCAACCTCAAGCTCGTCCATATTATTGTCCTCCCATCTCTGTCTCTGTCTGCCCCTCCCCCTCCCTCCTTGCACCGCTGTGTTACGGAAAATGACGTCTGACAAAGTAAAACCCCTTTTGTCACTGTATACTTGTCCATAGCATCCGTTCCGCTCCGCTCCTCAGCGCTATAGAGGCAAAGAATGTTACACGTTGTCATACGTCATTTCGCGTAAAAGAAGAATGGAGCGGATGCTGTGTGGACAACACCACTAATGTAGGGCCGGATGGATGCACATTGTAAAGACGGACATAAAAGAAGTCGCTGTCGGTCTGTTGTCATTAGTTTTGTTTTTTTATTTTTGTCCCACGCAGTCATAGATCTAATCATAATGCAGGAAGCCCTCCCCGGCAAGTGCTGGCACCAATCAAAGTATTACTGCTTGATAATGTTTTCTTGGCCTTCTTGTGCAAGATAATCTTCCTTTGTACTTCTCTCTCTCTCTCTCTCTCTCTCTCGTCCCTCTCCCCTCCCCCCCCCCCCCCACCAACCCAAACTATAGTGTCTGATAACGTTCTCTTGGGCTTTGTCTTTGTGCAAAGACAAGCTTTGTACTTAAGTACTTCCCTTTCCTCCAACACCGCCAGCCCCCCTCCCCCCCCCCCCCCGGCTCCCAGTGCATACACCCACACAAACACACCTGTTCCTGTGGTGGTGGCTTTTTAATCTGTTTACCAATCGCCGGTATCGTTCTTGGGTGGCCTTGGGGCTCACCACGCCCGCCCCCTTATTTTTTTCTGTCTTTTTATTTTATTTGTACATACAGTAAGACCTTCTTGGTTATCTATTTCAAGGCTATGGTCCTGGGTATATTAATTATTATCCCCATCGTCCATCCCCACCCCCGTCTGAGTTCTTCGTATTCACTACTAAACTGTTATCTTCTCCCCCCCCCCCTACCTCTCTCTTTCTCTCTCTCACCCCCCCCCCCACTTTTTTTTTAACGTAAGACTTGTCCTATCTGTATCGGGGCTGTGGCCTTGACGTTTGTCTCCACCCCCTCTCCCCACAGACTGGGGTATATAATCATTTATCTATGCCTCTTCCCCCGGTTACCCATCTCAAGCACCACACAAGACTTCCCAATCCCCTCGCTCTCTTTATTATGAAGACCTTCACAAACTTATGTCAACGCCACGGTCCTAGCTATCTTGTCTCCCCCCCCCCCCCCCTCGCAACCCCTCCCAACTATCTCAGAATGATGTACGGTACTGTGGCTACCACTGCCTTAACCATGCAGCCCACGTGAATGTGATGGACGACGGTGTGCTGACTGCTGTACTATACTGAAAATCTACCTGTCCCACAGCAACACACTAGGGTCGCCTGTCCGTCCGTCCGTCCGTCCGTCAATCAGCATACACAGCGACCGCTCCTCTCCTTTCTAGCGTTGCATCCGCCCGTGGTTCGGTTGTTACCAAAACTTCCCTCTCAACCTTCACCTTAATCGTCAACTACTTGGGGTTTCGACCTGTTTCCTTTAGGCGATGTATTTCCTTGTGTTATCGTGACACTTCGTTGACGATGGCTTTTGCAGTGGGTCAGGAAAAACATCAGTGGTTTTTCCTCTGTGGATGATGACACGCATGTGAGGATTGGCTTTGCATGCACCATGAAAATAAACATTTATGTGACTTGGACATACTATTTCTGGAGTCACGCCTGGATAAGGAAACAGTGTTCATAGAGTTTTCTAGTGGATAGTTAATATAATTTTGTGGTGGTTGGTGTTATGTTATTATTTATGGTTGGTTATCAGTTATAATAGTGTTCGTGGTTACTGTAGTAAGTAAAAGTCAGTTTTGTGAAGACAAACTTGAATGCAGTTTAAACTTACTGTGCGCTGTGTTCCTCGTGGATTAACACTGGTAGGTATGTGTTGTTTACGGTCAGGTATCAGTGTGTTAGTTTCATTAGTGTGTCAGGTATCAGTGTGTTAGTTTCATTAGTGTGTCAGGTATCAGTGTGTTAGTTTTATTAGTGTGTCTTATGTCAGTGTGTTTTATTAGTGTGTCAGTTATCAGTGTGTTATTTGGAAGGAGTACCATTATGAGTTACACAAGTAAAGTCGGGCACATATTTCATGTACTAAGTGTTAATCGCCAAGATACACATTAACTATAAAAACATCCACCCAGAGGACTATCACGGCCGCTGCCAAAGAAGCGTCCTTATAATAATTATCCTTATACCATGGTGTACCTCATATGGAACTCCTCCCGTTATACGAATTAGTGTTTCAATTACCAGCGTTCGTTAGAAACCCTGCATCAAGGCGAGACTTGGCAAGGATCTGAGCCACCGGTTTTAATGGTGGCAGTCGGAGTTGTTGAAATGTGTTGATGACGAACTTCAGTCCTGAAGTCAGTTTGGCGTTGTTTAGTGCTGTTTGCTGAAGCAGTAGTAGTGCCACTTGTGTGTTTGTTTATCTGGTTATGTCGGTGTTATCTATCTATCCGTGAACAGTGAAATGTCCGGACTCGACAACAACACAAGTTTTTTTGTGTTATTCTTATGACAGTGAAATGGGCACTTACGTCGTACTGCCCTTGTACGGCAGCACTGTCTTTTACAGGGTTCACACAGGTCCTTAAAAGTCCCTAAAGTCTTTAATTTTCAGAGGGGAAAAGTACTCAAAAAGTCCTTAAAGTCTGAAAATGATGCCAAAGTCCTTAAAATTTATGTTTCAGTTGAAACATTTGAGATTCAAATCTTCCAGTTGCACACTGGATAAGTGGTACTTTGAAATGTCTGAACTTTTCAGAGTGTACCATGTTTGAATTCTAGATACAGAAACATCCCGTTTCAATGGGTGCTGCACACCACTTCTTTAGTTGTAATATTTCTTGGTCACGGGCACACAGGTCCTTAATTTGCTTACTATACTGTGAGTCCTTGGGAAGTCCTTAAAAAGTCCTTAAAATTATTTTTCAAGACTTTGTATGAACCCTGCTTTTAAAGAACAGTGACCCCTGAAGCCGTAAATTCAAACGACAGGCTCTTAAAGTCATGCTTTCAGTACAACCTGACCTAGGCTGAGGTCGTAAATCCAAACCCCAGGCTCCGAAGTCAAGTTGTCATTACACCCTAACCTAGACTGAAACCGTGAAATCGAAACCATAATTATCAACTTGTTCACGTCGCTGAATGCAGACACAAAGTCTTTTATGTAGCTGAATTTGAATCAGTGGTCTTATTGAATGATGTAATGTATGTAGTTGAAAATCGATTGATGGTCTTTTGAATTAAGAGCCAAGATGGTGGATTTTAAAATTTCTGGGGCTTACAACTTAGTTGTTGGTTGTTGTTGTTAATGGCGTTGGTGGTGTTTTTGCTGTTGATGTTGTTGTTACTAGCCTCTACCAATGGTATGCCTTAGTATAATGTACGGATTGAACAGCCGACAGATTCTACATTGTTACCAGCCGTATCATTGTATCCACTCTCAATCCTATCTGCAACAAGCTCAAATTGCCATCCGTAGCTGGGGATAATCACAATCGTGATCATAAAATTGACCTTTGCAGGGGTTTTGTAGTGTTCTCTCTCTCTCTCTCTGTCTCTCTCTCTCTATCTCTCTCTCTCTCTCTCTCTCTCTCTCTCTCTCTGTGTCTTTCTCTCTCTCTCTATCTCTCTTTGTCTCTGTCTCTCTCTCTCTCTCTCTCTTTGTCTGTGTCTCTCTTTCTTCTCTTTCTCTCTCTCTCTATCTCTCTCTCTCTCTCTCTCTCTCTCTCTCTCTGTTTATTTTTATTTTCCTTTATCATTTCTCTACCATGTCTCCGACATGCAACGAGCATCTGTAAGATATCTTCGTTAACCCGCTTGCGAATCGAATTAATGCATTGCCTGAAAGCGCTGGAGCACTGTGCCTTTACACAGGCCATAAAGATACCAAGTTTTACAGTAAGACTACTGGTTGCTCCATCAGTTACCAAATATTCCCACCAGCATCAATTTGGTTGTCAACGGGCGATACACGTATCAACATTAGTGGAACTCACACTGGTTGTTGGGGTCAAATCAGACGCTAAACAGACTTGACTCAGTCTACCATCAGCCTAAAGAGTAAAACATTATCAAAAAATTCCGCTGTGCTAACAAAAGCCATTTTGCCCACACGTGCGCCCCCACGCCCCCTTTCCACGTTGACATAATAACAAAGCCCACGCGTTAGAAAAACACAGAGAAACGCTCCATTAAACCACAAAAGAAATAGAAAGGAAAAAAAAACCACCCCAACAACAGCAAACTTTCGGCCCTGATCGAGCTGACGTCAACTGAAACAAAACCAACTCTACAAACGATAACAAAGGGAAAAGTGACAAGAGATAAGACGAGATAATTATATATATATCTCCGTGTGGCATAGCGACGTGACTGACTGACTGTCGTGGCGTCACCGTGGGGATGGGACGTGATGCTCGTCTCCGGCGTAGTTTCAGCTTCGCTCTTCACACATGCCTGCCAACTCTTCTGAATTGGCACTTGGGACGCCGTCGCCAACCCCCACTGGGAAAAACTATGTATGTCAAATCACAGCAGAGTCAAAACAAAGCTTTGCTACGTACTTATCGACCCATTAACCCAGTGTTTCTCAACCCTTTTTGGTGTTCCACGCCCCTCTTCAAGGTACAAAAAACAACAACAAAAAACGCCCCACCACGATTGGGGAACGTTAATAGACAATGTACGAAAGATTGACAGGGTTCACACAGGTCCTTAAAAGACCTTAATTTTCATAAAAGACAAAATAAGTCCATGTACTCAAAAAGTCCTTAAATTCTGAAAATGATGCCAAAGTCCTTAAAATTTGTGTTTCAGTTGAAACATTTGAGATTGCACACTGGATAACTGGTACTTTGAAGTAACTGAACTTTTCAGAGTGAATTTACTATGTTTGACCTCTGGATACAGAAACATTCTATTTCGATGAGTGCTGCACACCACTTGTATAGTTGTAATATTTCTTGGTCACAGGCACACAGGCCCTTAATTTGTTTACTGTAAGTCCTTAGGAAGTCCTTAAAAAGTCCTTAAAATTAGTTTTCAAGACTTTGTAGTATGAACCTTTGATTCAAAAAGTTGCGCATAATTATTAAAGTCGTACATCTGTTAGCCCTTTGTATACCACGCACAATAAATGTGGGGTTGTGACGGCAGTTGCTTTTGGGAGGCGGGGGGGGGGGGGGGCTCATCTTTATCAGTTCATTATTAATGACATAATGTTCAAAAGCATATCAAATGACATACCATATGAAAGCAAAATGATTGTACAAGCACATGAACCTTCGACAAAGACCAACCAAGGGACATAAGCCATGATACTGTGACTTTCAAAGAAACGGTTCAAATTAAGGAGAGCCGATGCATTGGCGGATGGTAATATTGGCTACTTTCGGCCAAATCGAGAAACTAGGTCGCTGCGGTAAACAAAAATTGAAAGAGACCGTCTTCACCAAAGATAATGTGCATATCTGTTTACTGTGGTGTGTTCATATTTTTGGGCTGATTGAAACTATTTAGTGCCGTTTGTAAGCTCTTACGCCCCGTGGAAATGCACAAACGGGTATTGTTTACCGCAGCTACCTACTTTCTGCTCCATGCTAACAGTAAGTTTCGCGGCGACTCCGGTGTCTCGCAGTGCAAATTGACCAATAGTGAAACCTCTGATATACGTACGAACCCTCTGCTGAAACTAAATATTGTCGTGACGTCAGCGCCCAGCTGATCGGCCATTTTAACTCGGGTTGGTCACTACCAAAGCCTGTGAATGGCACGAAACTTGATTGATTCAGTACAGTACAATATGAACAGAAATCTTGGGGAAATTTTCATGACCAAACATTGCAACAGGTGATCATGTTTTGTTGTGTTTTGGACGTTGTGAGTAATTGTAAGACAGGCAGCAGATGGGCTGTTCATTGTCCATCAGTTGACATTTTGGTATTTGCCTACCTTTCTGTCTGTATCGATAAGTCGGTCCACCTGTCTGCCAGGTTTATGGGTTGGTGCGTCTGTCTATCTATCTATCTATCTATCTATCTATCTATCTATCTATCTATCTATCTATCTATCTATCTATCTATCTATCTATCTATCTATCTATCTATTTCTCTATCTATCTATCTATCTATCTATCTATCTATCTATCTATCTATCTATCTATCTATCTATTTCTCTATCTATCTATCTATCTATCTATCTATCTATCTATCTATCTATCTATCTATCTATCTATCTATTTATCTATCTATCTATCTATCTATCTATCTATCTATCTATCTATCTATCTATCTATCTATCTATCTATCTATCTATCTATCTATCTTATCTATCTATCTATCTATTTCTCTATCTATCTATCTATCTATCTATCTATCTATCTATCTATCTATCTATCTATTATCTATTTCTCTATCTATCTATCTATCTATCTATCTATCTATCTATCTGTCTGTCTGTCTGTCTTGTCTGTCTGTCTGTCTGTCTGTCTGTCTGTCTGTCTGTCTGTCTGTCCGTCCGTCCGTCGTCCGTCCGTCCGTCCGTCCGTCCGTCCGTCCGTCCCGTCCGTCGTCCATCCATCCATCCATCACATCCATCTATCTATCTATCTATCTATCTATCTATCTATCTATTTCTCTATCTATCTATCTATCTATCTATCTATCTATCTATCTATCTATCTATCTATCTATCTATCTATCTATTTCTCTATCTATCTATCTATCTATCTATCTAGTCTGTCTGTCTGTCTGTCTGTCTGTCTGTCTGTCTGTCTGTCTGTCTGTCGGTCGGTCGGTCGGTCGGTCGGTCGGTCGGTCGGTCGGTCGGTCGGTCGGTCGGTCGGTCGGTCGGTCGGTCGGTCGGTCGGTCGGTCGGTCGGTCGGTCGGTCGGTCGGTCGGTCGGTCGGTCGGTCGGTCGGTCGGTCGGTCGGTCGGTCGGTCGGTCGGTCGGTCGGTCTGTCTGTCTGTCTGTCTGTCTGTCTGTCTGTCTGTCTGTCTGTCTGTCTGTCTGTCTGTCTGTCTGTCTGTCTGTCTGTCCGTCCGTCCGTCCGTCCGTCCGTCCGTCCGTCCGTCCGTCCGTCCGTCCGTCCGTCCGTCCGTCCGTCCGTCCGTCCGTCCGTCCGTCCGTCGCTGTCTATCTATCTATCTATCTATTTCTCTATCTATCTATCTATCTATCTATCTATCTATCTATCTATCTATCTATCTATCTATTTCTCTATCTATCTATCTATCTATCTATCTATCTATCTATCTATCTATCTATCTATCTATCTATTTCTCTATCTATCTATCTATCTTTTTTTTTTTTTTTTTTTTTTAAGAGCTCAGATTGAAATGCGATTTTGAATGTATTCATTCAGTGCATGACTCAGTGATCACTAAATAAAGAAATAATAGGGTACCTAATTAAGCCAACAGACATGAACAACTTCAAATTTTTTTTTTTATTTTTTTAAAAATATATATAGATGCCCATATAGGTGTGTTTGAACATATATGTAGATACTCGGTGGAATTAAGAGTGAAGACTAAGGTCAATAAATAGATGAATAAATAAATAGATGAATAAATAAATAGATGAGTAAGAGAGAACATAATAATATAACCAAGTAAATGAATACACAGCTGTCTATGGGGACTATCCTGGGGATCGGACCCAACTTGAGTCTTTTATATCCCAGAATTGTTAACTACTGAATTCTGTGTTGTCGGCCTTCTCGAACCCTCTAGGTCTTTAACATTATCAGCTGATCAGTTTTAGAGTTCAGTTTTAAACAGCTGGTACTGTAGCAATACAAACACAAGCCAATCATAATAATAATCAGTAAATATATATAATAAACCTGAGCAGAAGTTTTAAAAATACAGATTAAAAGAACAGACAGACATTTCAGAAAAAATATAAAATAAAATAAATCTGTCTTCCATGTGCTACGTGTGTTCCCAATGGTTTTAAATACTAAGAGGATGAGTCATCTATAAAATAATTAATTCAAATATGATGCATAATAGAGTCAATCGAGACAAGGAAAACAAAACAGCAAAAAAAAAAAAAAAAAAAAGTCTGCCAATTTTCTAACCAAATAATAATAATATAATATTATCAGTACCAGAATATAAAAAATAAAAACTGACCGTGGAATAACTTTACTTTCATGCACATTGGAATACCAAAATTTGTTGCATTTTTCATCTTTTCGTCATTGCCCTTTTTTTTTTTTTTTTTTCTTGATCTCTATTTCACTCGCTCATACAATAAAATTTCCATTCATATTTAACGTTAATGGAGCCTGAGATGAGTTAAGGATACTGAGACATCTCGTGGCGTACAAATAATAACTATTCGATGAGATGTTCTCTATGCTTCCATTCTATTTCAAAGATATGGAAAATATTATTCATGGTTCCATATTTCAGCTTACTTATACATAGCTTGGCCACTAATATAATATGATTTATAGTATTTATTTTCTTACTTGTACATTCGTTACAATCTTCTTTCACTATTCCAAAGAGTGCTGTCACCTCGTTCATGATTAATTTATGGCCTGTTTTCATAAGAATGACATTGGCTATATGATTCCAAAATCCCCTGATTTTCTTACAGTAAAAGAAGAAATGCTCTATGTAGTCTCTTTCATTACAATAAGCACAATTTTCTGATGATTTTATTCCTATTCTTGTAAGTAAAATATTGGTAGGGTAGATATTATGGATTATATTATGGATTAATTTAAAGTGAAGAAGCCTAAGTCTACTTTCCCTAGATGAATTTTTTGCTACCATAAAATATTTTGTGACATCGATATCAAGCTTTCTTTTCCAGAAGCCAACTCCACAACTAGTGCCTTCTCTACTGTTTAGAAATCTATTTCTTATTTGTTTATTAGTCTTGGCAAAGAAACATTCAATATATTCAGGAAGCTTACAAGCTGTCTCTTTTGCTTCCCTAATCATGTTCCTTGTAACACTGCCTAAAAGCGTTCTCTGGTTTTCTGTGAACGCATTTATCATTGCGTTATATTCAAACATTAGGCTTGGGTAATTTCCTGTTTTTTCCTCTATGGTCTCTCTTCCGATTATTCCTCTCTCGCTCCACACGTCGTGTATATATCTTATATTTGCCTTGATCCATTTCGGGAAGAAAAGGAGGTTTCTTTTATATTGGAACAACTTATTATTAAACAAGGGTTGATTTAACAATTCCTGTAGTGACATGTTGTCCGTGTCACTAACAATTACTTTTGTGTCCTTTGCTTCTATCCAGGCACTGGCTACAGTTCGCCAGAACAAAGATGTGATAGTGTTTATTTTTGCCTTATGTTTAAGGCTGAAATTACTTTCTACAAAGTATTTGCTACCCCCAAACTGTGAGAAGAAATGTTCAGAGGTGTTTATGTGGCTTTCATTCGTCCTATTGCCTTTCGATGTCAGCCATTTCATCCACTTCATTAGGAATATTTTCTGTTGGTCCTTTATACTAATCATACCCAATCCTCCTTCAGACAATTCTTTGCAAATTACAGTTCTTTTTACCTTCTCAAATGCTTTCTTATTTGAATATTTTTTCTGCCAGATGAATTTAAATATCTTAGAGTCTATTTCTTGTAGTATGTTTTGTGGCAGACTTACTGATTGTACTATATAGCTCAATTGTGATAGTAGTAAGCTCTTTACCACAGTTACTTTACCATAACATGATAAATTGCGTCTTTTCCATCTTTGGATGATTTCTTCAAGTTTCCTTACCCTTTCTTTCCAATTCTCTTCCACACAGGATATTTCTTTATCAGCATTGAAGTAGATGCCCAGTATTTTCATGTTATCTCCCTTGTTGAGCCACGAAATTCCCATATCACAAGTTCTCATATTCCCGTCTCCTATTTCCACCCCTTTACACTTGTTCTTATTTAATTTCAACCCTGAAAATTCTCCAAATGTTTCGATGTCTCTGAGAGCTTCTTTGAGGTCATCAGTATGGTTTAACATCAATGTTACGTCATCTGCGTACTGGAGCAGTTTATGATTCAGAGTATTTTCCATTTGTATACACTTGATATCTGGATTATGTCTTATCTTGATGGCCATAATTTCTGCCACCAAAATAAACAGTAGAGGACTGACACAGCAGCCTTGCCTCACTCCACGTTCTGTATTGAACCATTTGGAGACCCAGCCCCCATTTTTTACACAGCTCTCTGTACTCCGTATCAATGTTTTGACATATTGAATAAAGTTATTACCAAAGTTGAAGGTTTCAAGTGCATATATAATTGCTTTTTTTTCAATACTATCGAAGGCCTTTTGGAAATCCAGTGAGACCAAAATGCCTGCCCCACCCTCTCCCTCCCTTGCTAAAGTCAAACAGTCATCTATAGTACGAATCAAATTCGTAATAGATCTGCCTTTAATAAAACCTACCTGATTGCTATGTATGAGTTTATCCATGACCCTCTGGAGTTTTAAGGCTAGACATTTAGAAAAGATTTTATAATCTGTGTTGGTAAGACTCACTGGTCTCCAGTTGTTTATGTTATTCCTCTCTAGATTGTTTCCCTTATGTATTAATGTGATTACTCCCCTTTTTTGAGTGGCTGTAAGTTCTCCCTTTCTAACTGAATATGATAGGCTTTCCCATAGCAATGTTTTAAGTCGAGACCAAAAACATTTATAGAAGGGAGTCGTAAGTCCATCACTCCCAGGTGCTGACTCATTGTTAAGTTTAGATAATGCGTTTCCCATATCTTCTACTGTAATATCTTTTTCCATTAGTTCTTTTTCGCCTTCGTCTAGTATTGGATATTCAGTGTTTTCCAGATAGCCATTCAATAATGTCTTTCCTTCCATTTCTATACTATCTTTCCTATACAGACCCTCAGACCCTCAAAAAACTGTCGGATCTGATCCAATATGTCTAACGGTTTTTTAAAGACGTTATCCTTTACCCTTAATTCATATATTGTGTTTACAATTCCGTTCCTCTTTTCTAGTGATAAAAAGTATTTTGTGTTTTTTTCACCCTGCTCTATCCACTTAACTCTCGACCTTATCTGGGCCCCTCTTGCTTTATGTAGCAGAAATATTTCTAAAGTCTGTTTAAGGATTGCCATTTGTTTTTGTAAGTTTTGATTGTTAGGTTCCGCCAGTAACTGCTTATTTGTCCTTTCAATCTCCAGTTCTAATTCCCGTTCTTTATTTTTCCTGAGCTGGTTCTTTGTGTTTGAATACTGTACACAGAAAGATTTTATTTCAACCTTAAGAAGTTCCCATTTAACAGTCGGTTCAAGCTCTGAGTTGTCCCTTGTAAAATCATCTATCTATCTATCTATCTATCTATCTATCTATCTATCTATCTATCTATCTATCTATCTATCTATCTATCTATCTATCTATCTATCTATCTATCTATCAGTCTGTCCATCCCTCCGCCCAAATCTATCTATCTTGAACAACCAATCGATGACGGCCATGATCCCACCCCACCCCCCTCCGGAAAAAACCCATCACCATCCTTCCATGTATACATTGAACTACATGCATGTATCTGAATGTCCACCCAGCCCATGTAGAATGTACCATCTGCCACAAGAAAGAACAAATCGACCTGATACCAATCGACCAGCCTTGAAAACACGGTCAGCGTCAGGATATCGAACCATAAAACCAGATAATCTATTGTTGTTGTTGTTGTTGCTTTTTTGTTTTTAAAAAAAATCTTCCCCCCCCCCCCCCCCCCCCACCTCAAGTATTTGAGAATTTGCGTATTTGTATTAAACTAAAGGTTAGTCATCGTGCATGAGTTCATTCGCATTTTTTGTTGACTGGAATGATTTTGGTTTTTGCCATGTTTCTCATTCGTATTTGGTGAGTCAGTAGTTTTGTACAACACACATAATACCTGGAAATTTCTAGTTGCCGTCCGCATTTCAGATTGTTTTTTTGTTTTGTTTTTGTTTTGTTTCAACGAGAGTAGTTTTATTTTAAATGGGTTGTTATGCTCATCACATGTAGTCTTATATGTTGTCTGTTTTATCATCTTTGTTAATATTATTATTTTTGTTGTCGTTGTTTCGATCTTGCTGTTCCTCATCGAAAGTCCGATTTTGTGAGAATGAATAATAAAGCTTCCTCTTCTTCTTAACTTCTTCTCTCTCTCCCTTCCCCCCCCCCCCCATTCTTTTTCTTTTTCTTTCCGCCCTTTTGGGAGAGTTCTATAATTTTGTGCCCTCGTCCTCCTCCTCCTCCTCTCCCCTTGTTACAAGATGAAAGTGCAGTTTGGATTTACTGTAAAACTGGTGAAAATAACGGGGAAATTAACATTATTAAGACCTGTGTGTTAAACAAGGTGCGAGAGCGGGTAGTCTGTGGGCTTCTGGTACTGGTAGGTAGAGTCTGCCTTTGTCCTATCATTCTGTTAGATTCTGTTAAGCTGGGCTATGGATGTGAACGAAAGTGTCGAAAGCCCTTGAAGTTGGTAAAATAGGACAATTTTATATTCCGGTTTCGATGAGTGCTGCACACCACTTGTATAGTTGTAATACTGTATTTCTTGCGCACGGGTACTTGATTTTTGAGTGCTGCATACATGTAATATTTCTTGGGCACATACACACAGGTCTTTAATTTGTTTACTGTGAGTCCTTAGGAAGTCGTTAAAAAGTCCTTAAAATTAGTTTTAACGGCTTCGTATGAACACTGGTTGCCGCTTCGACGGGCTTTCTTCTCAAACTCAGACTCAAAGCTGTGCGATGAGTATTGCACCTATGTGAATGACGTAAGTTATTCTGTACATTATTATAATTATAAAGGACGTTCATGACAGGTGAAACGGAGGCTACAGAGACCTGTGAACTTGCGATCTCGTTAATGAGGACGGTGACCTCACAGGTCAGCTCAGAGATGGCCGAGGCTTGTTAGATGCTCAGACATGCTAACTGTCCCTGATTTCGCAGGACTGTCCTCTGTTGTGGGGTGGGGTGTCCAAAACAAACGTTCTTGGGTGGTCAGTATTAACAGGTGTGACTTGGTAATGATGAGACACGTTGTCTCGATAGGGTGTGTGCGCTGGAACCTCTCTAATGGGTCAGTGTTATTAGTGTTAATTACCAGGTAATGTTGAGACAAAATGTGGCAAAAAGAAAACGTATGTCGCAAAGCCAATCTTATCTGTAGGCAACTGAGGGCTGAAAGCTAGCCCAAAGAGAGAATGAAAAAACCGTGAGAGGCGCAAAGTGGCTGTTATCGTGCCGACGCGCCGTTAAACTCAAACTCAAAGCCACGCCAAGAAATGATACGGAAACGAAACAGTACAACGTAAAGGCAAAAGGAAGACAAACCAGGCCGTCGGCCACTCTTTCTCTTCCTTTCTCTCTCTCTATCTCCCACTCTCTGTCTCCCTTTCTTTTTCTTTCTATCTCTCTCTATCTCTCTCTCTCTCTCTCTCTCTCTCTCTCTCTCTCTCTCTCTCCACCTACCTGTCGCTGGAGCGGAATGAAGTAATGTTGTTACGTGGGCGTGTTTTCAGGAGGGTGGGGAAGGTGAGTTTGAAATTGTCACACACCGAAATGGGAAGTTTGTTCTCTGTGGTTTTCAGTCAGCATTCCTAGTGAAACAGGAAACTGATTGGGTAAAGTCCTAAACTTTCTTTGTCCATCTGTGGGCGTCCACCATTTTTATTTCACATGGTTTTATCTGTGTAGTTTTGAACCTGTGTGTCCTTTCGTTTGCCTTTTGACAGTAGTGTTACTGGGAGGATTTTGGAGGCGGAGGGGAGGTTACCTATGTCTTACTTTGCGAGCGTTATCATCGTGCTACATGTATCACCAGAGAGTATGCATTGTATAGAGAGGTTGCACTATTGGTCGATTTGCACAGCGAGACACGGGAGGCTCTGCGAAACCACTGTTAGCATGGGAGCGGAAAGTAGGTCGCTGCGGTAAACAATACCCGTTTGTGCATTTTCACGGGTGGTAAGAGCTTACAAACAGCAAATCGATCAACAGTGAAACCTAACTACACATGTATACATGTACATACTCTCTGCTATCACGGGGCTTGCAGGTGAACATAATGCTTGGTGATCACGGCACCAAAAATGATGTAACGTTAGGGCACTGCCGTAATTTGTGACGTTAAATGACGTAAACATATTCATTTTGGTCGAACGTCAGTGTTTAAATCTTGGTGTGCCAATACCGATGAATCGGTTCTGCCGCTGGTCATGTTTGTGCCAGTCACCGATGTATCAGTGCACAAGAATGCTAGGTTATTTTGTTTCAGGAAGAAAGAACGCATACTTTCTGTCCATAAATGTTGCTGTAGTTAGTCTTCAATCACACCCCCCCCCCTATTTTTTTTCTTCCTGTATTGGTGAATATGGATAAATTCATGGCACACGGAGAGTTAATACTGTTTATTTCCGAGTCGCCAAATAGGAAGCGGTTTCGCGGAACAGAATCAAAATATTCAAAAGTATAACTGGAAATGTTATTCTTCACCTCTCTTCACACATTACCGGTCGAAAATCTTACTTTAAGTGTCATATCTGTGTGGAATCATCTGCATGTGCGAGGAATTATGGTGCTACATTAAGTTCCTAGTAAATGCAACATTTAGAAATTGATTCGACCGGGGAATCCCCAGCAAAGAATACATTGCTGGAAAGTTGATTTGTGATTGGCTCCGAAGATGATGACGACAGTAGAAGCAGGTTAAAGGTAAGCGCTCATTCAAGGGTCCTGAGGTCCGCTCTTTTCTCTTCCTTATACGTTTTTCCACCTCTCCATACAGAAATATTTCAGCGCGCTGCGATTTCGTGCTCGGGAAAAAATCCTGAGTCCCACTTGTTTCACCTGTC
This sequence comes from Onchidella celtica, assembly GCA_963931925.1. NCBI lineage: Eukaryota > Metazoa > Mollusca > Gastropoda > Systellommatophora > Onchidiidae > Onchidella > Onchidella celtica. The sequence continues at coordinate 16,343,993 of OZ007581.1, forward strand.
ACTTTCGCTGCTGTGTCATTGACGCGAGAGCTTCCCCCCGCCAGACCCTCCCAGCTGTTGAGTGCTTGATGAGTAAGATTAGTTGCCGGTATGCGTTTGCATCAGTGGACCTGTCAATTGTCCCTTATTTTACAGAATTTTCCTGTATTTATGGGATAAAGAGAGACATTAGAATGTTTTGTTGTTATTTGTTTTTTCAAAAGAGAAACTCCTGTCAGGTTTGACGATACGACTAGTTCGGTAAATTGCGTGACAGTAATGCCAGTTTGCACTTTATACTAATACATTTACTGTGTGGTCTGTTAAGTGTATTATAAGGAAGTAACTTGCAAAACCTGCTAAGTGACTGTATATTGATTTTGAGGAAACGCGCTACTTTTGACACAGCATAAATACTGAACCTGAGAGGATACTTACATTTTGAAAGAAAAACACATTGACTCTGCACGTTTTGATTGCCGCAATGTTTTAGCTGTAGACAGGTTTTACGGCTGATTTGAAGTTAAGGACCGCAACTCATTTTTTTTTTTTACATGTGACTTAGCAGGTTTTGCAAGTATAATCCGTATTACCAGGTTTTGTAATTGGATTGGATAATATTTTCGGAAAAGTAAATTCGAAAATATTCGATTTTCGTTGGAGTAGTAGATTGCTATTAGACCCAACACTAGCTTTGAAAATGATTGCAGGGTTCACACAGGTCCTTAAAAGTTCTTGAAGTTCTTAATTGTCATAAAAGAAAAATTAAGTACTCAAAAAGTCTTTAAATTCTGAAAATGATGCCAAAGTCCTTAAAATTTTGTTTCAGTTGAAACATTTGAGATTCAGATCTTCCAATTGCACACTGGATAATTGGTACTTTGAAATAACGGAACTTTTTAGAGTGAATTTACTGTGTTTGAACTATGGATACAGAAACATCCCGTTTCGATGAGTGCTGCACACCGCTTGTATAGTAATATTTCTTGGTCACAGGCACACAGGTCCTTCATTTGTTGACTGTAAGTCCTTGGGAAGTCCTTAAAAAGTCCTTAAAATTAGTTTTCAAGACTTTGTATGAACCCAGTGATTGTATAAGCCGTGTCTCATCCTGTAGTAGGGAAACAAAGACGGGGCGGCCAGGAGACAAGTGCAGTTTCTCATGTTACGGCTGTGCTCTAACGCCTATCTGGTAGCTCTGCCTTGCTGTGGAAAAAGACCGCATGAACCAAAAAAACCGAATTTTACCGGAGACGAAAGAAAAAACAAAATTCTCTAACGCTCCGCTTTATTCTTTCTTCAATGTCTACTTTGTCATCAACCGAGGAAACACAGTTGTACAAAACCAAAGGAAAGACAGGGCACATTTAAGTTTATGAAATACTTAAGAACTGTAATTGACATGGATTGGCGCAATACGGTCTTTATCTCCGCCGAAGACGGCAGAGTTATCGGCACGTGCCCCAGCTTGCAGTTAACCGTGGCTTGCCCTGTCGCAGCTGACCTTGACCCTGGACGCATTCAAGTCGCATTGTTCAGCGGCTTAAAAGTTTTTCTCCAGTATCAGGGCAGTCACGGTCGATCGTTGACATGACGTAAACCGCTAATCGCCGGCTGATTGGTCGCTGGTATAATTATGCCGTCTCTGATTGGTCGAAGTTGTGAAGTTCTAATTTTAGTAGCTTCCATTCATAATATCCTTGATTGTCATTGGTCGGCTGTAACTGAAGTTTGTCTTGGTGGTTGGTTTAGCATTTTGAACTTAACATGTACTTTGTTCTAGCGCGTTTCAAAGTAGTCGGCGCGAGTCGTTTTTAAATGTCTTTTGAACGGTTCCACCTACATTTCTGTGTTTGTATACGAATATAAACTAGTTTGTGGGAACAGAATAATCTTTATCGTTGCACTGTAGTGAGCTATTTTATGCCATTGGGGATGAAAGTGAAGATGCAGCAGTGTACACACCGAGTAATTTGTTGAATGAAGATGCAGAGTTGAAACATATAGTTCTACACTGCAAATGATGTTCTTCCATGCCGTGATTTAAATGTCAAGGGTGCCTCGAAATGTGAAATTTGAAAAGTAAGATTTTCCCCCAAAATAACCCTGTCTCGCCTACGGTCTTGCATCAGAGGGGCAAAAGTTAGAAATGTTAGTGAAAGGCACTTTTTTTTTTTTCCCCCCCGCTTAGTGCTGATGCGCGACAGAAAATCAGGCAAGATGTACCATAGCTTTATGTCCACACACAAAATTTGAACTGCTCAGGTGTTGTTTGCAACTCTGTTGATCTGCGCTGTCACCAGTCAAAATTTGGCAAAGAGAAAATGTTGTATGTAGCAAAGCCTCGCCTAGGAAATAATACCCAAACGATACGATGAAACGCAAACTAAAAGAGAAGACAGAAAATGGCCGATGTTTCGGCAACAGCCATTTTCAAAGGAAAAAAAAACAACGAAAAAAATAAATAAATAATTAAACAGATACAGCAATCGAACAATGAAAGATTTAATTAAATAGGAAATGTATAGAATCCAAACAGAATATATCTACTTAACTGTGCGTACCAGTGTATGGCCCGGATTACCATCAGTTTAAATGCTATAACTCAAGTAATTACACGTATGTCCTCTTTAATTTGAAATTTAAATCTTGGATGTATCTGTATTGACATTGTGTAAATAAATATTCAGTGTGTGTGTATCCATGCTTTTTTTTAGACACAGTGTATAATGTGGGATGGGCTTTTACTGTAAATTTAGACCACTTGACGCCTTTCCTAATCAGCTCTTTCAGTCCCGGTGGGTTTTGCCCTACTTATGTTGGCATCCGACCCAGTGACGTCACGGACAATCAGCTGATTACTGTCAAGCGTTCTTGTTTTGAAATACGAAACTTGTCTAACGGGAACACAGTTTGTGAGGTCCGGGGTACTACTTTGGTTTGGGAGGGGAGGGGGTGAATTTATTGAGTCAGAGCTACTGTTGACGTTGTCGTCCACAGTAAAAAGATTTTGGGGGTCTCGTTCCATTTTCCATTTCATCAAAGTAACAATATAGTACTTACCCTATTATTTTTTTTCTTAGTCTGTCTCACCTGTTCGTACCCCTTGCTGTGCCAGATAAGGTATGCAGATGATTGTGTTAAATATTGTGTACATGCCAGTTTGCACTGTCATTATCTTGTCACATTATCGATGTCGTTACTGGGACATTCCACGGTAACTGTCGGGAAATTTATACAGTACTTTTTAAGAAAGAAAAGGCCACTAAATAAATAACCAATCATGTATTTCAAAATGGATTGATCAATCCGCCAGGAAAATAGTAAAGAAATGATAAAAATGGGTTTTAAGTAATAAAAATTAAGATACGTCCATTCAATTGGCTTCATATTAATGGTAACTGATAGGACAGAAAGCAAAATGAAATTGCAAAATTTGTGAAACCAAACCAACAGGATAAGTGAACAACGTTTTTCTACATTCAAAAAATGCATTTGAGCACACAGAAAAAGCATAGATAATCAGGTTTTACTTTAAAGCACACTGAGGCAATTAGTCTTGAGTAACTGATGGGAGATTGTAGACATGTACTCTTTTCCTAATGGTCGCCAGATCACAAAGAAGATAATGCTAACCAAGAGTGTTGATTTAATGACTACCATTTACAACACAACCTTTAATTTTTTCACCAGGCCTGGTTTGAACAAATGGCTGTTAGGTAACATATTACGCGGAATGTCCCTACACGGCATCCTTTAACTGGAGCAATGTAGATTTGACTGAGTGCTCTGCTGGCCTTGTAGGAGAGTCCAAAATACACTTTTTTTTTTTTTTTTTGAAAACCAAAAGGAAAAAAAAAAGTTATCCATTACTTTGTGGGTGGACACCATGGACAGCCATCAATTGTTGGCCATTCTGTGTTCTGAATGAAGACTTAGTCTGAAGGTACAAGAGGGAAATAAGATAATGGGTGACGTTATATAGGGTACGTATAGACCCTTTCAATTTACCGTCCTCCATATCACATGATTTGCAGACAAAATGGCGGCGTGCCCCACTTGTAGGGCGGAAGCGGTGGACAGCGGTCGAACGATGTCATCCTCGTGTTGGGCACCCAACTGTACAAACCCGTTACGTGCTGGTTCTGGCATAAAAATGCATCTTTGCTTTGAATGTGCACATAATGCCATCATCAAGGCAAGTTGAGGTTTTTGTCCTACACGGTGCTTTTCGAAGCCGTGCGGCTCCTCCCAAACAATCGTAACGCGGAAGTTGAAAGGGTCTGTACTCTTATAGCCTTTATAATCAAACTAAGTAAGGTCACTCAATATAAAAGGGAGTGTTTACTGGGGCTACATGTAGCCTTCATAACCAACACCCCACCCCTGAAACATTTGGGCTACCCGTTTCTGGGTACGGTAATATTGGTCATGTGGCCCCAATAAACACTCCCTAAGATAATACACTTGAATTCAGTCCTGTCGGTAGCTTTTTATACTTAGCTGTGTAGGTACTGAAGGACAAGTTTGGCTTCTCTCTCTCTCTCTCTCTCTCTCTCTCCTCCCCCTTTTTTTTGTTAAACATTGACCGACTCTTTGTGCAAATATGTATTTGTACTGGCGGGTCACTGAAGTCTATGCCGACTATGTAAACTGTGGGCTATCACGTGATTACTAACTTGATCTGCACAGTAGGACAGGTGTCATCGACACGTCAGACTTGGTGGGTTAAGGGCGTAGGTGCTTTAGCCAGGTATTAAGAAGATAATACGGGGGGGGGGGGGAGTGGACAGTACCGAATCCTGCTATTCCGGTGGCGACTCAATATGACACGGGGAGGGGGGGGGGGGGGCTTTCTCCTCCTGCGCGTGGTTCGGGGACTAACATTCAGAAGATGAAATAAAAACAACAACAACAACGGCTCTTTAGAATGGAATTCCAGACTGTAGATTTGTTTGTTTGTTGTCTGGAAATAACTAGTTTTGGTCATCCTTCCGAAGTCAAGAAGAAAACAAAAGTAACTTAACTGTGGCCGTTTACTTGGCTAACGTTGGCCAGTCGCTTCAGTAGACCCGTCGCGCAAAATGAAACTCCTGCTGTTTTATGGAGTAGATTCACCTTGATCTATTTTGACTACGTGGGCGACTGTAGAAGAGCAAAGGTGACTAGATAGGTGGTGGATCGTACATACCAAAAAAATGCTAGCTATTTCTCTCGTGCTACGGAAGAAGCCCTTAAACACCAATCTAGGTCCAATTCATTTTGTTGAAAGTAGGGGAACCGTGGTAAGAGACAGGCGACGATCTTCAGAGTGGATTCTTTTTTTTTTTTGTTTAGATGTTTCGGCCTTTATCTTCCTGACATTCCTCTAGACCTCCGGCCACATCAAGGACATGACTTTGGGCCGTCTAATCACAGAGCCGAATACGTGGAATACAATGACATGTATTGAATTGTCTTCACTATTCTTTTTCTGTATCTGACCATATAAAATACTACCCGAGACATAGGACACCAAGATAAATCAATTCGTCTGTTTCCGTCCGTCGATTTGCGCGCGTATCATGGATGCCAACAATGCATGCAACAATTGGCACCACACCCCTTCATAAATGAACGAAGAAGGATAGTACTCACCGTATTTATACGCGCGCAGTTGTGGACATAATTATAGTGAAAGAAGGAATGGTCCGTCTCGGTATTCTGAGTCTCGGACACCGCGGTCCCGAGCAAATTAAACGCTCCAAATCTTTTGTACTAAATCCAACCATGTATATCTTGATCCAGGTCACATTGATGTCAGCACTTGGAATCGATGCAACGACTAACATGTGTAGAATTTATTATAACAAACAGCACATTAGTTGCTTACAGAAGACGTAGATGGAATGACGTTGATTTTCGTCCAGGGGCGTGTAAAGACGGACGGAGGACGAAATTCCGATCATAGTTTTTGATTTTACTGGACGAAAATAGGTCTCTCCTGTACGCAAGGTTCACACAGGTCCCTGAAAGTCCTTAATTTTCATAAAAGAAAAAAATAAGCACCTTAAAAGTTCTTAAATTCTGAAAATGATGTCTAAGTCCCTAAAGAGCCCTTAAAATTTGTTTTTTCAAGGGGAAAATTTGAGATTCAAATCTTCTGATAGCGATACAGAAACGCCCTATTTCGTTGTGTGAAGCATAATATTATCGCTTGTACAGTTGCAATATTTAAAAAAAAAAATTTTTTTTAAAGTGCTGCATACATGGAATATTTTTTGGTCACAGGTCCTTATTTTTTTTGTTTTTTTTTTGTTTTGTTTTTGTTCTGAGTCCTTACGAAGTCCTTGAAAAGTCCTTAAAATTAGTGTTCAGGTCTTTGTTATCCCAAAGTGATGTGTCCACGTAATTTCGGGTCAAAAATTGGGGCAATACACACAATTTCATAGCCATTGGTTACGCAGTCACGAACCTTTGCCTGCGTACATGTTCACGCTTTAACACCATTATAGTACGATAGGGGGTGTAGAGGCATGGCGGAATTTTGGGATTTTTCTCATATTTTCATGTCCCTGATCCTAAGGTAGGTGGGATCGAGCACCTAGTCTTCTCGGATAAGGACGAAAAATTCCGAGGGCCCATGTGTGCACGCTGCTCACGCTAAAGATACCTTGGCAGTTGGAAATCGTGAAGAGCAGGCCGTACAAGGCGACTGCTCGGGCAAAATTCTTTTTTAAAAAACCCAAAAAACTGATCCCTACCCCAACAAGAAAAGTGAGGTGTAAATGCCAAGGGCAACGAACCTCCTAAAATAAAGACCTAAACACCATAATAGTCAGGTCCTAGAGAATGGAATTTGCATTATCTTTCTGTCGGTGTTTTTAAGCTTGTACGGCCAAACAGTTTGTTTTGATTGTCATGGGACTTGGACAAAGAACAAAGAAGGTCAGAACGCGTCTGGTCAGTTCTGTTCTGCCTCGGTTTAATTTGAGGTGTGAACTATAGACAGGGATGTCAAAAGTCCGGTTTTTCCCTCAGTCCCGATGTTTTTCCTGTGTATTTAATTGTAATTTGTGTGTTGTTAGTGATTATTTAAAAACTGTTTAAAGAAATATGTTTGTTGTGGTGCAAACACGATGACACGTTCATTTTTCAGTTGTTTTTTTTTTTTTTTCAAAACTCATCTGGCATCCCGGTATAGAGGAGCCCCCTTGCGAGAACGAAACAAGTCTGTGTGGCAAATTGAGTCAAAGGAAGTTTGTCCGAGTTGAAACTTGCTCAAAACCTGCTTAATTTTTTTTTTTTTTTTGCGGTATACAGCGTTTGTCCATACCGTGGCAAGATTTAATCAGGACACTGTGGGTGTGCGGAATGCGGGACTTTCGCAAAGTGTGGACCGTGGCCTGTAAGGGGGGAAACGTCCACTGTGATTAGAGAGAGCTAGGGCACTTGTCATTAGCTGTGTGGCTGGTGTCAGGACGCTGGCAAATGTGTGTGTGTATTTGGGATTCGTGCCACTGTGTTGTGGAAGAATACCGTATTTATATACACACCAAAAACAAATTATAACCCAGATTGAAGACTTCGCGTACGAACTTACAAATTGAATGTCATTGAAACTTAATGCTCTCAGACGTCACTATCCAACTAATTGGCCGATCAAAACCGACTACTTCGCGCGCCTAGGCTAACTGCTGTCGTCCACAGCATCCGCTCCGTCCGCTCTTTTTGCGGATTGTGACGTAAAATACTCTTTGCCCTTGTATACTTGTCCACAGCATCCGCTCCGCTCCGCTATTTTTACGGACAATGACGTAAAACACTCTTTGCCTCTGTATACTTGTCCACAGCATCCGCTATTTTTACGGACAATGACGTAAAACACTCTTTGCCTCTAGCTGTATACTTGTCCACAGCGTCCACTCCTCTACTCTCCTGTCTCACCGCTATAGAGGCAAAGAGAGTTTTTCAATACGCCATTTTTCCATAAAATGAGCGGAGCGGATGCTGAGGCCAAGAGTAGTTAGTCTTGGTCCTGGTCCTGGTTAATCCTCGTTTCTGACGAAAAAAAAAAAAAGGGGTGAAGGTGAAACTTTTATGCCTCTTTGAAAAATCACAATAAAATATTTCTAAGACGATTTCAAGAAAAATAATTATTTTAACTGAATGCAGAAAAATGGCTAATCTTTTAAGCAAAGCTCAATTTCCACAGGAGAAAGTTTCCCCTTTTGGTGGGCTGGGTTCACACAGGTCCTTAAAAGTCCTTAATTTTCATAGAAGAAAAAATAAGTACTCAAAAAGTCCTTTAATTCTGAAAATGATGCCAAAGTCCTTAAAATGTGTGTTTCAGTTGAAACATTTGAGATTCAAATCTTCTAACTGCACACTGGATAATTGGTACTTTGAAATACCGTTACTGAATTTTTCAGAATGAATTTACTGTCTGAACTCTGGATACAGAAACATTCCATGTCGATGAGTGCTGCACACCACTTGTATAGTTGGAATATTTCTTGGTCACATGCACACAGGTAATTAATTAATTTACCGTGAGTCCTTAAGAAGTCCTTTAAAAGTCCTTAAAATTAGTTGTCAAGACTTTGTATGAACCCTGGGTGGGGTTTTCTCAGGCATTTATTATTTCACTTTAAGCCGATTTCGCCAGATTGACTCATAGTATGATATCCAGTCCCTTCGTGCGTTTATACCACTGGCGTGTCATCGCGTTAGAGAACGATGAAGAACAGCAAGAAGTAAAAAAAACAAAACAAACCGAAGGAAAGGCCGGGCTGTGTTATCAGGAAAAAAGATAACTTTTTGGAGAGGCCCGTGCAGTGTTGACAAGTGTTATCATGTCAGATGTCAACCCAGAACCTCGGTGATGACAGGCGTCTGGTGTCTGGTACTTAGCACTCGGACCTTTCTTACGAAATACACTGGCAGGAATTCAGCGCCGTTTTCTGAAGAAAAAAAAATGGCGTAAAATCGACTGGCTTCAGAATTTCAGAGAGCCTGCTATTAGGTGAGCGCAGCATTTTGTTATAGTAAGGTATTGCTGAGTAGTAAACACAGCACAGTTTTTTTTTTTTCTTTATTCAGCTTTGTAATAGGCTTCTCCAATTTTACCAAAAAATTCCCAAATTGTGACCTTGCTCTTAAGTAAGACAAACATTGCATTTCGTACTAGTCAGTTGATATGAGTAGTCGGAGCTTTACCCATGGCCAGTTGTTTGCCTCACCTCTTCCACTCACCACTCTATTTGGTGGCTGACCTACATTCAACTAGCTGGGTTTTCCCCAAACATCTTGGTTTCTACTGTTAGGCCACGGTCGCGTAACAACAGCTTTTCGGAGAGAGACGCCTCTCCTTTTCTCTCTCTCTCTCTCTCTCTCTCTCTCTCTCTCTCTCTCTCTCTCTCTCTCTCTCTCTCTCTCTCTCTCTCTCTCTCTCTCTCTCTCTCTCTCTCCTTGTCCTTTCTGAAAAAGGATAATATCAGCAACTTTATATACATATTTACACACTGCTCTTCAGATCTGAACAATACTAAACAACTTTTGAGAATTTTACTAATATAATGAAATTTATACGGAACTGTTAACTTATGTTGTTTTTTGTTTTTTTTGAGAAGTTTAAATTGATGAAGTTCTGAATGCCAAATATGAAAAAAAAGGTACTCAGGCAAATAGACCTGAATGGTGCAAAGTGGCCGTTATATTGCGTGGACGCGCCGTGGAACTCAAAACTCGAACTGAGAAACTTGACAGTGACACAGAGCTGAGACCCAAGGCTCGGCACGAGACCATCACAACCAGCTCAAGAACAGCCTCCATCTTCCCCATTTGAAGCCCAGGCGACCCGACACGCTGACCCTGAGTGATCTCTGACCTCCCAAGGCCCGGAAAGTGAGGTAACCGCGCACACTGGCAAGCTCTCCCCTTCCCTCATCCTTTCACTCCCCGCCCCCCTTAATGCTTGTTTAACGCAAATGCCCCCATAGAATAGAGGAAATCACTAGCCTGCCAATTGTTTTTTTTTTAGAGCTTTGAATGTAGAAATCAAGTAAAATTTGGTATTTGGAGGTTTGTATTGATAATGAAACCTAAAAAAAAATACATTTCTGGAAAGGCCATTTCGTTGACTGATGCAGCAGATGAAAAATTGAGTAGGAAAGCAGATTTAGGGTTAAAACACTTGCAGTATACATGAATATATCCTTTCTCCTCCTAGCTGACAAGTAACGGTGTCGTTCTCGAACTTTTGCTGGGTCCGGAATCCACAGTCGGGATCTACAGCTGTCAGCGCTAAGTGGTCTAAATTTAAATTCGGCGTTGAGTATTTCATTTTTAGATTGACTAGAGATAGTACGTGTACTTCTAGAAAAAACCTTTCCGTGAATGAGAGTCGTGTTTGAGATCTTCGGTAAAATTCAAGCTGGGAGTCAGCCGAAACGTGCATGAAAGTCTGTGTAATGTAGACCTATATATGTACCAGTGGTATTCTTTCTTCATTTGAAGACATTTGGTTTTTCAACCTGCTGTATTTGGATTTTTATCCTCCCAACCATCCACATACCCTGTTCGTTTAAATTATTGCTACTAGAAAAACGCCGTGCATGAGCTGGTTGGCTGTGCTTAACTTGTCCTGTCACTAGTGCCACCCCCACCTCAACTTTTCCAGCCATTCATCATAGGTTTGGGTATCCCTTGTATTGCATACTCATCGGCAATAGTTGAGCATCTTGCGGACTACCTGGAAAGAGGTTGTCCATAAAGTACATGTTATGTATGTGCTGGAAAAAAGGGGACTGGGTGATTTGACTCCAAACATACGAAAGGCATGGGGGCGGGGGGGGGGGGGGCGGGGGCGGAGGAGTTGGTGTGTGTATGGAGAGCGTACAATCATCATGTATTTTAGGCTGTTTAAATAATTACTGAATTAAATCTCTCTCTCTCTCTCTCTCTCTCTCTCTCTCTCTCTCTCTCTCTCTCTCTCTCTCTCTCTCTCTCTCTCTCTCTCTCTCTCTCTCTCTCTCACACACAAGAATGTTCTAATTTGCTGATTCAAGTGATAGCCACAGTGCACTTTATTTTCATCGGAATATTCGAGTATGTAAAATCCGTGTTTGGGAGTTGCTTCTCTGTGTCTATGTATAATTATACTGTGTGCTAACTATGTACGATTGTTGTTGTTGTTGTCTTTTGTAAAGTTAAAGTGGGGCGTGGGACAAACAAGGTTGAGAAACGCGGCTATAACTGGCACTGATGCTGGGCGCATCCTGATTCTGGGAATCGCTGGCTCTGACCTGCCCATCCTGTCCGTCTCCCTCACGACAGAAATGTGCTATACCTTCAACCTGTCCATCCATCCACCTGTCCATCTAGTCATTCATCCATCCGCCGGTCTGTCCATCCATTCATTCATTCATCCATCTGTCCATCCATCCATTCATTCTTTCATCCATTTGTCCATCCATCCCATCCCCCAGCCGTGTACCCATCCGGCTATAGCGTCCACCCATCCTTCCATCTGTACATTTTGTTCGTCCATCCTTCCTTCCATCCATCCGTCCGCCCATCTGTGCATCTAACTATCCATTCATTCGTTCAGTTATCCTTCCTTTCACCCATCCATCCATCCGTCCTTCTTTCCATCCATCCATCGAACTATCTGAGTATCTGCCCTTCTTTCCATCCACCTGTCTCTCTAACACGCCCAAATCTACCTATCCTGTAAATTCATCAACACACACACGTCATAATAGCTCGCATGCTGCATGCAGCGTGTTCGCTCCGCTCACCATCATTGTGACCCGCACGCCAGTACACTCGGCTACAGCCGGCGCTGCCCGGTACCATCACGGCATGACGTCACGGCGGTGACCCAAATTCCACCAGTGTGAACTAAGCAAGCAAGAATCGGGTCACGCTGGCAGGCAACGGGGCGCTGCCTGGCGCTATCAGCTGGGCAGGTCTGCAAGGCCGGGCTGTTCCCGTAGTGAGACATGCAGGGACCCGCCTACGGTTTGATCAGGCAGCAAGCACAATGGGTGGGCCAATTAGAAAACTTCTGGAGCCAGTTGTAAAGTTATGGATTAAATTGATAACCAGGGGGGGGGGGGTGGAAGATATGGGAGCTCGGGAAGGGGTGTATTTGTGTGTGTGCGTTGGTGTGTTTGTTAAAATTGTTCGTCTTAATTTCACTTTTTCAGGTAGAAACAATGCAGTGGCTATCTATCTGTCTGTCTATCTATCCATCCATCCATCCAGCTATCTATCTATCTATCTATCTATCTATCTATCTATCTATCTATCTATCTATCTATCTATCTATCTATCTGAAGGATCATTATCTTGTTAATATTTAGGACACAATAGTTTCTTCGTTCAGTTTTTTTCTCTTGCTGCCTTCTGTCTTCCCTTTGACCCACTCACGTTCTCTCGCTCTTTTCCTCATCTCTTGTATCACAACTTTCCTTCAGTTTTTTGTCTTTAGCATTTTTGTGTTTTTGCTAACTGATGTGGCATTCTCTCTCTCTCTCTCTCTCTCTCTCTCTCTCTCTCTCTCTCTCTCTCTCTCTCTCTCTCTCTCTCTCTCTCTCTCTCTCTGTCTCTCCCCTAGCCTTACCAACCCTCGCCCCCCCCCCTCCCCCAATACGTTTGACGTTTCGTTGTGTCCACATCGACCTGGTGTTGTTGTTTTTTCCCCTCCTGTCCCCTCCTTTATCCTCTTTGTATCTGTCCTTTGCTCTTTGACCTTCACTTTTGTGTTCCTCCGCCTCTTTGGCGTGTCCCAACCTCCCATTTTCATTCTTTCCTTTCACCTCTCTCTCTCTCTCTCTCTCTCTCTCTCTCTCTCTCTCTCTCTCTCTCTCTCTCTCTCTCTCTCTCTCTCTCTCTCTCCCTCTCTCTTTTTCTTCCACTCTCTCTTTCTCCCTCCCCTTCTAATTGCTTCTACTGCCACCCCCCCCCTCCTTTCCCTCCCCCTCCGTCCCAGAACTGCCCCCCCTCCCCTCCGTGATGTCTGTGAGGATGTAATCCGAGCGCGCCCCCCCCTCCCCCCCCCCATTGTTGAGATGCTGGAAGGCTGTGCTATTTATAGATCTGTGTTCACCGCTCACCCGTGCCCACCAGCGATTGCGCGAGCGAGCGGCCCCGTGAGTTTTTTATTTTGTGTGTTTGGTTTTCTTTTTTCTTTTCTGTTGCTATTTTTTTCTCTCCCTCTCCCAATGACGTTGTGATTATTTTTAACTAGGCGCGTGTGAGTAAGGAAGGTGCTAGCTGTGCCGAGCCAGGACAAGCAGTTGAAGAAGGTGGGTGGGGTGCTAAGGGGTGGAACTATTATTGTTATCTTCGTTTTGTTTATGTATTTTATTTGTTTATTCTTTCATTGGCGTATTCATTCATTCGTTGATTTGTCCATTTGTTCCTTAATTCACCTCTTCTTTCATTCATGCATTTTAATTCGCTAGTTTAGTTATTTATTTTTTTGTTATTTATTTATTTGTTTTTTCACTCATTCATTCGAGCATTTATGTATTTATTTACAGGGATGCCAAAAGTCCGATTTTTTTCGTCAGCCCCGGCTGATAAGTGATAATTTAAAACTGTTTAAAAAAATGTTTGTTGTGGTACAAACACGATGACACGTTCATTTTTCAGGTTTTTTTTTTTTTTTTTGCAAAAATCATTTGGCATCTCTGTATTTATTTGTTTATCTGCTCTGAATCTTTCTTTCGTTCTGTATGTCTTTGTTGGTGGTATTTTTTGTTGTTGTTTTTTTTTGTATATGGTTGGAGATTTTGCTGACTGTTGATGCAGCAGTAACTTCGGTAATGACTGTTTTGATTAGTTAGTTATGAATTTGTAGCTCAGTTGTTGTCATCTGGCTTATTTTGTCTTTTCCTGTAACCGTTAGCTGTTGGCACACTTTTCATTTTTAATTTTGTTTTGTTTTTGTTTGTCACTTTGCGAATTTTTATCACCTCAAACGGCGATTAATTATTTATTCATGTTGTGTTTGGGGTGGTTTTTATTGTTGTTGTTGTTGTTTTTGTTGTTTGTTTGTTTATCTCCATAAATGTCATTCTGCACAGGGTTCACACAGGTCCTTAAAGTCTTTGATTTTCATAAAAGAAAAAATAAGTACTCAAAAAATCCTTGGATTCTGAAAATGATGCCGAAGTCCTTAAAAAAATTCTTGAAATTTGTGGTTCAGTTGAAACATTTGAGATTCAAATCTTCCAATTGCACACTCCGAAATTGGTACTTTGAAATAATTGAACTTTTCAGAGTGAATTTACCATGTTTGAACTCTGGATACGGAAACATACCGTTTTGATGAGTGCTGCACACCACTTGTGTAGTTGTAAAATTTCTTGGTCACAGGGACACAGGTCCTTAATTTGTTTACTGTGAGTCCTTAGGAAATCCGTAAAAAGTCCTCAATATTAGTTTTCAAGTCTTTGTGTGAACCCTGTGGTAGGATCTCCATCTGTCCTATCATTCTGTTATATCGTCGCTTTGCTGCAAGACTCTTGTAACTGACATTTCCAAAATTTTACAGGAGAGCCAAAAAACTGATTTTCTTTGGCTTGTGTAGTATTGTAAAGACAATGAACTTGATATTGCAATATAGTTATTTATAAGAATTGAGCTACGAGCTTTTGAAACAAGGTGCGCTATTGATTTTCCGACCCAAAGAATGAAAAAAAGTGATTTTGGCCAAAAATGTTAGTTACAGGGGTCTTGCACCAAAGCGACGATATACTGTCTGTCGTCTTGTTTTGTCCTCATACAATGTGACAGTTATCGTGTCGATGTGCCTTCTGCAGACTCAGACCGTAAAGAGCCGGTAACAGGCCTCTATCAGATGGGACATGTAGGACCGCCATTTCAAAGTGCTCATTAACTCTTTGTGTGCCGTGAAGATTTCCACACTTGCCGAGGCAAAGAAAATAGTGGGGGAGATGAATGAAGACTAACTACAGCAACATTTATGAATAGAAAGTCGACTTTCTCTCTTCCCGAAACAAAATAGCCTAGCATTCTTGAGCACCGTTACATCGGTGATTGGCACAAAACGTGAGCAGCGGAAGAACCAATTCATCGGCTATTGGCACACAAAGAGTTAGGTATTTTAATGAATTAATGCTAATAATACGTTTATTTATCTATAGGTTCTATCTGTATTCATCCCCTTCATAAACCTACCGTAAGATAGTAAATATTCATTTTGTGCTGAAAGGTCCCTCTTGACTGTATACAGGGGATGCCAAAAGTCCGGTTTTTCCGTTGTTTTTTTCCTTCCGGTTTTTACGTGTTTTTAATTGTATTTTGTGTTAGTGATGATTTAAAAACTGTTCAAAAATGTTTGCTTTGGTGCAAACACGATGACACGTTCATTATTCAGGTTTTTTGTGCCAAAATCATTTGGCATCCCTGTATATACATCAATATTCATTACCAAAGCCCCCCCCCCCTCCCCCTCCTCAACCTTTGCGTCTACCAGGTTGAGCAGACCCAGCAAAATCGTAGGCCCTTATCAACCGGCCCATCTAACACTTCACCTCCCCCCACCCTCCCCCCCCCCCTTTTTTTTTTGTGGTTGCTCATCAGTATCCAAATCAATCACTGTCTGCTTGAATGAGTGAAATGTCTTCAGGCTTGAAAGTGTGCTCCACCCTCACATTGAAAGTACGAACTACTATGATATTAAAGCCGTCGATGAAACATTCCCCATGGTTGGTGACCATCCGAATTTGTTTAAACAGCGGTTACTAGTCATGCGAAATGGGGTCCCTTTAAAGGGTCTGTGGGGTCAGTAAGTAGGTCATTTCCAGTGCTATTTAACCCGTTATTTGCCAAGGTCGGAATATAATGATTTTGAAATGTTTTCACTAATATCGCTATTTTGTTTTCTTTTCAAGTAATCCTTGTGAGTTAAAATAGTAATATTAATTTTCTAAGAATGTCTTTTGCTTTTGCACTATAATTTTACCACCGATTTTACCAATGGCAAATCATTATCACACACTCTTCCGGCATTTAAAGTGTTACTTGAAGTTTTGGTCTGTTAATGGTTCGTTTGTGTAGTGCCCTTAATGAAAACGCAATCATGAAGTCGATCAGTATTTGTGGCTGTTCACTTACAAGGTATTGTTGCTAACATACTCTTCAGGACCCAAAGTTCTGGGAAACCGAGGCTTTGTGCTATCGGTATACTTTTAATTGTGGAAAGATATGTTTGATAGATTCTCATTTTCTGAAGATCTCCTGCAGTTCTACTCTCTGAGAAAATATTCTATTTTGTAATCCCTAAAATACGGTACAAAATACATAATATTGTGCATATTACGAGGCTGATTTACATGGAAGTTTTTGCAACTACCGAGCCATTACCTGAGAGCTTCAGTTTTTCTGGCTACTGGAACCTGATAGTATTCCCCGGAACAAAAACTCAGAGCTTCAGTTTTTCTGACTCTGTGACTGTAACCTGATAGTATTCCCTGGAACAAAAACTCAGAGCTTCAGTTTTTCTGGCTCTGTTACTGTAACCTGATATTATTCCCTGGAACAAAAACTCAGAGCTTCAGTTTTTCTGGCTCTGTGACTGTAACCTGATAGTATTCCCTGGAACAAAAACTCAGAGCTTCAGTTTTTCTGGCTCTGTGACTGTAACCTGATAGTATTCCCTGGAACAAAAACTCAGAGCTTCAGTTTTTCTGGCTCTGTTACTGTAACATGATAGTATTCTCTGGAACAAAAACTCAGAGCTTCAGTTTTTCTGCCTCTTTTACTGTAACATGATAGTATTCTCTGGAACAAAAACTCAGAGCTTCAGTTTTTCTGGCTCTGTTACTGTAACATGATAGTATTCCCTGGAACAAAAATTTAACTATGCCTGTAAAGTTTTACAGGTAGCGTTCTCGAATGTCACCCATCGTTACTTCTCGAGTGGGTCGCCAAAATTACACTCGGTGTTAATGGAAGAAACAGCTCTCTGCCCTGTCATGAAATGGCATGTAATTTCAGATGGCAACTGTTTTTTTTTGCCAAATATTCTGTAAAGTCCTTGAACGCAAGTTGTTTTTTTTTTTTTTTTCTTATCGATTTCCGATATTTGGTTCAAATTTTTATTACTAAAAGTGTATTATACATTTCAAGTAAAGCGATTTTGTTTTGGGCTTTTTTACCTCTCGTGTGCAATTTAAACCCATTTGCGAAGGTGGGAATTTTATGATTTTCAAATGTTTTGTTACTTTCAGCCAGGATTATTGCTGGGTTTTTTTTTTTTTCAAATAATCCATGTGAATCCACAATAATGATAGCTATTAAATTTCGTTGCTTTTCTATTGTTTTATCAGCGATATTACAAAGGGCAAATCACGGCAAACCTTTGTACTTAAATGCCAGTGCCAGGGAACAGTCACTACTGTATGTATTTCTTTTAGGTGGCACTTGTCCTCCTAAGTGCTGATCTCAACCTCTTATAGAGATTTTCATCCATCCCGAGGCTTATATTGATGTAGTATCATGTAGTCATAAAAGTACGAAATGTGCAAGTTTCCGGCATATTGAATGGTATTAAATCCTCGCACTTGCGCGGTTTTATGCTGGGGACAGTGAACACAGTTACTGCTGTGTGTATATTTCGTAGATGGGAATTGTACTCTTCGGTGCTGACCTCAGCCTTATCATAATTATAATATTGACGTATTACCATGTATTTAGGCACAACGAATGGTTTCTGTCCGTTTTCAGCCTGTTGAGGATTTTGCAGTACCCACTTATGTTTTCTGCAGGGATGCCAAATGATTTTTGCAAAAAAAAACACCTGAAAAATGAACCTCTCATCGTGTTTGCACCAAAAACAAACAGTTTTTAAATAATCACTAACATACAAAATACAATTAAATACAGGTGAAAAAAATCGGGATTGACGGAAAAAACCGGATTCTTGGCATCCCTGTTTCTGGAATGGCCCAGATTTGGTCCAAATTCCCCAAACTTTTTTTGCCCTGTGTTGCCCAGTGAGGAGATACCGCGGTGTAGAACCCACGAGTCATTATGACCTTATATCTATGCAAATATGAACCAGCGCCTTTCTGAGCGGTTGAGCGTGCTGGTTTGATGGGTCCCCGTGCCATACTGTGCGGTCATTGCCCTACGACTATCGATCTGGGCACGGGCTTGAAGGAGGAGAGAGCGGGAGAGCATCCCATTCTATCCGACCCCACTCTTCTCAGCCCACCCCACTCCACCTCAGGAACTTTGGACCTTCCTCCAGGTTGCCATATTGGATTATTTTAATCCAAACTGGCCAGATTTGGATTACTTTGCCAAAAGGTTTGGATTATGATTTTCGATTTGGATTCGTGGAATATTTTTTTGGATTATTTCTTCAGCAAAGCCACAACGCATTGTTTTGCCTTTGAGACTCAACATTTTCTGGAATCTTTACTTTGGTGAAAGTAATGCCAAGTTCGCGAGGAGTTGTATGTATATGATAAAGGGAACTTATATTATAGGTAGTTTAGATTACTTTTGTACATAAATCTTTTCTCAGTGTTCTCTCTAAACTGAACGGCTGCGCATTTCCTCTATCGGTGCTGGGCACAGCAGAATGTTGCACAATGGTTTGTATGTGGCGCACTAGCTTTGAATATAAAATATTTCTTGCTCAAAGCATCAGAAGTTCCGTTCACTGGTTTGGAAAAATGAGAGGGAACATTTTTTTCTCTCTTATTTTCACCACTCTCTCTCTCTCTTTCTCTCTCTCTCTCTCTCTCTCTCTCTCTCTCTCTCTCTCTCTCTCTCTCTCTCTCTCTCTCTCTCTCTCTCTCTCTCTCTCTCTCTCTCTCTCTCTATTTGGCAACAATTGCGGCCCTGCCAACGAGAAGTTTGGTCAAACTGCGACCAGTTGGCCAGAAATATGACTGGGACCCAATTTGAGCTGACCCCATCCCTGATAACTAGGGTTCATAGCTCTTGGAGGTCATGCCGACCAACGGGGAACAGAAATCCATAAGCGGGTGTGGGTAGCCTTGAATCGGAGCTCGAGGAGAAGAAAGATAGTGAATCTGATATCTGAACATGTGTTCTGTGGATTTTCTTTCTTTCTGACAGTGCGTGTGGTTCTCCAGAGAGATAAGCCTGAATGTAAGCAAAATTATAAAGTTTCTAGGCTGTGACACGAGCAGGGTTTTTCTGATTCTAACAAATGTCCACTTATCGAATTGAATCAAATCGTTGGATCTGTAATTGATGAAACAAACAAACTATACACTTAATACTAGGGGCAATGTACATGAGATGGCATAGTGTACCACTAAAAGGATATTCAACAAGGGCTATTGGAGGTTAAAAATGCACAGAGAATGAACATCAAATAAGAAAAGCATGTATGTGATGGACCGTTTAAAAAGAAAAAAAAAACTGGCTCAATACGTCTATTAAATGGTACAATATCACATTTTACACATAAGTCTGCTGCTTTTCTGTGAGAAAAATTGTAGAATGATAAACGAGTACAACACTGTTTCCAGTATTTCTTCAGAAAAACGTGTTTAAATCTGAAGATGGCGTAAGGCTTCGCAGCAGAGATAACTGTGAATGTATGGCAAATCTGTGTTATTTCTGTATAAAACGAACTTTCGTGTCATTTTCGTTTGTTCAAAGATAACTCGCTGTAACAGTAACGGTAACTCAAGAAGTCGCCGTTCTAGAAATGTCTTCAGCCATTACTGTTGTCCGCAGTTATGAGAGATAACCAGGTGCTGACCCCCTGGGGTCACGGACTGGGGCAGATCTTTACTTAGCTTGGCCCACCGGTGTTACATGCTTCTGTTGTTGTTGGGTTTTTTGTTGTTTTTTTAGATCTGTACGTGATTGTGATCATGGTGATATGATTCCATGTTATTTCTGATGTCTATCTGTAAGACCGCGTTGAGTTTCGGTTTCGGTTTTTTTTCCCCCACAGGTGCCAGATTTTACCAGGTTGTTCGTGAGTTGTTTCTCTCTCTCTCTCTCTCTCTCTCTCTCTCTTTCTCTCTCAGCTTCCTCTCCCCCTCCTCTCTCTCTCTCTCTCTCTCTCCTTTTGTCTCTTCTCTCTCTCTCTCTTTGTCTCTCTCTCTCACGTCTTACTCTCTTTCTTTTTCTCTCTCTCTCAGCTTCCTATCCCCCCTCCTCTCTCTCTCGCCTTCTCTTTCTCTCACTCTCTCTCTCTCTCTCCACGCGTCTTTGGATGGCGATGTAAACACATTTGCTTATCATGTGCGAGATACCAAGATACTAAAAATATGTCCAAACATTACAGAGCTATCTTGAAAAGAATCAGGTGTACTTTTTTTCATACAACCTATCAAAAATAATTCTGAACGTGACTTTATTTCTTTGTTTCCAAACATATTTCTTGTGCTTCGTCCAAGTAGTCGTGCAAACTGTGTAGATCAGTCCTAGATAATGCATTGTGTTCCTGGAGACCTCTGACATTGACCTTGACCTGTGTAAACAAGGGAAACAACAGAGTGTTTTTGAGTGGGGTGGGCAGACTGAGTGACCTAGAACTGATGACTCGCTGACAAAGGTCTAATCTGCAGTTCATAACAAGATGTTAGTCTTGGCGCACGGGCTGTTGGTGTTTGTTGGATGGTGACTGTTTGTAAGGACGTTGTTGGTGTTATTCGTCAGATGCTATCTATCTATCTATCTATCTATCTATCTATCTATCTATCTATCTATCTATCTATCTATCTATCTATCTATCTATCTATCTATCTATCTATCTATGTATTTGTCTGTCTGTATGTCTGTCTATCTATGAATCTATCTATCTTTCTATCAATCTGTCTCTATCGATCTACCTACCTGTCTGTTTATCTATCTATCTGTATGTCTGTTTGTCTATCTCAGTCTACCTATCTATCTATCTATCTATCTATCTATCTATCTATCTATCTATCTATCTATCTATCTATCTATCTATCTATCTATGTGTCTGTTTGACTATCTCTATGTTCTTACCTAGTACCTACCTGTCTGTCGATCTATCAGCCTGCTCGTCTTGTCTGACATAATGAAATATTTTCCACGGAAATTTATCTCCCTGGTTACCATGGTTATTAAATCCAGAGTAATTAAAAGCCTGCCAATTGAAAAGCCTCGATGTCTATCTATTTTTCTGGACAAACATAATCCGCTTGTTTGGGGTGAAATGTGGCGGAGATTTTACGGAATCCAATGTTTGGTTTGTGCAGTAATGCGAGGGCTGCATGCCTGGGAGATGACTATTTGAAAGGAAAAAGTAACAGAAAAGAGAAGAAAAACAGAATTAGTATTGTAACTCTAGTATTGTAGAGACAAGTCACCTAGTTCTGGTCTGAAATCAATAGACGTGACTGTTTCGCTGATGGTGATGACTAACAAGTAGATATAAGTACGATCTAGAACGGTGTGACATGCGACTAGGCCATTGGTTGTCTTAGAAAGTGTTGCAATGCGTTCCAGTATGTACGTTGTGGCTGAACAGTGCAGACTTTACAATTCTGGACTCTGAACTTCAGTGTAGGCTGGTGTCACCATGTATTTTATCTTGTTTTATCTAAGTGGATGCTAAAACTGGTCTATGGCCATGTGGAGTCTGCGTCATGAAAGCAGTGGGAACCTTATCCTGTTCAAACGATAGGGTCTTTATCGAGATCATTTCCCGACGTAGAACTACAAGTTGACAGTGATTTGGACGTAACTGCTGCCTTGAGAGTTGCGCTTGTTAACCTTGTGAAGTGATTGTGAAATAATGAGCCCATACTGGCGTCTGTTGATTGAATGTTTCTATTGGAGCGCGTTCTACATAATACTGTGATGGTTTGGTCAGCCAACATTTCACAGGTATTGTTCTTGAGAAAAGTATAGTGTGTGGCAGAAGAGGCCAAATCAAACTGTTAATTGCCAGTTTGGATTATTTTCTTCGAGGCGTTTGGATTCTGAGTTTTGGTTGGGATTAGGACTTTCGATTTGTTGATTATTTTGGATTATTTCTTCAGCAGAGTCACAACGCCTCGTTTGTTTGTGTTGGTCATAAAAGCATAATAATTGTTTGAGAAACTTGTGAAAAGAAATGTTGTTCTTAACGTTTCATCATAGTATTCTCATGAGCGAAAAGCAATTTTTTTTCAATGTTCTGATCTTTGCATCATTGTATGTATGTATATGTACGTATATATGTATGTGTATGTATATGTTATTGAACTTGTTCTGTTTTAGTTACAATGTTAAGAATGCTCTACGAATTCCATGGACTTCGTGTGCAATGATTGTGCCGTGTCGTGGTAACGGCAGCCAGTGAGAAATGTTCCAGTAGGATGACAGTGTTGATGCTGCAACCCAGAACCTTTTATCATTGCATTGTAAATGGTATAACCTTCACCGTCGTTCAGTTTGTGGATACAGTATAAACCACCCAGCGTATCTGTACCCAGCTCGCCCTGACTTGATCACGAGCAGATTTGGGGGGATCAGAATGACCCAGGGTGTTTGGAGTTGTGACCTGGATATTTGGAGCTCAGCCCCCCCTCCCACCCCCCCCCCCACCCCCAGGATCAGCAACTCACCGAGCGCGAGTCAGTTTTGAGCCAAGGCAGTTGGGAAGATTAGAAAAGTCATGGTGATACTTGTGACATCTGGCTTCTACTTTCCTGTGTCCACATTTGTATAGATGTACAGACAGGGACGTGTGAGTTGAGACAGTGGAGGATTAACTACAGGTGTTCAATCAAACACATCACCGAACTGACTGGTATCATTGTCTAGACGTGTATATATGGAAGTGATGGAATCTATGAATTCATTTTCGGATTATATCCATGAATTCATTATCGGATTATATCCCAGCATACGCAGGAAGAAATCAGTTTTCTGACCTCAGATCGGACAGTGAAACTTGAAAAGGACAAAAACGTCGGCTATTTTAAAATACTTTTAAAATCCTAAGGATTTAATTTGCGATTGATTTTCTGACCTCAGATCAGTTAATAAAACTTGAAACGAGCAATGTCGGCTATTAAAAAAAAAAAAATTCCAGAGGATTTAATGTGAGATCTTAACCTTAACTCAGCCAACTTGAAAGGGACACAGTTGGCTAAAGAAAAAAAAGTAATTCAGAGGATTTACTGCGAGACAAATTTTGTGACCTCATAATATCATGAAAACTTGAAAAGTGCAGCGTCGGCTATTTAAAATTTTTAAAAAGGGGAGTCTTCCTTCAGGTCGAGATATTTACAGTGTATTATGAACTTGTTTGGAGGCACATAAGACAGAATTCGCGCCCTTACTAGTGCCTGTATATTGAAAAGTCTTCAAGTTGATTTGTGCGTGTTGGCCTGATGGTTGTAAGCAACGACGCCAGCAGCGAGCCAGATCTAGTGGGCGGTGCTGAGGTCGTGACTTTCCCCACCGCTGCTGGTGAAGCAGGTGCTGGCGGCGGAAGCAGTAGAGCAGGACATTCTGCAGCCACGGCCAAGAGTGGTCAAGCCATGGAGACCAACGCCCCCGTCCACAAGCACCAAGATTCCAGACTGTGTTCACCGCAGGACTCGGACGAGCTGGACCACCACAGCCCGCAGTCCCAGGTGTTCGACCGACGCCACTTCAGACCGGCTCCGGCGGATGACCAGCACAAGACGCCCAATGGATGGGACTCCTCTGGGAACGGTCTTGACCACCGGCTTTTGGACCGGGCACGCTGGCTCAAGCATGAACAGGAAGCCTATGTACGGGCGCTGCGTCTCAAACGTATGTGTTTCAACTATCACCATTTATTGCAATATCCGGATTCACTACCCCTTCTTTCTCTCTTCTCTCTCCTTTCTCCTCTTCCCCCGTTCGTTCCCCTTTTCTGTCTTTGGACATACATTTTTCCCCAGTGCCTTCTTGTAAATGAGAATTGAGTACAGATGTATATATCGTCGGGTGCTTGCCATATATTTATATGTGCATTTTTGCATTCTTGAGAAAATGAGAATTGAGTCGGCAAAAGGGCTAAAATGCATACAATATTTTACATCACAAATGCATATCTCGAAAAGTTTTTAGCCGATTGGAATGACACTTATGTATAATAGAATTAGGAATGAGAGAACCACTTTCATGACAAAACCTCAAAATCGACAAAATGTCGCAAATAGTGGCAAATAGCCCTTGATATATATATATACATGCATGTGTGCCCCATACATACACAGATGGAATTGAAGAAATGTTATATTTTGAGCACTTTGTTTATTTGCAGTAGGAAATCTTAACTTTTTGATCTCGCAGAAATGCAGGGAGGGAAGATTTGAGGACTGAGAGATGTGTTAGGCTTGACACACCCGTCACCTGCACGCAATGCCCTACTCAAGTATACGCATGCCGGGAATTGGGGGGGGGGGGGGGAGAGAAGGAGACGTCTTGTTTTCTAGGCAAGGGGGAAGGGAGGGGGGGGGGGGGAGTACTTGCACAAAATGTCTCCTTTGACAGTATCACTGTCAGTGCTCTTTATCTAGCTGACGATTCCTGTTGCTGTATCTGGGTGCCACCAAGAGAGAAAGGTATTTATTTAGCCGCCCGGATTTTTCTACTCCTTCCAGTTTTTTTTTTTCACTCACTGAAGTTTCGCCTGGAATGGGAAAGTCTGCGAACTGACGACATTGCTCCCCTGTAAATTCACACACTGCTGCAGTTCACATTGTCGCGTTGTTGGGGTTAAGGAAATTCATACTGCAATATTTACCCGGCTGGCTGTTGGGACTCTCTGGCAAGGTTGCATTTGACAGGCACCCGTGCGATCGAGATCGGCTTTTTATAGTTTATATGATGCAATTCAGAAATAAATGTTGTGGTTTTGAATTCTAGAGAAGTTGGGGGGGGGGGGGGGAAGATTACAATGTAGAAAGAAAGAGGTTGCCGGAAGCTAATTATTTCACATGGTATAATGTTTTTTTTTATCTGCTTTGAGAATGCGGAAGGAAGAAGCTTGGAAGGCTTGACATTGTGGAGAAAAACTGGCAAGCTCCGAGAAGTGATTGCCACGTCACACTTTGAAGCCATTCAATTTTACTCATTTAAATTTTTGTTTTCTTTTGTTTGTTTTAGTACAAATTTTTAATCATGTTCAAGGAAAAACAAAATGGAACACAAATGAGAATAAGATGCACTATGTAACGCGGTTTTTAAGATCCGTTTATTCGCACGTAAGAGCTCATGCAGTACTCCAGCGATTGACTTTTCTTTGAGTCACAAATTAATGCATGACCCCGGCAGTGTGATTTTTTTTTTTTCGTACTCACTTTAGCAAACTCATGAGCGGGGCAGCAACACACCCTCAAAGTCAAACACAGGTCATCGGCTAAGGGATTTCTCGTCCTACCGAACACTGCCATGGGTGCTGCAATCTCTGGACTGTGCACCTTAACTCTAAAATGACTGAACGACACCGAAAATCCCGTAATAATTATGTTTTGAGCTGTCGCTGCCACGCTCCTGAAATTGGTAAAGTGAGTACTAAAAAAATCACGCACCCCGGCACCATGGCCGAATTTCCCGATGTCCTCTGTTGGGAAAAACGCCTGCTCTTGCGTAGACCAAAATGCTTCACATGTAAACCGGTGCGACAAATGCTGATATTATCACAGAGATCTGCCGTTGTTAATGCACAGAAATAATGGTTAATTGTTCTAGCCATGAAAAGTCCCGGATTCCAGGACACGACTCCACCCAAACCTACGCAATCAGGGAGACAGTGGAAGGTCCTGTTAATTACGCTGGCTCATCTGAAGATCCAGGACAGTGGGTCTCAAAGTGTAGGGTGCGCGCGACCCATTGGTGGTTTGGAAAGCTGTCGACAGTGGTCCGCGGGCGTGCCCTGATTTATCCTGGTTTGGAACTTCATCCGACAATGTCAGGTCAAGGTGGTCTAGGGGCAAGGTGCTCGCCTCTCATGCCAAGGGTCCCGGGTTCAAAACCCGGCCGGTGCAGGCATGTTGGAAGTTTGGGATTTTTCTCATATTTCCGTGCCCCTGCTCCAGTTATAACTGGGCTGCAATGGCACAAAGGCAAATTTCCCAAATGGGATTAAAGAAGTATACAAATACAAATACAAATATTTTTCGGTCGGGAGAAATTGAACCCTTCATTAAAAAAAAATATATATATATTATTTAGAATAAGTGCGCTTAAAATGGTTCAGTTTAGCTTTTGAAACTTCGAAAATCCATTTTCGACAGGGCTGTCCCTGCATCATGCTAGGGGGCTCCTCCTCCTCCCCCCCCCCCCCCACAACCCACCCGTGACCCCTTTTTTTGACCTCCTCTAAAAGTTTTTTGGGGTGCCATCCCTGTTTTAAAATGGTAGGGCCTGTTTGGGCCATGTAGCAAAGCACCACATGTACCTATGTATATTCAGCCCTAACCCCAAACTTAAGACTTTCCCCAAAAATGTACTGTGCAAGGGCCATCAATAAGTAAGTACGCTCGATTTTGGCGATTTTTGCCCTACGTATGTCTCCATGTGTCGCGGCGGACAAGTGTACGTACGTGCGTCGCGAGAAGCATAGTTTGACAAACACTGGTCTGGGGTGTAGCCTGGGGTCTTAGACATCGTTGTTTTCTGTTGTGATTGTTGTTTTTTGCTCGCTCGTGGATTTGTATTGTCAGTGATGTCTACACAAGTGATTGTTTGTGTCAGGCAACTCTCAAGGGGCCACCCATAAAGTACGTATATTCGATTTTGGCGATTTTACTGCCCCCACCCGCAACCCCATGTACGCTTTTCATATTATGCTCGGCTTTTCTCTCCTCTTCTCTCTCTCTCTCTCTCTCTCTCCCCCCCCCCCCCCGTAATTACTCTGAAACTTTATGACTTTTTGTACGGCTTTTGGGGGGGGGGGGGTAAAAATTCACGTAAGTAAACTTTTTAATTCATTACTGGTATTGAACAGCCTACGCACGCTTCACAGAACCCCCCACCTTCTCCAGGGAAGGGAGGGGGGGGGGGCTGTCAGGTCCGCCCCCCTTCCAAGCATGTAGGCTGCTTTAGGGATTGCCATTAAAGAAGGGTAACCTGTCGCGTGTCGCTGGCCATTTGGAAGCGTATGATACAGGTTGCATCAGTGCGATAAACGGATCTTATAATTCTGCCAGCCAGTCACATGTCTCTGCACGGTAATTGTGAACAGGGGGTCAAATTAATTGTGGATCCGGACGAGTCATGAAACCAGATAATTATGCTGACTGTCATTTTTTTTTCCCTTGCAAGAGCCGATTGTTCCGTTGAATGATTTTAGCTTAGGTACCTGTCGTTGCCAGGGATAAACAGGCTATCTCTCTCTCTCTCTCTCTCTGTCTGTCAATGTCTATCTCTATCTCTTTTCTCTCTCTCTCTCTTCTCTCTCTGTTTCTCACTTCTCTCTCTCTCTCTCTCTCTCTCTCTCTCTCTCTCTCTCTCTATCTATTTCTCTCTCTCTCTTTCTCTTTCTCTCTCTCTCTCTCTCTCTCTCTCTCTCTCTCTCTCTCTCTCTCTCTCTCTCTCTCTCTCTCTCTCTCTGTCTCTCTCTCTCTCTCTCACGCTGTCTCTGTCAAATTCTGTAGAGCTTTAGCTGTCATCCTTACGCTAAAGTTTCCCTTTCTGGCGGAGAAACGGCACCGAATAGTAGAAAACAAGATTTTGGGGGGAAACCCAGCTAGTTGAATGTAGGTCAAATAGAGCGGTGAGTAGAGAAGGTGAGGCAAACAACTGGCCATGAGTAAAGCTCGGACTACTCATATCAACTGGCTAGTACGAATTGCAATGTTTGTCTCTCTTAAGAGCAAGGTTAAGGTCACAGAATTTGGGAATTTTTTTGTAAAATTGGTGAAGCCCGGTTGAACGTGTATCAAACATACGCGCATATGTGCCTTTGTATTATATATTTTTTAAACCATGGAACATTGAGAAACAAAGTTATCGGAAAATGGTTTTTTTTTAAAAATATTTGTAGACAGCAGGACAGGTGGGGTTACCAAACTTGCATTGAATCTTCTCAGTCTGAATGTAAACTTGAAAATTTCAAATGAATCGGTGCAGAAGTGAGACCTCCATGTGTGACCGCAGTTTGGGACTTGTCTTTTCTTTTTTATTAGATAAGATTTATTTAAGCTTAGAAAAAAAAAAAAACTTGATTCGTTGAACCGTGCGTCAATCGTCTGGCAGTTGGTCAGCGAGTCACTTTTAGCTTCATTTAAAACTGTCCATACTTGTGAATATGTAACGAGGATTTTTCAAATACTTGTTAATCCTCTAGGCCTCGCCCGCATTAATTTGCTTGTGGGGAAATTCCTGATTTGTGAGAATTTGTTTTGAGACAGTGATAGCCATAATTAGGGGTTTTTGCGATCGTTCTCTTGATTTAATGTATAGTTATTGTAGAAATTACCACTATCACTGACATGCTGTTCGCGTGCACTGTCATGCGCCGCGCCCCCCCCCCCCGCCTTGTTTTTTTCTTCCCAGGGTTCACACAGGTCCCTAAAAGTCCTTACGGGCCTTAATTTTCATAAAAGAAATTATTAGTTCTTGTACTTTGAAAGTCCTTAAATTCTGAAAATGATGTCAAAGTCCTTAAAAAATTTTTTTCAAATGAAAAATTTGAGATTTGTTTAAATCTTCCAATAATAGTTCGTCCATCAGGTATGATGATGACCTTAACAACACCAGAGGAATAAAGAACAGAAATTGTTGAGAATTTCAACACATGGACAATAAAGAGAACTAAAGGACACAGAGGACAGAATGGAAAGACTGTTCTTTCATGACTTATGGCTTCTCATGTGACTGATAAGTCCTATTTTTGCCCTGCAGACCCTTCCGCATAAATGACAAGAGTGCTCCGTTGGTTCAGTACCACTGGGCCTTTTCTTGCGCCGTTCTCTTTTTTTGATAGCCTGCTGGACTCTGTCAGCTTCCCATGCTTTGCTGCCTCTGGTAAGGGCCGCCCTCCAATTTGCACGATCAAGGGAGAGCTTTTCCCACTCACTCACATCAATGGCAAAGGCCTTCAGTGATTGCTTGAGAGTGTCTTTGTAACGTCTCTTTGGGGCCCCAACATTCCTCGTTCCATTGGAGAGCTCAGAGAAGAAGATTTGCTTAGGGAGTCTGGAGTCGGGCATTCTGACAACATGTCCTGCCCAACGTAGCTGAATTTTTTTCAGGTGGCAGAAGATGCTCAATTCCTTGGCACGATTGAGGACCTCAGTGTCTGGAATTTTATCCTGCCATTTGATCCTTAGGATCTTTCTAAGGCAGGCCAGATGAAAGTGATTTAGCTTTCTGGCATGCGATTGGTACACTGTCCAGGTTTCAGCCCCATAGAGTAGGGTGGGAAGGACCACAGCATTGTACACTTTCAGCTTAGTGTCTGTGCGAATGCCGGCAACATCCCATACTCTCTTTCGAAGCCTGCCAAATGCAGAGCTGGCTTTGCTGATTCTTGAGAGAATTTCAGTATCAACACGAGCCGCGGAAGACAGTGTACTGCCAAGATAGGTGAAGTTCTCCGACACCTTCAGAAGACTGTCATGGACTTTGATATTTGGGGTCACAGGATACTTGTCGTCTGGAGTAGGCTGATGGAGCACTTCCGTCTTCTTTGTGCTTATTGTGAGGCCAAAGTTGTCACAGGCACTAGAGAACTTATCAACACAGTTTTGCATGCTATCCTCATCGTGTGCCAGAAGTGCACAATCATCAGCAAATAGTAGGTCACAGACTTGAGTACTTTTTGTTTTGGTTTTTGCCTGAAGTCTCCTGAGGTTGAATAGACTGCCATCACTTCGGTACTTGATGCTTACCCCTTGATGAGGAGAGCTAAAGGCTTCTTGTAGCATTGCAGAGAACATGATGCTGAACAGAGTTGGGGCTAAGACACAACCCTGTTTTACCCCATTTGTGACAGCAAAGGGCTCTGAAACACTGCCGTTGCTTTTGACTGCAGCTTGCATGCCATCATGAAACTGGCGCACTATTGTGATGAATTCGGGTGGACACCCAAACTTCGCCAAGATTTTCCAGAGGCCTTCACGACACACTGTGTCAAATGTTTTTGTGAGGTCAACAAATGTGATATACAGCGCTTTATTTTGTTCCATGCATTTTTCCTGAATCTGTCTGGCAGCAAATATCATATCCGCCGTTCCCCTCTCTTTACGAAAGCCACATTGGCTCTCGGGAAGCAAGTCATTTGGCGAGAGGTGATCAAGAAGGCGATTCAGAAGCATTCTTGCCAATATATTGCCAGCAATTCAAAGTAGAGAGATTCCCCGATGGTTGTCACAGACTTGGCTGTCCCCTTTGTTTTTGTACAGATGGATGATTGAAGCATCTTTGAAGTCCTGTGGCAGCTTCCCTGCTTTCAACATATGATTGAACAACTCGGTCAACCTTTCAATAAGCTTTTCTCCACCGAAGGCATACACCTCAGCAGGAATTGAATCCACGCCTGGTGATTTGTTAAAGGACATCTGATTTGTGGCAGTTCGGGTCTCATTTGCTGTGAATGGCTTGGCAGGAGCTGCATTAATAGGAGTCTGAGGGAGGCGGTCAATGGACTCAGTATTTATATGTGATGGCCGATTTAGCACACCTCCGAAATGTTCTGCCCAACGCTGAATTATGGCATTCAATTCAACAATGCGTGTTGAACCATCTGACGCAAGAAGTGGCGTAGTGCCAGAGCGGGATGGTCCAAACACAGCTCGGAGGCTCTCAAAGAACTTTCTAGTGTTGTTTGTGTCGGCATATTTCTGAGTTTCTCTTACTCGCTCTTCAAGCCAGTCATTTTTCATTTTCCTCAGCTTCTCCTGGAGTACACCCTTACATGCACGCAGTGCATCAGCTTTTGCTGTGGAAGAGGGGTCACTGCAGCGAGCTTGGATGAGACTATTTTTTTCTTTGATGAGCACTTTGATTTCATTATCATTATCATTGAACCAGTCCTGGTACTTGCGGACAGGAAAACCAACTGTGCTGCTGGCGCAAGAGTGTACAGTCGTATTTAGGTCAGTCCAGCTCTGTTCAATGTTCTCAGGGTCAAAAGTAACGCAATCCAATTTTGAGGAGAGTTCTGATGAGAGCTCGCTCTGTTTCTCAGCTGAGCAGAGTTTTGAAACATTTAGGCGTTTAGGTGGCGCTTTCCCTTGAGGGCGTCTATTGCGCCTCAATGTTAGTCTGAGCTTGCAAACAATGAGTCTGTGGTCAGTTCCACACTCGGCACCACACATCGCCTTTGTTACAAGGACATCTTTTCTGTCAGTCTTCCTCACAATGACATAGTCTATGAGATGCCAATGCTTTGAGCGGGGATGCATCCATGACGTTCTGTTTCTCACGGGGAGACTAAAATTTGTGTTGGTAATGAACAGGCCAAATTCAGCGCACAAAGTAAGTAAGCGCAACCCATCGTTATTGCATGAACCAACTCCATGAGGGCCCAAAAACATTTGGCCACGCTGAGATTTCGGAGCCAACCCTAGCATTGAAGTCCCCCAAGAGAATCAGCTTATCAGCTGCCGGGACAGAGCATAATTATGACAGATTCTAGATCAGAATAGAACTTGGCTTTATCTGGGTTTGTCATGGTGGGCGCATATGCGCTAAGGAGGGTGGCTGACTGGCTTTTCCCAACAGGATCCTGAGTGTCATTAGCCTGTCATTTATTTCAATTGGCATGGACTGCAAGTTTCTGACAAGGTCATTTTTAATTGCAAACCCAACACCATGCTGTCTCGGTTCGACTGCACCCTTGCCTTTCCAGAAGAAGGTGTATCCACCACTGAGCTCTTTGAGTTGGCCACTATCAGGGAGTCTGGTCTCACTGAGTGCCACTATGTCCAGGTTGTACCTGCTGAGCTCAATGGCAATAAGTGCAGTGCGTCTTTCCGGGTTGTTTGAGTTGTCCTGTAGTGTGCGTATATTCCAGGCTCCTAGCCTGAGTAAGCTGAATTTCTTTTTGTTTCGACCGCAAAAAGGGATCCCCACTGGTCGCGGTATACCAGTCAGGGTGATGTGAAGTGGGCTTTCTTTAGGGCACCTTTTCTATCCCCTTCCTCAGTTGAGGTGAGCAGTGCTATCCTTAAATAAGGCTGCTCAGCTACTGTGGGTGCTGCCTCCCCACGCCTCCACTTCAATCGACGATGAAGCGACCATAGCCCACAGCCACCAACGTGTAGGTCTGTGCTAACAGCTTCCAGTCTATCCAAACCTGCTGCCACCGCACTCGCCCATCGCCGTTGGAATTTTGAGAGGAAAGAAGACGAGACAAAGATGAAAGAAGACGAGGTGAGTGTTAAGACTGGCGCAAAGAATTTGTTTTTAGTGAGAAAGAGCTGCGCAAACATCAGACTCACTCTCTCGCCTGGACACAACTTATCCAAGTGGCAAGACAGGGTCAAGACGACTGGAAATGTATCCAGGTGCAGGAGGATGCCAGAGGGACAGTCATATTGCCTGACCGGCTGCCTGTAGGCTACTCCACAGCCTCGCAGTCTCAACTGACTAGGGTGAAAGACCCAAACCAAAGAACACCAATACTGGTGGATGCTCTGTGTCACGATATCCAGGCCAGAGTGACGGTATATTGCCATCTGCCCTATCAATCAACCACTGGCCTGCTGCCGCCAGCTTCGAAGCTGCGTCCGGGAAGTTTGCTCAGTTCTTCGTCTGTGATTTAGGCAAACAAGCCTATGACCACACCGCTGCCGGGGGCCAATCTTCCAATAGTGATCCAGAAACATCCCATTTCGATGTGTGAAGCACACCACTTGGACATTTGGTCATTTTTGTTTTGTTTTGGAGTGCTACACACATGGAATAGTTTTGGTCACTGGTCTTTTTTTTTTTGTTTTGTTTTTTTTGTTCCGAGTCCTTGGGTAGTCCATAAAAAAGTCCTTAATTAAAATTAGTTTTCAGGACTTTGTATGAACCCTGTTCTTTATCTTTCCATTTGTTGAAACCAAAGTGCACTTGTTTCACTGAAAATTCTTACATTTGTCGGCGCCCTCTGTTATTGTTACACCGTTCGTAGTCTTGCATCGGGCGGTATTGGAATTTCCAGCTGATGCTATGTGAATCAGATTTGATGTTATTAACCAGATAAGACACTTTCTTTTTCAGAATATTATAACCACAGAAAAACGGGGAGGAGGAGAGAAACAGCAAGGAAATAATCAAAGTCAGTTTTTCTATTTTGTTTCTTTTGTTGCTTTTTCACTTTTTTTCCCTCTTGAAAAGGTTGTTGCCGAAATATCGGCCATGTTCTGTCTTCTCTTTTAGTTTGCATTTCATGGTATCGTTTGTGTTTTATTTCTTACGCGAGGTTTAGCTAACATTCAACTTTTTATTTTTGCTAAATTTTGACTTTCTCTTTGAGTTTATACTCTGACCTTCGTCCCATTTTGGAAACACCCCCCCCCCCCCCTTCCCTTTAAAGTAACTTACTTTTCTCAAACGTAAGTCGACGTGTGTCCTATTCAGCCCTACGCCTTTATCATACAATAAAGGATGTAAGGATGTAATGAAAGGCTTTTTTGTTGTTGTTGTTGTTTTTTTTTTATTGCTAAGCTTAAATTCTACAAAATATATTATTATTAACATATAAAGATGTAAAGCTGTAGGTGGTCACATTTTAAAGCGTCTTAGGTTCGCTGTATTTTTTAATACTTTTGTTGATTTTTTGAGCCAGTGTAGAATGAACAGAAGAAAGTGTTCCGACATTTTAAAAAAAACAACAACAAAAAACGCATTTTCTTCGAGTAGAATTAAAACGTATGACAGGAAATTTCGTTCTGCGCCTCAGTTTACACATTGGTGAATGGATCGGGACTCAACGTTAAAAATGACATCTGTGTATTCCTCGAGTCAGCGGGCCAGCCAGTACTTATATTTATAAAGATGTTTCGCACGCTGATTTGCACACCTACCAGGGTGCGCACGCTAGGCGGCCGCGATGAGGAGTAAATGGAGCATAATAAAGCACGTGTGTTTATGCTGTACCGGTGCATTTTTGGTAGATTTTCCGCTCAATATAGTTCAGTCCCTGTGCAGTTTTGTGTGCATTAGGCTTAATTCTTTCTTCTTCGCTTGGATTCTCTTGATAGACGCGCGCTATGCTCTTTCTTAAGCCATCACATCAAGCGTGTTGTGCACAAGGCTCATATGACGTCATTGGAAGTTTCTTATGCCGAGTGCATGTGAACCGTGAAATGTTTGGTATTAAACCGAAAACATGACTGTGTTACTGTAGTAGATGGCGTTAATTGTTCACATTTGCGTAATTCTTTTTCTTCTTCTTTGCGTCTGATCGACCACGCCCCCATCACCCTTTCATACTGCATTTTCATACGGTTTGATCGTCGTTCAACACATAATACATCTTATTTTTTAATGACACCAAGACACGGGGCTTCACCTTTCTTTTGTGTTATTTAAAATACTTGTCTTTATCATTAGATTTTGATTTATACAGCATATTTAGGCATGTGCAGTATTCTAGTCCTTGTAAGATTAAAAATTGGTGCATATCTTCACGCTCTTGTCTCATACAGATAGTGTCTGGGGGATAGAAAGGAAAAAAAAAACAAAAGAATTTTCGAAGAAGTTTATTACCTATGTCAAGAAGCTCGATCAAGCAGAGAAGGAAGGTAAGGTCTATCGCCCAGACAAAAGCGAAAAACAGAACACCCCCGCCCCTCCCTCCCTCTTTCGAACTTGATCTTGTCGTGACATCCAAAGTTATGCAAGGGCACGAGACAAGCAGGGGCCCTCCAGTCTCTGCAGGCGGCAGAGGATGGGGTAAGCCATGTGATGGGCTGACAAAGTAGGTCACGGCGCGGAGCACGAACGATCGATGTAAAGTCATGTCCACAGGACAGCGACAAACTTTCTAACTAGTCTCAACATCATCATTATAATATCAGCTGGTGGAACTAATTATTGTATTCGGTGATGTACGTCAGATTTCAACTGTGTTGGCATTGACCCTGAAATTTGGAAGCGAAATTTCGACGCGTTAAACCGCTTCGCGTGTTGCAGCCGCTTCGAATGTAGCCTAATGACGCTCTGCTTCCGGCAGTTATATTTTTAGCAACGCGCCCCAGCAACAACCTCCATGACCTCAAACGAAAGCAGCGGATTGGCTGTTAGCTGAGAGTGTCAAGGGCGTTGCAAGCTGAATCATGATGATAGTCATGTGACATAAACATTGCCACCTGGATCTCACGTGTATCAAATCGACACTGAATTTTTAATTTGATTTGTGTGATTGAAGTGTTTAATGTAGAAATTGTTAGTGTGACTTCACGCAGGAACATTTGTGGGATATATATGTGCGAATTAACATCTGAGATTCGTGAAATCCAGCGCAAACTAGCGAGAAACAGAGGACGCCAGCGTTGCACATTTCATCCATGGAATGCCTGCGTTGGTAGGCGGATTCCGATTGGATAGTTCAGGTAGGTAATAGTGATTTCGCTTATTTCGCGACATTGTCTTTTACTTTGTATCAAAATAATATCATTTGGCCACTCGTCTTTTCACTTGGATAACAATTATTCACTTTCATAGTTACTGTAACGGTTGAACAGTTTTTCTTTCGTTGATGAACGAATAAAGGTTTGTGAATCACCGGTAGCCATTTTCCATTTGCGCATGCGCAGTTGTTGGAAAACCCCTTGCTTTGGATCGGTCCTTTTGGCTGGGTCAGGTGGACTCGAGTCGTGTTTGTAAACATACTTTGACATGCTCATGTTCCATCATGCTTTTTGGTCTTAGATTTGTCATAACCTGTTGTTTCAGACTCATTAATAGGCAATGGTTCCCTTCTGGCCGTCACCCTCCATTCATTTTTCATGACAGATCCACCCATGTGTACCCCTTCTGTCGTTGCCATGTGCTTATGTTTGCGTTAACACTGGGAAGGGCCACGGCTAAAACAATGACTTAACAGTGACTGAGAGTGAACAAAATTAATCTTCTGCAGAAGAAAAAGTAAATTGCAGCACTCTATTAATTTTTGTAAGCGAAACTGGTATTTAGTGCAATGGTAACTTGCCCTTTTTGATTAATGCAAGATCAGGGGCAAAGTTCGGTCTACTGTTTCGTTTGGAAATATTACATAATCCTGCAATAGTACAAATTGCATCTTCAAGGAATTTCTGCATAACGAATTTACTCCGAGTTACATTATCCACTGCTACAAATTCCATTTAAAACAAAGAAACAAAGGAAATTCCACTCTAACAATATGCAATGAAAATAGTGTTTCGTTGCTTAACTTATTTTAGAATCAGTTACTCTTCACCATTAAATCAAAAGTGAACAAAGAATTGCTTATGTGGAGGATTTGTCAAGATTTTTTTTCTTTTCATCTTTTCAATGTTTTCACAGGTTTATTGAGTTTGAAAACCTAGGCCTATAGTGTCTAACTTGTAAGCTGAGCTTTTATAATAATTCCAACATGGTCTTGCCTCCTCATTGGGCATTTCAGTGGGAAATAAAATTTCCAGCTTCTGATGGTTAATAGGGTGCTCATTTGTAAAGCTTGGTTCAACTTCACAGCTAAACTAGTATTACTATATTTTGGGGGCGTGTCTATTTCCTCTTTGATGCAGCATTTTCTGGCATGATTGTGCGCAGTCTGTGTCACACACCATATTAGGCAGGGGAATTCCTTGCCGGTTTTTTTTTTTAGTTGGGGGGGGGGGGGTCATTGTTGTCCTTCGTGCTTACATAAAATATTTTTATCTTTTTTTGGGTCACGTCGCTTTCTTCTCGATTTCTGATATTTGTTGAGGTAGGCTAAGGCAGCCTGTTCTCATCCCTTTATATGCAGCCAGCTTCCCGGTAACCTTGTTTTTCATTCTTTGCCACTTTGCTTACCCAACTGGGCCCCTGATCTCAGTCTCCTACGTAGATACATAATGTTTCAATCGATAGTTGGGGAGTGAACCGTCCGAAAATAACGTCGTGGGAACTCGGCAATGCTGTTATGCGAGTAAGGGGCTAATACAATGTGTCTCCTGTGCATAACAACCTGTGCTATCTATCTATCAAAATTCTATCTTGTCTTAGTTCCTTTGCACGCTGTCAGTTTGTATGTACAAGTTCATCTATCCTTGTAGTCACCCATTTACTCATTAAGTATCCAAACACCTAATAAACTGCAGTGTACAGTCTATTGCATACGGAAAAAGTACAGTCTATTGCATACGGAAAAACTATATATTTTTTGTTTGTATTTGTATTTGTATAACTCTTTAATCCCATTTGGGAAATTTTGCCTTTGTGCCATTGCAGCCCAGTTATAACTGGAGCAGGCACGTCGTCGCCACAGTGCAGCGCCGGTCGGCGTTTTTTTTTTTTTTTTGGGGAGGGGGGGGAGATGAGGGGGGAGGGGGAGGGACTGGTAGAGATGAATTTAATTTAATTTTGCCCGGGCAGCGGCCTGTTCGGCCTGCTCTTTACGATTTTCAACTGCCAAGGTATCTTTAACGTGCGCAACGTGCACACGGGCCCTCCGAATTTTTTCCTTATCCGAGAAGACTAGGTACTCGATCCTACCCCTCAGTAGAATCAGGGACACGAAAATATGAGAAAAATCCCAAACTTCCAACATGCCTGCACGGCCCGGGTTTCGAACCCGGGACCCCTGGCACGAGAGGCGAGCACCTTGCCTCTAGACCACCTTGTCCCCATCTAACACATGTACATGATAATGTGTGGGACGGTTGTGATGATAGCCTGGGGGGAGGGGAGGGGAGGGGGGGGGGTTGAGAGAGACACTCACATCTTGGGTTGATTTTCATGCCATTTGATGTTGTTCAGCGTTGTCAGGGACATTTTGTGTCAGTCGGAAGACACAGCAAAAAAACCAAAACAAAACTCTTTGTTGTTCAATGTTTGGTTGTTGGTGTGTGTGTGTGTGTGTTCTGGCCTCACGTTATCTCGAAACCTGCGTGTACTTGAAGTGACGCGTATACACACACACATGCACGCACACACATAGTTGTGCGGTTCCTTCTTGTCGGTGTTCTGCCCGCGTTTCCAGCCACCTCCTCCCTCCCCTCTCCCTCCTCCAACCTCGTCTCTCCCCCGCTCCAGTGCCATGGTGCCCATCGATCAGCTGTGAGAGATCCAAAACGTGGGAACCGTGCGACTTGCTGACATCAGTCAGCTGATCTAGCTCTCGCTGTGGTGGGCGGTGCCTTTTGTCTTGTTCATTACTTCTTGTATTTTTGTGACGGTGACTTTTTTTCCCTTTTTTGGTTAGTAATTTTTTATTATTTTTTTTATTTCTTTCGATTCTTTTAGTGTGTGTGTTTATGTGCAGAACTGTATACAGGCTGAGTGGGGGGGGGGGGAGGGGGGTTCGCTTAAACTTGCTGACAGTGACACCCGTCAGTTTGTAAATTGCGTGGGAACTTGGTGAGGCAAGTCAGTTTGTTGTTGAGATTTTTGTTTTGTTTTAGTGGGTTGCGCGGGCGCTCTCTCTTTCTCTTTCTCTCTCTCTGGTGCAATGCTGATGCCATCCTCTTGTCCCGAACAAAGGTACATTTAACGATTTGGGGGAGGCGGAGGAGAGGTACACGACGACTTAATTGTGTAAAGTGTTATATTAGGCGTATGTATTTTTGAGTCACTCGTTTCGTTGCTTCTGCATAACGTGTGTACACTCGTCACCATCTGCCAACTGTTTGGCTTCCAATTGAGTTTGCACGTGTATTTTGCATCCTTAAATGTCCCTAGCATCACTTTAACCCCAATGCATACTGAAAATTGTTTTCTCCCCGTCTTCAAGCTAATCTGCCTCTTTGCCGTTCGTCTGGCGCTTGAACAAACAGGCCACTGGTTTCGTCTGACTCCCGCCGTATGACCTGGTTTGGCCAGCCAAACGGACAAACTGGCAGCACGAATTGATCAGCAATGGACGGGGCTGGACAGGACCGCGCCGCTCGCCGAGGCCTACAAGCTTTCAACCTCTGATATCAGCAGCCTGCCCGCCTGCCACCTGATTGGCTATGACGCGAATTTTTGACTGCTGCCACTGGCCGTATTATCATGGATGGTGGTGAGATAGAGGGGAGGGAGAGAGCTTCGCTTCCTTTGTTGCAGGCATGTGTGCCCATCGATCAGCCCTGCTATCTTATTGGCGAATATGCTGATGTTTCAGATTTTACACAAACGACAGATGAAGCGTTCGTTCTTGTGGGCGAAACTAGCAAACTGCAGAAACAAAATAGCCGTGAAAAAAAGAAACAAGAGAAAATGGTGTTCATAACAAAGGTTGAAGTTGAAAGGCGGTTGTAATAGACATAGAGCTATGGTGGAAATATAGGACACAGAGGTTTAGTCCACGAAATCTGTTCTGTCCCGTTTGGGAAGGGGGTGGGGGCACACGCCAGTAAAATCGATAATATCAATCATTTACTTGGGGGAAAAAATAAGGGAGTGGTTTGAGCTGGGGGGGGGGGGGGGAGTTAAACTGGCGTTCTGAAGAAACGGAATCGATAGCCGCTAGTGTTGAGCGTTTGTACTGAGTGCATTGTCATACATCTGGCGGAAGGCGGGATAACGGGTGCCAACTTGTGTGCTCAGAAAGGAATCGGCATAAGCATGGCAGTGTGTGGGTAATGTTTTGTGCTGTGGCCGTGGGGCAGTCAGTCATTTTCTGACATGGGTGTGGAGGGGTGCTGGTATATTATGTGGACAAGATATCGGTGAAATCGTAATATTGGGATTTAGTTTAATCTTTGCCGCCAAATCTGGGTCAAATTATGCCGAGCAGTTTAAAAATGAAAAGAAAACACTGAAAATTTCATGAACTATCCATTCTGAAAGTGAAACTCTGCAGTTTCTTTTACAATTAATTTCTGCGGCATTTTCCACCTTTATATTTAGCGAATTTTTTTCTACTATTCATTTGTAATCATTTTTGTTTCTACAAAAAATAGATAATCTGCACAATCTGTCTACATGACTGGGTTAAAAAAAAAAATCACGGGCTTGTGGAACCGTGTAATTTATTATTCTAATGTGTAACAGCCGTACGCAAAAAAAAATCAAAAAAATCCCCACTTACTGAGGCAAAAGTTCAATTTATTGTTTTGTAATGTTGTCTTTATACTATAGCCCTTTTTTCTTGTGTTGTCATTGATCACAGGCGAATTACCTCAGTCCTTTAGTGATTTTCCTCTGCCCTCAGCCTTTGTGTATTCATGTTTCACCATTCAGTAAAATAATATTTTATATGAAATAACAAGTGGTTTTTTGGTCCTTTTTCAAGAGTATGAAGATTTTTTGTTTCTAATTTCCACCTGATCTGTGAATGTTTTTTTGTTTTTGCTTGTGTAGTCACGTGGGGTTGAAGGAACCCAGAGCTTATGAGGCAGAAATTTCATGGAAAATACATGTGGTTGACTTACCTACGTTTTATCTGCACCAACTGTCTAATTTAATCTATACGTGGCCGGAGAGTGTGTAATGTCCCTGACTCATGTGCTTGGCGATTTGTAATCTCTTCTGTTGTCATAGAGGGTGATGTCATACCATGTACATAGTGTGTGCGCGTAAATCCGTCAGCTAGCTGTGTTTTATTCTGGAATTTTTATTTTTTTAATCTGGTATGTATACGTAAACAACGTTTGTTCTCTTAAGGGAGGGGGGGGGGCTTGTATTTTTAATGTATTCCTCATTAAAACTGTTTGGGGGTGGGGTAGATAATCAGACACCGCGTAGTGATTGATAAAGCCCAGCTTTATCGGATATATTGCACCGCAAAAAGTATTCATGTCGGGGGGAGGGGAGGGGGCACCATTATTAGATTTATGTAGTTTCGCTGACTAGTAAGTAGGTCCGGTCCGTTGTAGTGGTATAGTTATGGGGATCGTGTACCTTTGTTGGGCCTTCATGTTGAGCTCAGAGGTCTGTGTTGGTCGGTTGGTCGGTAGGTTTGTCCCCTGGTTGGTTGGTTGCTTGCTTGCTTGCTCGCTTGTTTGCTTGCATCACATAGTATGTGATCAGTTCAGTGAATTGTCATCCAAAGTCAGGAGTCCTCAGAAATGTGACCAGATGAACGTTGTAACTCGGCATTGGTAATAGTGAGCTGTAGTACCTGGCTGGGCTGCGTAGGGGGACAACGGATCGTTTTTATCTATCGAGCAGTCTGTCCAGCCTGAACAGTGCAAAAATCCCAGCAGTACGCTGTTCATTTCGCCACTTTCAATGCTCTATTCGGCCACCTGACAAATGGACCTCTTCTGACCTACTTTGATGCCTTACCTCACAAGGCAGGGAGCTTTGGCCATCAGTATGACAATCCTGTGTCCCCTCACCGTCCGTACCAGTACCAAAATACTACAAATAATGACCTTCCCTGCGTCCACATGTTCTACTTTCACTCTCGTACAAATCTCTAGTTGTCGTCATTGATTCCTATGTAGCATGTTGGCTACGAAAGTGGTCTCATATAATACGTATCCCAGTGCCATGGTAGATCAGTTTCGTTTTCAGAATATAATGTCATTCATCTTACGTACTGGCTGCCAAATGGTGACATCTGTTTTCTTTGTGTACTTGCGCGCGGTCCACGTTGGTCCACCGAGTGTGTGGCGAGCGAGGCACACAGTTCTTATCCTGACCAGACGATAGCCACGGCGGCGTCTATGATCTCATCAAGTACGGTAGTTTAGTCCGCTGGAGTGGACAGGCGAGTGACCCATGGTCATGAAAAGCACCTGTCACCGCTGGATGGCGGTCGTAGCTGGCTGCTAGTACACACACGCCAGCCCTCATGCTGTAATGTAGGACCTAATGACTACTTGACTCAAAATAGAGAAAGACTATGCTAGCATCTCCTCACAACTGACTTGTCAGCAACGTTCCCTCTAGTTTTTCCGAACCATAGAACGGAACTTTTGATACTTTGAGCAAAAAATGTTTTAAATAGTGGCCAAAACAATCGTGCTTTGTAAATTAAAACGAGAGACGTTCTCGGCACCAGTATATCATGCAGTACAGCGGTCGCGCACCCATACAGCTTAGAGGGAACATTGCTTATCGGGTTTATCCACTGCCACACTATTGCATCTACAGCCAACTATCTCTGTTGTAATCTGGAAAAACCTAGTGACAGTGCGTTGACTCAAATTTGAGAAGTCAGAGAAAATTGAGGACAAACCTACTCAAAAGTTACTACCTTACTGGGTTCAGTCAGAGCAAAAGATGTCAACAAAAAGTTTCCAGACATTTCACATAGCAACAGGAAGTGACACAACCTAGTAAGTGTCCAAATCGATGCCAGCTGAATTTCATCAAATTTTGACTTGCTGGGTTTGTCCAGGTAACAGGAGCTGCTTCATTCAAGCCTTGTCAATGATAGCTCTCTGTGTTTCTCCTGCTGGTCGCTACTGTTGGCCGTTTTTGTCTCTGCAGGGTCGTTAGCTTTTTTTTTTTTCTTCTTTCTTTCTTTCTTCCCCCCCCCCCCCCCGTCATTTTCTTATTCTTTTTCTGTCATGCGCGGCGTCTGTTCACGATCTTTACTTTCGTGTTGCCCTTGTCTGCATTTGGTGGCGCGTACACTTGGTTTGACTTCAGTCGTAGGCGTTGGGATCCGGCGGGCCTTTATTTTACAGAATATGAGGTACGACAACATTGGATACTGTAATCTGATAGTGGTGCGTGGGTAGCGTCTCTGACTGACTGTCCAATGCCCATTTACACCTGTCCACTGCGCATTGGTTGTGTCAGGTGTTTTTTTTTTTTTCCAAATACATTGTAATACCAGATCTCTCTCTCTCTCTCTGACTCTCTCTCTCTGAGAGATACATACTTAATCAATACATTGGGCCCGTGATTACTGTAAGACACCTATTCCGCCAAACATTTCACGCTTTCTTTGTCTGCGCGGGTAGAGATGGTTGTGCGTCAGCCTAGAATTCGTAAATGTTTTGAATACACAATAAAGGAGCGTTATATAAATTTGATTATTATTTTGAACGTTTTGAGCGTCGGGAGTGACCATGAAGTAAATGGGGAATAAATGACGCGTGTTTGCAGATGAGATGTTTGTTTCTCGGGGGCCTCAGCATTACTGCCGTGTAACGGAAAAACTAAAAGCCGTTTGCTATGAAATAGGAATAATTATGTCAAATTCCCTTTTTTAAACATCGTTTTAAAGAATGAAACGTGCTTGATCATTCTATCTTAGAATTTAAACGACCGATACTACTAGTTTCTTTTGGTCATTTTTTTTTGTTTTTTTGTATAGAGTGGAAAATAACAAACCCTCGGGTATTTTCCGGATTGTGTGTGCATTTTTGCCTTTTTGAGAAAGTTGAGGATCGAAACTTTAAAGAGTTGTGTAAAATCAGAGGACTTTCTTACATCATAAACTTGTATCTGGAAAAGTGTTTAACCCATTGGAATGACACACTATACTGGAGCTAGAGGCTGAACATGCAAGCAGCTCAAACTTCACGACTATACGATCAATAATTATGAAACTTTGTGTATTATCTCCAATTTTTTATGATGAATGACGTGGACATCTCCGTTTTGGACAAACTTCAGCCGTTAATATTATTTACTCACCATTTTTGAACCGCCAAATAAGAGACGCATTTTCCCCCAGAATCGAAAAGTGTGACTGGAAATTGCGTTTCTACGCTTCTCTTTACACAATGCTGGCCAAAGTCAGCTTCATCACACGTTTGTATTCAGCAAGAAAATGTGGTATTTAAAAAAGTGATTTATGAGTCCTTGCATGGAATACAAGTGTTGTTATTAATGTGATCTTGATCTAGACATACAGCGGGGCTTGGTACAAGATTTATCTTGCCGGGGCTGACGAGTAAATAATAAAATTAGGAGTGAGAGAACCATACCCTTGACAAGCCCTCAAAATCCACAAAATTTAATGTTGCATACAACAATAATGGCAAATACCCCCACGAAATAGTAATGCTGTTTTAACGTTTGTTGTAACATTTTGTTTATGGTAATTGCGGTCTTCTGCCATATATAAAAAGCAAATAGACTATCGGTTCTAAAGGCGGGTGGCCGATCGTGAGCAGTGCATTGATTTCTGCACCAAAGAAAAGTTGGTTTAAACCAATCGAACACAAAAGGTTTTTGTGTACAATGTCAAGCTGTTTTATTTCACGGGTTTTTTCTTTGGGATGTTTCTTTTCCCAAGTTGTGTTCATTCACAAAACGGAGCTCGAGAATGGTGACGGGGGTGGGGGTGACACCGATAGTGGCCAGAGTTGAAGTACCGTAAGAAAGCAGCAGGTTATAACAGCTGGCAATGCCAAGAATGTGCCTAATCCCCACCCTCTGACCGTCACATTGGTGGCTGGCGATCTGTCACCCTCCAGCCCGGGTCTAAACTCCATGCTTCAAACTGGGATTAGACCACGAGCACATACACACTTTTACA
Source organism: Onchidella celtica (assembly GCA_963931925.1). NCBI lineage: Eukaryota > Metazoa > Mollusca > Gastropoda > Systellommatophora > Onchidiidae > Onchidella > Onchidella celtica. The sequence goes on from OZ007581.1 coordinate 16,388,448, forward strand.
AAAAGATCTATCCGGGTATGAATCAGGCTATCTGCCGATATAGCCCTAGCTGCCACAGTGGCTGTGGTATTACTATGATACCCTAGGTACAGGTGGGATGACTTAACGCTGTGTGTTGTTTCGTTCGTTCTCCAAAGACATGGGAGTCAAAGTTTGGAGTTGAACAGTCTTGAGTTGGTAAGTTTTGTAGGACAAAAATTTGGTTTATATATATCGATTTAATGGGAAATTAGTACGGACAAGCCTTGAGTTGGTAAGTGTGTGGGGCAAAAATTTGGCTTTTGTACTGATCGATTTAATGGGAAATCAGTACGAACAGCCTTGAGTTAATAAGTTCTGTAGGACAAAAATTTAGTTTTTTTTAGCAATTCATTTAATGGGAAATCAGTACGAACAGAATTGTTTTAAGATGCAAGAAGCACACTGAACAGGTCGGCTGTCTCGTATTTTTCGATCTTCAGGGTTTGACCAGTAGGTCAAAAGTGAGCGTTGTCCCTATCTCTGTGAATAGTTATGTTTCCAATCCATCTACAAGCATGGATATACCCATTAGACAGTAAAGGAGACCAGATCTGGGGATTTGCTAACGGCCAAAACTCTTTAACCCAGTGTTCATTTCACCTTTCAGTGTTTTAACTACTTGGTCGCCATTTTGTTAACCGCGCTGTAACCCAAGACCCACTATACCAAGACGGTGCAATTCAAGCACTTCCGTCCGCCGAGCCAGAGTTTCTAAAAATAGTCCGGCGCGTACAATCGTAAACACAGGCGCGCGGTTCGTCGTACGTGTTAATCGAGGAGACCAGTGCTCCTTTGTGAAGAATCAAAATTTAACACTTTGCAAGGCTGTTTGCCGACTTGAAGTTTGTCTATTATAGTAAATTGGACTTCAGACATACACCTTTGCACTCCTCATACAGTCCCAATATTTTTGTGTTTGGACTAGTGCATGTGTGCTATGGAGATCATCAGCTGTATGTTTGTGTTTGGACTAGTGCATGTGTGCTATGGAGATCATCAGCTGTATGTTTGTGTTTGGACTAATGCATGTGTGCTATGGAGATCATCAGCTGTATGTTTGTGTTTGGACTAGTGCATGTGTACTATGGAGATCATCAGCTGTATGTTTGTGTTTGGACTAATGCATGTGTGCTATGGAGATCATCAGCTGTGTGTGTTTGTGTTTGTGAAGAGGGAGGGGCGTAAAACTCTTAATTGCTAATTCAACTTTCGGTATAACGGCATCATCTTTTTGTTTGTTTGAGGAAGCCGTAAAATGCCATCGATCAAATACTGATAAACTTTCTCAAAGCTAAGGAATCCCATACGTACAATCAATAATCATGTGAATGAACTTTTCCACTTGATCATCCCGAATTTCTTTTAAAGGAAGTGTTTTGTTGTTGTTCTTTCTTTCTTTCTTTCCTTTTTCCTTATTAATCCTCAAGCAATAGAAATTCAATCAGAAATAGTGCCCCAAAACAGAAAATTTCAGGGAAGAAGGTTGGAAAACTGAAGAAACTGCAACATGAGTAACACTTTTTCAACGTTCATTATCATCAGAATACTGCGGCTGGATTTTGTTGAGTTTTTGTTGATTTTTTAAATCGCCCATCTGGTCACTTTTCCTACATCATTACCCTTTTTCTGCTGCCCTGGTTATCTCTACACTTTTTCATAAAATTAGAAGATGTGAATTTCCTCTCTGGTCTGATGTATGTGAGAACTTCATTCAAAGTTTATTGTGTTTTATACCCATTTATTAGCTTTAATCATTTAAATAATGACCCATCTGGTCTCTTTTCCTACTTCATTCCTCTTGTTCTGCTACCCTGGTTATCCCCACACTTTTTCATAAGATTAGAAGATGTACCGGCACAGTTCCCCTTTGGTTTTATGTATGTAGGAACTCCATTCAAAGTTTGCAGTTTATACTCATTTATTTGCTTTAATCATTAAATTAATTCTTTGAATAGATGCTCTATTGTACAGTTCTTGGTAGTCTTGGAAGTCTATTAATCTCATCTCATCCAATGGGACATAAGAAAATATCACTGTTTACTTCATGTCACCATTAAATCTTTGCTAAGCGAGCCATGACTGGGCACATCATACGCGCTGGGTCAGTCTAGCAGACAACGCACGTGGCGGAACTCTTCGTCTTTGTATTTAACGATCGATTGCACCGTCTTGGTATAGTGGGTCTTGGCTGTAACTTTGTCCTGGACATACTAATAGACGCAAATCTATGCTTCTCGTAGCTCGCCGTTATCGATATTTGGTCCTTGTGCGTCGGTTCATTCTTGCGGCGCAAAGTGAATAAACATCGCGGGATTCAGCAGTTGTGGGCAAATGACAAAGAAGAGATTGCCACACGGGGGCGGGGACAGGTGTTTGAACACTGCGATCTTGTGAGAGAAATATTTGGCGGTGCCAAAATGAAAAAAAATGTATGGAAAACTTAAAAGGAAAAAAAAATTCAGAAAGACGGAAATTATGGCCGCCGCAGTACTAGTACTTTATTCTAGCTCCACTTTTTTTTTTTGGCAAAAACGGAGATAGGGCCATTACATAGGGGTAACAAAGTGTAATCTATCATTCCAGCTAAAATGTTGGGTTACTATTTTCCTACGCTGCTTGTTATGATAGATAGGTGGACCGAAGGATGCTTGCTTGCTTGTTCTCACGCCTCTCAGGGGAAGTGGAGCATAGTCATGTGGTGTTATAGGAAAACAGACATTTGTGTTGACATTGGTTCAGGGATTATGTCTTGTATCTGTGTAGAGTGTTATGTTTTGTATGCCAGTTACTCAGTCGTCTCGTGTGTGATGAGTGGAAACTGCCACAACGAAGAAATAATGGTAACGGTTGATGTTCAGATGAGTACTGTGCTGGTTCTTTGACAGTGGTTCCCAAAATGGGCGTACGCGGTTTGGTGGGCGCTTTTGATATGGTCTCTTTTTGTCCTGACATTGTGTGCTGTATTATGACTTATGTCTATTGTATTGCTTCTGCCTGGCGCAATGGCTGTTGCCGTGTAGGCGCCAGGCGGGCTTTCTCAACGGCCGTTGCCGTGTCGACGGGCTTTCTCCAGACTCTCAAACTCAGATGTCCCAAAGTGGACTCTGCGGAGTTCCAAGAGCCATGGCCCAGGGCACCGCGAAGGTTTCAGAAATTGCTGTACGACACGAGACATTTCAGAGAAGCCGACATCTCGGGAGTTGCTACGTTTCAAACGCGTCAAATGTCATTTATAGGCCCTATGTCTCAGAGACCTCGTTGCTAGTTTCAGTGCATTGTTCTGTTTTCACCTCAGATTGATTTTGATTCTTTTAACCACCCTTGGGCTTATTTCAGTTACTGTTTCTCGATATTCGTGCATTCGACTCATCACTTGGTAGTAGGAAATTGCGACTTTGCTCTCTTTAAAAGGTTTATTGTTCCAAAAAGTTTTGGGAGTCACTGCTATATGATATATCGTGTCAGATAAGTCGACGAGTGTGAGTGAGAGAGAAGGCTTTGCAGGTAAAGCTGTTTCTGCAATAGAACTCACACAAAGGTGGCGGGGAGAAAGAAAGCAGACTGTGACCACAACCAGTGAGAGAGAGAGAGAGAAAAAAGATTATCTGATTAGATATAAGGTGCGACGGGCGATAGAAAGTTCAGAGGGAGAGGAAGAGATGGGTATCTTTTCTCCATGTGTAAATCAGAGACTACTGTCTTGGTATAACCTGTGGCAGTACCTTCCCCCGTCTTCCATTCCATACAAGCACTCGCAGGTTAGTGTTGCAATTCTTGTATGTGAGAACGGGCTGAGTGTCTCTACGGACGCTCCATCTGAGATAGGCTTCGACAGAGAGGAGTTTACTCTTTTATTTCTTTACACATACAACTAAACTAAGACACATCTTGACAGCAAAGTATAACTTGAAAGTTTATCATCTTGTTTTTTTGGGGTCTGTATGGACTCTCCTTCACAGCTAGCTAGACTTCACAGGGAGCTTACTTTGACGTTTTACGTACTTTTGAAGTTAGATCTGACAGCAAAGTAAATATACGACTCGCAAGTTTTGTTGGTTTTTGGAGAGGGGGGGGGGGGGTGAAGGTGAAGAAGGAATAGTTTACTGTTATTTACTGTCATTGTCAAGTTCTTTGTTCAAGTCTGGTGTATTTGTGTTGGTAGATTTTTTTTATTTTTTTTTTAGCTCATTTGAGTCTCTGTCAACTAGTTTATTGAATGCCGGGTTTCTAGAATTTATAGGTACAACACAGCGGGTGTAGACAAACAAGGGTGAACGAACGAAATTTAACTGCACAGAAAAATTGTCGGGTGGCATGGCTTGAAACGTTATTGAGAGGCAACTCGTTGCATTCAGTTTGTCGCCTCTCATGGTTTATGGGTTACTCGCGGGTTTTAGAAGACTTCGACGTGAGGTCTGTGTGTCTGTCCATCCGTCAGCTCGTCCATCCATCTATCTTTCTACCTATCTATCTGTCTTCGCCGTACCTGTACACAACCTGTCAAAAACAAAACAAACGCCGACATCTCAAGCACGCAAGAGGGGGGGGGGGGAGGTTGGATACATCATCGATGTTTACTCATCCTACCCATCCCTTCTTGTGACTAACGGGGTTGTGTGCAAGGTCAGGGGTCAATCACCGGTCTTGTGCAGACTGGCAAGTCTGGCCAGCTCATCGGCGTCCCTGGCAGGGTTTCAGTGGATCAGTTGCGCTGATGGATCATTCACACAACCGATCTAAGCGGTCTCGATAAAAGATCGTTCATAGACCCCCGCATCTCGTTGTTTAATTATCATGTGGTCTATGTTGATATTCCTGACCAACCTTGGTGCTTGACCTATACATAGACGGATTTTTTTTATTTTTTTTTACATCAGCCGACTCTATTTTAGAAGACTTAAAACAAATGGACATTTTGTAAAGGCTTGATGAAACTCACCCTTACTTTTACAAATGAACTCTTTCCATGCCAAGGTCACTTCCACGTTTGTGCCTAGGGTTTTTTGCTCGCGAAAAATCAAACCAAGCGTGAATCAGAAAATTGAGAATGTTACTACCTCAAATCATTGAAACCTAAGCATGTTTTATATCAAATTGAAGGAAAATGGATGAAGAAGCTGAAAAACACATAAACAAGTGTATGACAGATAGAAATGTGAAGTACAAGCAGAGGAAGAGCAGAGTCGTGCGAAACGACATCGACGATAGATCGTGGGTTGGTTCAAACGCGGTCGGCCATATCGACGATATATCGGGGATTGGCATGGAAAGAGTTTTTTTTTAAAAATGTGTTGGTATAGGCATGAGATTCTTGTCTGGAGGGTGAAACTATACCAGCAACAATGTCTGAAGGGGGGGGGGGTGTATGGATCGTTCACATGGTACAAATGGTTGCCCTGAAAAACTATAATCCTCAGCTGCATAAAATAAACACTTAACCCGTGGACTTAAAAATTAGGTCTTTAAATCTGTGATTGCCTTTGTCACTTGTCTAGCACAAATTCACTTTTCAAGAAAAATCATTCCGTGTCTTTAATGGATCATGTAATATAGAAGTGCCCATCATAGCCTAGACTTCAATCAGAATTGCTTGGCATGTAAAATTGGAAGAGCTTTTTTTTTTTTATCTCTCTTTCTCAAAGGCCCTAATTTTTGATGTGGGTATTATATATCACACACACAACTGACAATATGATCTCATGCATGCTCAAAAATACCTGCATCTCCAGTTTAGTACAATATGTTGCATATTTTGCAGGCCTGTAAGTTGATGTGTTATTTTTTATTTCCCGATAGATTATTAATTAGATCTGTACATTTTTGTCTTCTCTAGGTCAGCTTGACCGCACCCGTCATGCTGTTGCGCCCCCCACATCCTCGTGTTTGGTAGTCGCGGGGGCTTCTGGGGGCGACGCCGAGATGTCGGACCCCCACCAGCAGCCACAGCATCACCACCGCTCTCACTATTACCAGCCGCAGCAACCCCAGCAGGCGGCCGACGTGGTAGTGATGCAGACCAAGATCCCCGACACGTTCCGAGACTCGTCCACGGCTCCATTGAGGAAGTTGAGCGTGGACCTGATCAAAACATACAAGCATATCAACGAAGTGAGTCCAATGTGGTAGTGGAGAAAGAACCATACATCAGTCGTAACACAATTGCCTACGTCATTTTGTAATATTTTTTTAGGTAGGGCCTAACATCGCAGATAAAATAAGGTTCGGTTGTTTCCTGAAAAACAAAAGTTTTATATCGAGCCTTCACAATCTGAATTTTGACACGAACCACATTTGCACAGGTCAAGATTTGCAAAGCAGTGATGCCTTTTCACACTTTTTGAAAATATTGTAAAAATGACTTACGCAAATGTATTATTACTGCCATAAGACACACGTTGTCCTCCTCTGGGCTGACTTAAGCCCTTTAGAGATGTTTTTCCGCCCTCAGCCTGTAAAAATGCAAGCAATATGCCAGCTGGATTCAGGTCTATCAGGTGGTTTTTGGTTCATTTTCAGCCCTACACAGGTCTTTCATTTCCTGCCCGTGATAAATACTTACCACTCTGTATTGTGCTATATTTGCTAAAAAAATAAATAAATAAATAAATAAAAAAAATATATCATTTTAGTCCCTAACCACTTTCTTGACCAGTATGCAATAGGATATTTTGGTTTCACAACGCCCGTAATTGGTGCTAGCAATAGAAAATAGCTCTTGTAATACTAACTTGCCATCATACACTTCAAACTCTAGACCTACCAACTGTCCATTTTTGTTGTTTTCTTAAGTCAAGAACAAGGAAATTTAAACAACAAAAAAAGAGGTACAAATGTCAAGAGCAGAGACCCTCTGAAAACAAAGATTCTCAACATGTAAAACAAAAGTGACAGTATGCACATTACACTAATATGCATTGAGTACATTGTGACCTGTGAGGTGTCTCATATTTATGTTCTTTTTCTGGAAATCTTAACTGGCCGTTTCACTTTGCCTGAAAACGGCATGGGTATTTCAGTTCCTAGAGCTGTCTCTTTCTGTTGTGGTCATTCAGATGGCCAGTCTGAAATTCCCCGTATGGCGTACCTCAATGGACAAAGATATGAGAGAATAATGGTATTTGTTTTTGCTGCAGGTTTACTATGCCAAGAAGAAGCGGCGAGCTGTGGGTGCCGCTCAGGGTGATGAGACTGGCAATAAGAAGGGGAAAGTTAACGCCCACATCTACAACGAGGGATACGATGATTCCAATCATGACTACATCGTTAATCCTGGAGAGAAGTGGATGGAACGTTACGAGATTGACTCCCTCATCGGGAAAGGCTCTTTCGGACAGGTTAGTGGTATCAAAATCTCGTCACAGTCATTCCACAATTGCCCAAGTCATGTTTTGGTGCTTTTTGAAAATCAAAGAATACGGTTTACTTTGAATATAGTGATAGCTGTTGTTAGGGGAACACAATATTTTACATAGAAAGCTATAGCTGAACAGTGAATACGGCTCTGTATTTTCTCCATTTGGCTTTGTAATTAGGCTACGCTCCTCTAACAACAGTCTAAAATGGTGAGTTCGGTGGATGTGGATTTTCATTTAAAAACTCATATGTCAGCAAATCAGAACAAATGTAACTGTGGAATTGTGCAATGTTATTGTCTGAGTAAGGTGAACATCTCGTCTCAAAACACACAAAACAATTTTAAAATGACTTAGGTAATTGTGGAATGGCGGTGATGATTTGTCGTGTTGAGTCTGGAGAAAAACAAGGGACAAGTTGAACTAACTAGCCTATACTGATCTTGTCAATCCCACAAGGGGCCATCCATAGAGTTATGGGTGCTTGGGGGGGGGGGGGGGGCGGCGCATGTACATTTCAGTTAAGGTAACAAATTAAAAAGTTTGGGGTTGTTTATGACTTTTTCTACAAAATAGATTGTAGGGTTGCACAAAAATACTGTTTAGTTTTTTGTCTATGCAAAATGCTACTTACAGCTTCAAAATGTAAAAGCTTTATCGTGGAGGTACAACAGTTTAATGGCCATATCTGCTCATACAAGGGGGAGAGGAGTTGAAGTCAAACGTATGAAATTTGTACAAAGGAGATTGGTTGGGGTAAAAAAAAATACCAAAATGAAGCATAGGTACTTTATGGATGAGCCCTAACCATTACTGTAATTAGGTCAGGTGACTCATCCAGAAATGAAACAGAATTGTCATGTTAACTCTCAGCAGTCCGCTGACCCAGAGAGTTGTTCAAATTATTTCTAAACTGCTGGAAATATGGAGGAACAATTTGCCAATACATACCGCAACAAATTGGTCAGAAAATATTTCGAACATTTTCATGTTAACAAAGTACAGAAAACATTGCAAATGGATGCCAAAAATGTGAGGAAGAAAGCTGATAACCAGAGAGAGAGAGAGAGAGAGAGAGAGAGAGGGGGGGGGGGGGAGAAAAAACAACAACCTGGAATTCTTTTAAAATTTATGTGTAAACAGATAAGAAAATTGGAAAATAAATTAAATTTGATGTCAGCAACACAAGTAGGAGAGACGTGTGGGATGAGCTTATTTGGGTTATTTAGTTTCATAGTAATTGAAGGTATGATTTTTTTTATATCATTCCACCCACTTAAGAAATTTCACAATTCATCACAATCAAGAAGCAAGATTAAAAAAAAAAGAAAAGAAAAGTCTACAGAATGAACAATGCTGATAATGTAAGAATGAAGTTAAGAAAGTATCTCCAGACTCCTGTAATGTGAAAGCATATTTTGTCTATGGAAATGGATGATCAGTGTCAGTTTGTGACTAGAGTTACAAAAGTTTGGGTTATAAAAATTCTTTCATAGCATATCTTCTCTGTTTCCCCTAAGTTTTAAGATGCTAGGACGGCCACGTAAGAAAGCTAGGACAGTCAGCATTGTGAAATCAAAAGAAATTGAACCCTTGGGATACCCAACCCACATAATTCATACATGCATTAAAAGTAGAATACTTTCTACAGACAAAAGTAGTGTTTTGCAGAACAACCATTGCCGTGCTTTTTAATTGATATCTATTTTGCTGTTTCCATACATGTCTTCCAAGATCTATATTCAATAACATGTGCAGCTGAAATTAGATTTTGTTCTAAATCTGACTTGCTAATATTATAGTGAGAGGAAAAAATGTGAAGGCAGAAAATAGAAGCTAATAATTAGTTGACATTTTCAAGGATTTTTTTTTTTTTTTGTTTCTGTGAGGGAGACCAGGGTCTGAATTTGGTTTTTATCTGTTTGGCAACAGAACAAGAGGTATCAACTGCAGAGCAAGTGCATGTAAACATGACTTTTTGAATACATTTATACACTCTGGCCATTGCTCAATCACTCATTCATCCACTTATTACTGCTGGCATGCCATACACTTGGCAGTGTTAGCATGTAACTAAGCATAATCAAACAACATTTACATCTGTGACAATATGATATAACACAATTACCATTTTACTTTACTGCAAACACTTTTTTGTTTTGTTTTTGTTGTTTTTTTTAATGCTCACCATTGTAGGAGCCTTGTGGAATTTAAAAAATATATCTTTATAGGTTGTAATATTTTCTCAAAAAGATTTATTTTTTTAACTTTTAACAGTTAGATCATCTGAATAAATCAGCATTTTCTCCCCCATACACCTTTTCAGTCCTGGTAGGTTCATTATTCCTGTATTTTGCAGCCTATACAGAGGCTTGCTGTCTTGGTGAAGTTGGTTTTCAGAATTTGCAGCATGCAAGAAGAAAATATTGCAACACAAATAACCACTGCCATTCTTGTTTTTATTGGAGTTGAGTTGTGACCATCCCACTGAATTTCTATTTGCCGAATTGGCAGATTTGGAGTCTTTATCAATAGCACAGTGAAATCAGGTTGCCTTTCAGAGGTTGCAACTCTGTTATCTGTAATCAATGTAATTTGGGATTTTCCACAGAAATCCATTCATTATCTTTTTCCCCTTGTCCTACATTGGATTTATGAATGGCTCATATCAGAGTTAAAGAGAGCCTTCAATTCGAGGACTTGATGAAGGCCAAATGTTCATGTATATAGAGTGCAGAGCAGGGCTTCCCAACCTTTTTTCATCCCATTTATCCTGGCAACTTTTTAAAAGTAAATTTACCCCACCATGTTGGTGCAGAAATTTGATTTGACGCTTTATAAGAATGAGGCAAATGACAAAGGGTTAATTTTAGAATATTGTTTTTAACACTATTATTTGTAATTCAGATAACAACATTAATGGTACATGCAGCATACCAGTGTTATTTCACTTATTTATGAACAAACTTCTGAACACCAGTTTTTTTTTTTAATTTTTAAAAATTATAATACAAATCGAGAATCTGCAAATTTGCTCCCTGGATAGGCTAAATTTAATCCCATGGGGGGTAATTTTCCCCAAACTTGGGAACCCCTGATATAAAGATGTGGGTCAAGGATCAGATTTAGGATGGCATGACAAGCATCCCTCCCCCAAGGAAAATAGATACTTGGTAAACAGAGCGACAGCTATAAGAACCAATGATTTTACAATCTCATGATTGTGTGATACTAACTCTGTACAGTTTACATCTCTGTGTTAACAGAAATATGTCTAAGCCTTCTGTAACCGCTATATGATTACAATTCTTAGCAATCAGTTCAGAAGAGCAAGGAAATTGAAATGCAGCAAAATCACATACACACACATTTAAATAAGAAATAAAATACACATTTTTTTTGTTGTAATTTTCTTTTCTGAAATGATTTCAAAGTACAAAAAAAACAAAATAATAATAAAACAGAAGACAGTACTTATTGTTTAATCTCAAAATGTCCATCAGTTGGTCGAGTGTCCTGTAGCAATCTAACCCCTAGTGTTCACCAGTTTGTGTATGTTATCCAGAACCGTTTCCAATTCCCACAATAGTCATTGTTCTGGCACCTGAAGCCTGACAGTGCGTGGGAGTTGCGAAATCTGGGCTTTGCAAGATGACAGGTCAAACAGAAATTACACAAGTCTCCAGGGACACCCAGATTGTTTATTTATCAGCACAATTGATTTTGTCTCGGGTTCCTCCGTGTGTGTTATTGTACACCAGAGATCAATTGGAATCAGTATGGGTGTGGTCAGAGAAGCAAAATGTATATCTAGTGTGAAGTACTCTGTTATTCAAGCTCATTACAGCATTAAGAGCTCATTATGTTAAAGTGCACTTCGAAATCACTGTAAATTCTTTGTTTTTGCCACATTGTTGTATGTGCATTTTTGCCTTCTCGAGAAAACGAGGATTGAAGTTTGATCGGAAAAGGGGCTAAAACGCATACAACATTATGTCAGAAACACATATCTCGAAAAGTTTTTAACCTATTGAATGACACTTATACACAATGAGAATAGGAATGAGCGAACCACTTTCATGACAAAACCTCAAAATTGGCAAAGTTTCATGTACCATATGGCAAATACCTCTCAAAGTGTTCCATTCACTTTGTCTTGATGGCAAAAATTTCTTTTTGATAGTTAATGTTCTGTCCGTCTGGGTCGTGTGACATTTTCATTGAAGAAATAATAAATGCAAAACTGGAACAATTTTATGGGTTATCAGTGTCACAAAATAATGGCAGCATCTTGGCAATTTCTTTACCTCTCTGGCTAGTCATCGTAGAACTGACAAATATACCCCGGTATTGAAATGGTTGAAATGAAAACAACATGTAAATATACGTACATTCAACCCTTCCACTCACCTTCATCTTTACTGATGTCGCGAGAAAGTTAAAACGGAAGAGTCAGCACTCTTTTCCATGCAAACCATAATTTCGTTGAATCTCTTCCGCACATACATGTACCTCCAATAACCATTTGGCAAGCATTATCAGTGATGGTAATATGACAGGTCTGTCTCATTTTGTAGATGGGATTAATTTTACCTGTATTCTGTACAACAGATTCCTCTTTGTTTTCCTGCCAGTATCCGCTATCTATCCCGCCAGAGCAACCTAGAATAACATCTGATTTTTATAATCTTTCGTCATTGCAGTGGGGAAAAAAAATTAATTATTGTGCATCCTGATGTATTTCATCATAGCTGTACACACATGCAGGCTATATTAAGACTGATATCTGTGATCATGTTTATAAGTGTCTTTTGTTTGTTTGATCTGACTCCCAGGTGGTCAAGGCCTTTGACCATGCAGACCAAGAGCATGTGGCCATCAAGATCATCAAGAACAAGAAACCCTTTCTGAATCAGGCTCAGATAGAAGTCAAACTTCTGGAGCTGATGAATACCAACGATAGGGAGAACAAGTACTACATAGGTGAGCCAACACACAGCTGCTCTATCTACTATCTTTTTGCAGTCGTGCACTATACTCTTCTTACTGTATGTTTCTAGCCACATAAATCAAGATTTTAGAGACACGCATTTTTGCCTATAAATGGATAGTACATCACCATACACCATGCTATATTTTAAACAGTTTTACTATAAGATATAAGATATTTGAAATTGGCGTTTTCAATTATTGACTCACGGCTGGATAACTGAGTTGCACAAATGCCTGTGCATGCTATTGTTTTAAGTGGGAGAACTGTTGCACTGGGGGCAATTCTGATCTCTCCCTGTAGTAGAAATCTTATCCAGTTATGCCTGGAAACCCTTGCTGTTGCAGTGGATGACCAGGATTCCTTTGTGTCTTGTGCTTTATTCATTTCCTGGAATTTTTTTTTTTTTAAATGTGGGCCAATCTCTAATCATTTTTTGAACCTCCTGTAAAAATGTCCAAATCTGAATTAGGTGGATAGAAAACTACGGTAATGATATGCCCTCTTTGTAATACTATGGTCTACATTTGTATATATCATGGGTCAGATTTGAACTGCAGGGGATGTATTATCATTTGCACGTCATACCTGCATTTTTCATGCATAGTCAGGTGTGATCTATTGCTTTCTAAAGCTGTGATTGCCATGATAGAGGGTTATCTTTCGTAAAGCTCTGAGTGGTCTTCATTTTAAAGTATTGGCTCAAAGTTTTCAAAAACAAAATGCTATACCATAATGTCTACGTCAGTTAATATTAACAATTGGTATGGATTTTTAAACATTTGACCGTGCAGTTGACGTACACAGTACGTCTTAAAATCATTAGTGCAAGAGAGTTGTTGGCAGACATATCTTAAGTCATACTTAAACTGTATAACCTGTCCTTGATTTCTGCATCAGACAGGGAAAAGCATGTTTCAGTGAAAGGGTTAAGTGTTCAAGTTTTATTGGGTAAATGATGCACATCGTTTGTTTTGGTCATGTTTTGAAGGGGGAAATCGGAAAACAAAAGATGGAAAGTCAGGAGAGTTATTCCCACACAGTCCACTATTCCTTTTTTCTATTCCTAAAACCTACCAGTGTAAACAGGCCTTAAGCATTTCTTCCAGTGTAATAAAAATCCCTTATTCTGTTTGGAGAAATACAGCAGTTGGAGTTTAGTTGAAAGTGGTGGTAACTATTTTTCCTGTTCTTGTATTTCAGTACGCCTGAAGCGACATTTCATGTTCCGCAACCATCTGTGCCTTGTGTTTGAGTTGCTGTCATACAACTTGTACGACTTGCTGAGAAACACCAATTTCAGAGGGGTCTCTCTCAATTTGACTCGCAAATTTGCGCAGCAGCTGTGCACAGCCTTGCTGTTTCTTGCCACCCCTGAACTGAACATTATTCACTGTGATCTGAAACCGGAAAATATTCTCTTGTGCAATCCCAAACGGAGTGCTATCAAGATTGTGGATTTTGGGAGTTCGTGTCAAATAGGACAAAGGGTGAGTTCAGCCAAAACTTGCTAGGTGGAAAATTTATGTTGAGTCTGATTGGCATATTGTAGTGTGAAAAGCAAAATTTTACATAGTGTAGTAGTATCTGTGACTGTTCTAAGAGATTCTGCATGCATGTTTGTCTGTTTGTGATATTACCTATGTGGCAAACGTACAATTGTGGACATCATGATTTTTTTTTTTTCTTTTTTGTCTTTACACTGCAAAATATTATCTCCTTTTCTGTCCTTCATGTACATTGTCGTCGTCACCTCTCCTGTCCTTCATTTACAGTTGTAGTGGCTCACATCCTATCTGTCAAATTTTCATTGTATCCTGTCCTACCTTTCACTTGAGTGGCTATTGTCCACTCTCTGGGCCTTCTCTATGTATTGAAGGTGTCTGCAGTCCTAGCCTGTCAATCTATCATGTGTTAGTTTGTTATTGAAGTCCTTTTCTGGGAACTAAATTAGTGTGATTGACTAATATGTGTGTTAGTGCCAAATTCTGTGCTAACTGTTTGTAAGTCGTATTTGGACTGACTGAATGTGTTTGTGACTTTTTGTGAACTGGTATAATTTTGTGATCTTTATACATGTGGTGACCATCGCAGGGCCTGACTGTGGAAAGTTTGATTGAGCTATACATGTGGTGACCATCACAGGGTCTGTCTGTGGAAAGTTTGATTGAGCTATTCATGTGGTGACCATCACAGGGCCTGTCTGTGGAAAGTTTGATTGAGCTATACATGTGGTGATCATCACAGGGCCTGACTGTGGAAAGTTTGATTGAGCTATACATGTGGTGATCATCACAGGGCCTGACTGTGGAAAGTTTGATTGAGCTATACATGTGGTGATCATCACAGGGCCTGACTGTGGAAAGTTTGATTGAGCTATACATGTGGTGACCATCACAGGGCCTGTCTGTGGAAAGTTTGATTGAGCTATACATGTGGTGATCATCACAGGGCCTGACTGTGGAAAGTTTGATTGAGTTATACATGTGGTGATCATCACTGGGCCTGACTGTGGAAAGTTTGATTGAGCTATACATGTGGTGATCATCATAGGGCCTGACTGTGGAAAGTTTGATTGAGCTATACATGTGGTGATCATCACTGGGCCTGACTGTGGAAAGTTTGATTGAGCTATACATGTGGTGATCATCACTGGGCCTGACTGTGGAAAGTTTGATTGAGCTATACATGTGGTGATCATCACAGGGCCTGACTGTGGAAAGTTTGATTGAGCTATACCCTCACTTTTTTGTCCCTGTCATTGCTTTGCATATGCACTCATTCAAGCATATGATCTTACAAAGCATCACCTTTTTTAAAACTCGGCCTCTGATCTGTAACTGGTAGTTGTCAGTAGTATGAGTTGTATGAAAGTGAATTGGAGATATTGATTGAATGAGGTAATTGCATATTAAAGTTTTTCACCTTCTATGTTGATATTTTCTTCTCTCTCTCCCTCCCTCCCTCCCTCCCTTTCTCTCCCTCCCTCTCTCCCTTTCTCTCCCTCCCTCCTTCCCTTTCTCTCTCTCTCTCTCTCTCTCTCTCTCTCTCTCTCTCTCTCTCTCTCTGTGTGTGTGTGTGTCATAATATTCAGGATGGATCTTGAGAAGTCTCAGTGATGTCATGTGTTTGTGTTTAGTTGCCGCCCCTTGGCTAAGTCTGTCAGTGAGATACTTTAGGTGTCATTCACAATTGAAGACCCTTGTGTAACAAGTGGCATTTTCCAAAATTTGAAGCTGTTTAACAGGGAATGTGATTTATAGATTCCCAAGTCCACTGCCTGAATATTGGAGTCAAATAGTACTTGTATCTGTTCGCTGCAGGCTAGATTTATTTCAGTGAGAATTAGCACATAACAATTATGCTCAAGGCCTCTTAGGGCATTGCTAAAAATACCACCATCCTTTTGTAATAAAAGGACCAAAGACACAAACATAAGTAGAAGAAGGGAGTTCAGTAGCCCGAACAAATAAATCGTAATGCAAGACACCAGTGTGGAAGCTTAGCACTGGCATGTTGGCGTATCAAACATCACAGAAAATTCATAACAAGACTTGTGCTTGATTTCATGAGAAATTTCAATTTTCGGGATCGGTTTTGCTCAAAATACACATTTTGTGACGGAAGTAATTGGGACATAATTGCTTTTAGCACTAGGATCTTCAATTCCTATGTATTTATCCTTGTCCAATGCCTTTGGTCTTGCCCACAAGAATTTTTTCATCATCTTGTGCATATATTCCATAGATTAGAGTTGTCAGTATGTTTTGCTAGGTGGTTTTAAAGCCAGCCAGTATAGATTGAGAAATTGTACAGGAGAAGAAAGCCAAAGATGTTCATAATGACACCATCTGCAGAGCTGCTTTCATGAATGCATTTGCTATCCCATCACTGATGTCATAAGTTTCTTTCAAACTGTTTAAAATGATGTAGTGACTCAGTTATTGAAATTTGGTAGGAAGTGTGTATCCATGTTGAGGTTACTTTTTATCTATGTTTGATTTTGAAAAACTAGTGATGGCTGGTTTTTTTAATATTGCATTAACTGCTTGTTTATGTAGTTGATTACACCGGTTGTCAGGAGATATTCTGATCATGATGTACTGCTTTATGTAAATGACATATATTTTCATCTGTTTATCCATTGTCCAGATCTACCAGTATATCCAGTCAAGGTTTTACCGCTCGCCGGAAGTGTTGTTAGGGATTCCCTATGACCTAGCGATAGACATGTGGAGCCTGGGCTGTATTTTGGTAGAAATGCACACGGGAGAGCCACTCTTTGCTGGCTCCAATGAGGTAATTTGTCCATGTCAAACATGTTCAAGAGTAATGAATGAGAGTAGAGTTCTTGTTGCTTCTGTTTTAACTGTATAGCTGCATACAGACAGCACTAATTAATTATTATGAGGGAATGGTTAGTTTAGTATTTAAAACCTTGACAGCATATGAAATTTTGTCATTTCACCTATTTTCTATCCATTATTCCATTTTTTCATCACACTCATGTGTTAGTAACATAACACATTCATCCAGTGTTTATGTCATTCCATCTAATTTCTTCCAATTTGCTGATTCCATTTTTTCTTCTCGCCAATCTGTTTGTAACATGAAACGCTCATCCACCAATTCATCCATCCATCCATCCTTTATACCATATCATCCATCTATTTGTCATCCATTTAAGAGTTAGTCTGTCTATTCACTCAAATCTTCTCTTCACATGCCTAACTCATCTGCTCCACCCCCTACCCCACACCCCACAGAGGGGGCAAAGTGGCCATTACTGTGCCGGCACAGCATTGAACCCAAACTTATAATCACGCCCTCTTACTCATCTCTCTTACTCTTACATCTTATGCCATGATTCTCACCTGCCATTTCTTGTTGATCTCCCCCACCAGTTTGACCAAATGATGAAGATTGTAGAAGTGCTGGGGATGCCTCCAAAACACCTACTGGACCAAGCCCAGAAGACCCGCAAGTATTTTGATGTGTTACCTGACGGTTCGTACATCCCACGCAAATCCAAGGATAACAAGAAGGTAACTTGAAACAACACTGGACAGGTTCAGGTTTTGATGAAAGATCATTAACTCTCAAATGCTCAGTGTTTGCTAGTTAAAAAAGGTCACCTGGCAGTCAATTAATGTCCTTTCCTCCTCAGTTACGGCTGTTCTCAACCCGATTGAGATTTTTGTCCGCCCTGAGCCAGTTTATACACGTATCATCATATATTCAGAAAGATGTGAAATATGCAAATTTACAGCAAGTTTAGGCCTAGCAGGTGGTTTTTAATCCATTTTTCAGCTTGTTGAAGAGTTTCCAATTCCCACCTAAGCTAATTCTAATTAATCAGCAAAGGTAAATAATTTATATTTTTTAATTTCACTGATAACTTTGAATTCATTTACAAATTTCAGATTTCTGTATAAGATAGTGGATGTCTTGGCACTTGGGGGTTAAATAATCTGTGTTTTGTGATGAAATTACATGGTTGGAGGGTCAGATCCGTGATTTTTTTAAGTTGAAGCCATGATAGTGTAGTTTCGATAATCTGATCTGTAAGTGGAGTTGAGAGGGACAGAAATTTAAAAGGCTTCATGTGCAAGATATTCAAGAAAAGAAATAATTTTGTTTCAAATGGCCTTTTTGTAACCAGTTTGTAGCCAATTTTTGAAAAAGTTACTTTGTCTTTGACAATTTGATCAGTATGAAAGTTACTGTAATCAACTAGCCCAGCTCAACCCTGAAACTAGTCCTTGCACATGCCCAAAAATGTGCTGTAAAAACGAAAATTTGACCAAATAGTCACTCCATATTTTTTGTCTTTCTCCCGACAGTACAAATCTGCACACTCCAGAAAACTTCATGATGTGATAGGAGCCGAGACAGGAGGCCCCGGGGGTCGGAGGTCAGGGGAACAAGGCCACGGTGTTGCTGACTACCTCAAGTTCAAGGACCTGATCCTGCGGATGCTGGACTACGATCCCAAGACACGCATCACACCTTACTACGCCCTCCAGCACAACTTCTTCAAGAAGACGTCAGATGAGAGTACCAACACCAGTAATAGCACCTCCACCAGCCCCGCCATGGAAACTAGTGCTGGTAGTCCCGCAGGTGAGACAGATGAAGGCTATTTCCTGCCAACACTCACTATTTACCAGGAGTTTTCATTTCATTTTCTCTTGACTTGTAACCCAATACAAATTTAGTCCATGTGAGCTTAAGGAAACCTTTTTCTTTCATCAATATTATTTGATAAAATGTCGATTATCACAAAAGCAAGGGTTCCCAGCCTTTCTCATCCTGTTTACCCTTCGCGACTTTTGAATTCAAAAGTAAATTTCCCATCGCCTTGTTTTGTAGAGTAATTTTGAGATTTTACTAGCACCATAACAGAGCAATCAACAAGGGGGAAATTTTAAATTATGTTTTTAACATTATTATTTTAAGTTCAGATAACAGTATCAATAACAGTACAATTTCCTCATAACTTTAAATTTTTTTTTTTTCCTTTTTGAATTATAGTTTTAAAAAATAATGTACAAATCCAAATTCGCCCTGGATAGGCAAAATTTATCCCCCTGTGGGTATAAACTTACCTTCAGTTTGGGAATCCTTGCACAATTATAACCCTGTTCAAAATTCTTCTCTATGAATGTGAAAAATCCCTGTTGCCTTTAAACCCACATAAGATGCTGTTAGTGTCAGTTTCAACATAACCTGTTTTGTGAAGCCGTTACGACCCTGCAACTGCGGCTAGGACCAGGGGTCTCAACAAAATGCACTGCATTGTTTAATTGTAATCAGTGGTAAACAAATGCAGTCAGCTTTGACCCTTGCAGCTTGTGCTACATTCCAGGTTGTGTGCTTCTTGGTGTATACATGTATTTTAGTAAGCCTACACTGTGGTCATCTGTGATAAAAAAAATTTGAGAAAAGATCCTGAAATTCTCCTAGGGTTTAAAAAACATTTTATAAAATGGGGGGGAAAAAACCCTGAACAAAAATAAATATAGAGGTAAATTCTCTTTTGTTTTCTTGCCTTTAAGTAGCCCTGGAACTTAATTAACATTGGAGTCGTGGAAATTCCTTGGGGAAAAAAAAAAAACATGCTCAAAGAGGTGCAGGAAGACTTTTCAATGTTAGGCTTAAAAATTGGTTTTCTGCAGTAGTTCATATTGTTATCACAAGTGTATGTCTCTATAACTTCATTTAGTTTTGATTTGCTGTAGTTTTGGTGGCGTCGTCAGTTCGGTGGAATGTTTTTGTGTTGTTGGAAATTATCCCAGTGCCTGAGATGAACATTCCTGGAAACAGCATAGAGATTACATCCTAAATTGAATTTCAGTTCTCTGTTTTGGCATTTCATATCAAACTTCATCATTCATCAAAATAATGCACAACTGGGACCAAACTCTTTCTGGGAGTTTGGTGATATTTTTTTGGAAGAGAACTATATTAATCATGTGTGACTGGAGGTCTGTATTTCAGAATGTTCATCTTAAATGGTAATAATATATTGTTTAGGTGGTTGTTGTAGTGTATCGTTCCCCAGGACCGCATTATTCGATCTTCACTTTTTACAACGGTTGAGATAAAGCCATGATGTGACATATCAAAGTGTATTCTATCATTCGTACCAAAAAAAATCATGAAGTTATCTCACCTCCGGAAGTAAATTTCATGTAAAGTTTTAACAGCAAAAGTTCACAAGCGACATTCTCAAACCGTGCTGATGTGGAGATAGAACAAAGCAATACTGGAGCGACACTGTTGTATATCAGATGTATCTGTTTGAGGCTGTGCTGATATTCCAGTGGTGTCAATGTTGGGCAAAGTATGCTTATTGTATAATTCTTTTACAGTTGCTAGATTAGTTCAAGAAAACATCTACCTAAATTTTGAAACGGGGGGGGGGGAACATTTTTTTCAGCGCTCCATCCACTATCAATAACTCTTTGAAGATTGGCCATTATTTTGACTTCAGATTCAGTTAAAATGCAGTAAATCAATCTGGCACACTAGCATTCAGAGGCGAGATAGATTAGACAGATGTGGTCCATGAATTGTAACCAGTGCGGGGATGGGGAACATACTCTGGAAATTTCTGGATTTTCAGTTTTTTTGGTTCCTTAGTAAGATATATTGTTTTTGTGTTTCGAATAGGAGTAAGGTCCCCTATCATGTTGTTGTTTTCATCTCCTTTTTGATTATTTTGCAACATCCTTGTTGTGATTTTGGTGGCTGCCGTTGCAGAATTTCATGTCATGCCAATCTGATCGGAGAATGTAAAGAATCCTGTGATCGGCCATACCAGGAAAAAGAATATGGGTCATTGTTTGCTCAGAGTTTACTATAATAGTTGTCATATTTTGGCAAGTGCAACCCTCTTCTGGAGGTTGTGCCGAACACTGGGGAAAAAAAATGAAATGACCCATTTCCTATTTTAAATTTTTGGGCTTCAGTTTCCATGAAGCTTATTTACATGAATTTACATAAGTTTTATTTACTAGGCAGTTTTGATTTCTGGTGGATGGAGGGAAAAAATATTCTGTTACAAAGCTCTGAAAGAGAAATACATGCAACACATCTGGCCAAACAACACTGTTCCTGGATGTAAATGTCAGCTCAAACAGTAAATTACACTTTTTTGCTGTATGGCCAAAAAAAAGTTGGTATCTTTTGAATATGCTGGCGAGACAATGGATGGATACCTGTGAAATATGTCAGTTGTGACAGTAACATTATATTGTCCTGACGTTATTTTGTGTTCCTTCAGTCTACATTGTCATCAGTGCCATGACAGCTTTATTTTGACCTGTGCAGCCCCTGAGTATACTTGTGGCCTTTGCCATGACATTAGTAATCCCTATGTACCACAGTTGAGATCAGTGTCTTGTTACATATCTATATGCTTATCAGCAGTTAATGGTTAATGTCAGAGAATGATAAAATTTGCTGGATTTGACTATTTAACATTTTATATTTCTCTAATTCCTGCTTTAAGATGTATTTTCTTTGCTCTCCCAACCAATTTTTGTTCTGGACAATTTCAGATACCAAAATTCATTAAAACTGAGAAACCAGATTAAAAAAATAGTCTTACTTTTAAAAAAACACCAAAAAAACAGGCATTTAATGGATTTTTTTTTGATTTTTTTTATTACAAAAGAGTGACATATACTTTCAGATGGTACAGGTGAAGTCTGGCCTTGCTCATATTGTTATTAAGTTGTGTTGAGAATGTTGAATGAGTTAATTCCCTCAGTAAGCCTGTAAACCTTCCAGTGAAGCAAAATGTTTTCTCTGTACCTTCCCACATAATAAAAATGAAAAGGATGTAAAAAAAAATAAAAAAATAATAATAATAAAATGAGGCACCTAGAATTGTAGTTCATAAAAGGTATGTAGCTAGAGAATGAAATCAATCATAATTAAACCAATAGACATTATTACCCCAATATGATCAAGGATTCCTTGTCATGTATCAGGACATACACTGGAAGGTATTGATGGTTGCTATGTTAAAAGTTGCACACAAAACAAAAACAAAGATGAAAAAATCAACATTTTGCAAGGCAGACATTAGAAAACAAATATCCCTGAAACATGAAAGGGAAATCTATTGGAATGAAAATAAAAGAAATTACACAAGCTGTCAACCACCAAAGGTCTTCACCAGGTGAAATGGAGCAATATTTGAAGAAGAGAAAAAAAAAGGGGGTTTTCTCTGGGTTTGTAATGAAGGTGGTTGACGAATGAGTGCATAATGCAATATGTTGTTTGGAATAATGGCACGTAAGACGGCATATCAGGCAGAGCCCAGCACCATCTGCAAAAATTCTTTTATTTTTCTTCCCTTTTACTGAGAAAGACGACATATAAGAATAGCGGTATTTTTTGTTTGAGTTTCAGTTTTGTTGATATTTATATGGTAGGGTGTATTTGTTATTACTCTGTATGTTCATACTTCAGCTTTGATGTTACAACTCTGCAGCCCTCATTTGTCCCCCTACACCATCCCATATTTTCAGGAAACAAGCTGGGACCACCAAAATCCCATAATTCCTTGTAGCTGTCGCTTTAGCTGCTGCCTTTGTGGGCTGTGCTAACCTTCCACAGTGGTACTCCTTTTTTAAAATTTTTATTTTGTTTCGTTAGTTTCGTTCCATTTCTGATTTTGTTTGATTCTGTTTGGTTTTATCTGAGTTCTGTTCTTTTGTTGTTTTGAAGAGGTCTGAAATTATCTGCAGTACAACCCCTTTCATGACAGCAGTTCTACAGCATTACAAATGAATAATGAAGTCAAAGTGTATTTATTATTAACTCTGTAAAGGCCTGCATGTTTTCTCACATATGCCCCACATTGATTTTCTGCTGGTATGAAAAAAGGTAAAGAAGACAGTGCTTTAGCTCCGCCATAAAATATGTAATATGTACTTAATTTTATGAAACAGTATATTCTGTACATGAAACTGATTATAGATTAAAGACTTAAACTAGACGCTTAAGATAGTGAGTAAAAACAAAAGGTGGACCACATCAGCGCACACTGCATTGTTTGGGCAGACAGAAACAGAACCGTCAATGCATTATTTGTTTGCTTGGTCCTTGAAGAGTTAAAGCGGTAGACTTTGCAAAGTAAAAGTGATTGCCATTAGTCGTACTTCACCCTAAAGAATTTACACCAGATTCCATGCTTGGCCAAGTTTTCTCCAGATTCATGTATCTTGATTCATTTCATCAGTGTGATACTGATAGTGAAGTCAACATGGATCAGAGCCCCTATAGCACTTTATAGTCAGCTTTTCCTGGATGATGATCTGATTATAATGACCAGGCCCCATGTAGAACTGCTTCATAATGTCACTGGCCTTATCATGAAATCACAATTGTGCTTGTACAGCTGCAAATTACTTCTTTTTTTTCTCCCCAAAATAGGCTATTAACTTCAGTAAAGAAATTTTAGTTTATCTGTTTATTAAGAGAGAATACAATATTTCATATGTTCATTTGTAACTGAAAATATATTTATGATAAGGTGGGAATTGTCCGCCCTCTGCCTGTGTATAATTATTCATTTATTCATAAGAATACAAAATAGGCAAGTTTATAGCTAGGGTCAGGCCTATTGAAAGGTTTCAGTCCATTCCCAGCCCTACCTAGATTTTCCAATTCTGACCTTTGATTGAGACGATGGAGGTGGTAAAGGAGATAGATCTAATTATTGTAAAACTCCAGAAAAATTTTGCTGTTCCTACAGTTTCATGATAAGGCCAGCAAGATGACATGTACATGTGCAAGTGTGGCTTTTGCTGTTCAATGTAGTTGTCTCAGTCATGCACCAGATGTTCTGCATTGACCAAAAAAAAACAACTGATTGTAATTATTGTATTGGTTTGAGTGTTTCCACAGCTTGTTCCGAGTTCTCTCATGTTCAGCTTTGGTCTGCTTTTTGCTGCTGTGAAAGTTTCACTATTCTTCTTCTGTAGTGCCCCTAGTTTTGTACCATGCATGGCTGAACTTGAGCCAATGGCCAGGGCTGAATAGGGGATATTCAGTAACGAACAATTTGAGATGATACCAGCTTCACATGACTGAAATAACTCTGTCTAAAAATTTATTTGTCTATAAATTAGGAACATTGTTTAAATGACTTGTGGTAGACTAAGACAGGGGCATTACTTCAGCTCATAAGGTGTGAAAAAGACACCAATACATTGTGGGTTTCCTGTATAAAAGCCCAACTGTATATGAACCGTTCGTGGGGTGTCCCCCAAATTTTTTCATTTGAACATTTATAAAGACATTTGTAGGGTTACCCAGTGTTTCTTTGTGTTGTGGATCCCAACTTCATGTTGAAGGGTATATGGTCAATGATTGAGGGAGCCAGAGGGAGGGTTTCAAAGTCAATTCGTTTCTGTTCTCTGTGTTGGAGAGACTGTAGCTAAAACTTGTAATATTACCAAAGTTGTGGGAGATTTTAAACAGTAAGATATTTATGGCTGGAGTGCATGCTTGCTGTTTGTCACTGCACTTTTGTGAGTTGAGCTGCCGTGTGCTTTGAGCTTCATTTTTTTTTCAGTTACATAAGGACTTTTTTTTCTCTCAGTTGGATTTAAAAGTCTCTCTGGCAGCAAAGTTTAAGGTAGTGATAGTTTTCTTCGTTTTAATTTTGCTTGGCTAGTTTAGTTCCTGTCATCCCCTCACCCCCTCCCTTTTTTTTTTCCTTTCAAATTTTCAGCAAAACAAAGCCAAGTAATCTGAGTATATGAGCTGTGAACAGTTTCTTATCATTACAGTCAAATTAACATGAAGTAACTTTACGACCACTATTTCATGATAAGTTACAATACTTTTGAACATCGAAGAGAAGGTGATCCAGAAGAAAGCTGTTACTTAAATAGTATCAGCTATTTGAATTTCAGAGATTTCTAAGTTTTATTCTGAGAAATGCAGGCATTAAATAAAATGATATTTCTCTATAAGAATCGCACACAAAGAATTTTTTAATTAATTTTTTTTTTTAATCCATCGTAGTTTCCACAAAAGGGGCCTTTTTAGGAAGGATGTGCCTTTTAAATTTGGAAAGGAATGATATTAAAAGAATAAAACTCCTAGAGCATTTCACATGATTAAAGAAATGATTATGGGTTAGGCAGTCTCTTTTTTTCTTTTCTTCAATAATACCATGTCTGAATTTTGTGAGGTAACAATCAGTACAAAATCAGTGTTAAATTGCATAAACTCATGTAGATATGTGAAGAAAAAAAACAGGACTTAAAGGGGTAGATAAAATAACTTGCTTTTGTAGCAAAGCACAAGGCTGATGGTAATGCAAAAGCTTTTGTGAGGTGAAATTGCTAAAGGTGTCCACATTCCCTCCCACAACACTGTATCTCATTCGCGCTGAAGAAAGGGTGGTAATCAACTAGATCTAAATCTAAACAGTTTTGTTTCTTCACACTTTGTAAAGTATGGCAGTTCTCCTACCCTTTGGTCCATCTGTGTATTTGTTTTTGTATGAATTATCAGCTACAAGAAGAAAACAAAACTAGTGCACGGCGCTTTGTCTCATTGGTGTGGTTGTTCGAAGCTGTCGCCTTCAACACTGAATTTGCAGTAGTTCTTTTTTTTTTTTTTGAAATGCAGCTTATCTAAATCACAGTAAAGACAATGTAGAGAAAGTCAATAATTGTATTGTTAGACGAAAGATTTTTTTGCCATGGTTTTGAGTCAGCTGTGGTAAGGAATAGGTGAACAATGATGTCAGAGTGTTGGCTCTCTGTCTGGAGTTGACCAGCTGGCTAACACCATCTCCTTGTTTTGTCTATTCATAGATACCCTGTTCCACCTTCCGCAACCCCCAAGACAAAGCGACTCATTCTCTAGGCACCGCGCTCAGTAGGGGGGACAAATCTGGCTTGGGCTCGGCCAAATTTTGAGAAAACGTAGGTACTCCTGTGCACCCTTTTATACATCCTCTCCCCCCCCCCCCCCCCCCCCCCCCTTCGTTCCCGACACTTCATCTATACATTTATACAACATTCATGTAACCTGTGCAAAGAATGTATGTGGAACATTTGGGGTATTGGAACAACCAGGCAACAGATGCAGCCATTTTCACTTAAGAAAATGTTGTAATATGGCATGGTATTTAGAACCACCTAAGATTTTCACAATCCAGAAAGAAGGATCAAGCCAATGATGTATTTCCCATACAAAAATAAAATTTTCACGCCTTTTGTGGCTTGATTCTTCGAATTTAAGTGCAATTTTACTAGGTGTGAAAGCAGAGTGACCCTTAGAGGAAAACATCTTGAGGAGTTTGTTTTGGCTAGACAATGCAACAAAGGGTCCACTGATTTCTATGGCCCAGTTCATATGTTGCCTGAGACAGGAGATATGAATAATGTTATATCAAGAGACAAAGTGCTAAAAAATATTGGCTAAGTAAGTAATAGTATTTAATTATTGTTCTACTGCTAACCCATAGCTTGAGTGTGGAGAATGACAATTTAACCCATGAAATCATTCAGCTGAGATTACCTGGTATTGAGGCACGGTGATACGTTTGCCAAAATCCAAGTCACCGAAACATTTGACTCTTGTATTTTTTAACATCTTGAAATCTCCCTATAACAGGAACAGGGAGATTTCATTAAAATCTAATCCAGCATAAATGTTCCTAGTATCTCTGATTTTTCACTTTTGTTTCAGTTAATTGTATACCACAAATATCTTTAACTTTGCTAAAAGCATTTTTAGACTTTTCTGCAAACAGTTATGAATTTATAATTTTTTTGTCACCTTGCAGAGAATTCAGGGTAACCCATGGAAGATAAATACTTGATTTTGTTTTTGGATTTGAATATGCTGTGTTCGAATTTAGCAGGGAGGGCTGTGGAGATGAACAAAGATTCTGAGAAATGGTCAGAAAAGATGCCAGTTTGGCCACAAAACTTAATTTAAGTTTACTATTGGAGTGGTCTTCCTTTTCAAAACTCTAATTTTTCTATTATTGCATTTATCTGCTAATTACATTTTTTTTTCTTTCTCTTGAACCTTTGATTGAAATGTAGTTTTTTTTGTTTTTTTTTAAATTGGTTTCCATCATGTGTTTATGAGTGACCATTAACATCCTAACAGTTTTCAAATAGTATGATTTTTTTGTTAACCCCCTATTAGTTTGCCAGTCTCACAGTACTACTGGATCCCAACTAAGACACTTTTTCTTGAGTGTGTGAATCTGCAAGGACACTACTAATATTCTGTTTTGGTTCCTCATTAACAGCATTAACTCATTCAATTCCTGATCATTGTTTCTTTGTTTGCTTTGTTTTTCCCACTTCCTTTCCAATAGTTGTTTTCCCAGTTATGTTTTGATTTTAGTTTGTTTCAGTGTATGTGTCTACGTGGATGGAAAAGTCCTCTCAAGGCTTTTCCACCACAGTTTTTTCCTCGCAATTTTATTTACCTGTTTACATAATGTTATTGGTGGTTTTTTTGTTTGTCTGCATTATTTTTATTTTCTTGTCATTATTACCATTTGCATATGTGTTGCATCATGGCGGTTCGGTCCACAGGGTACATTTTAGGTCAACAGGGTTATTGATATCAAGAGAAAGAGAACTCTTTTTTCCTTGGATTTGATGCTAGATTTATTGAATTCTAGACATTTTTAGGCTGTTGAAGTTGATGACTATCACTTTTTTTAAGACGTGAAGTTTTGAGAAAAGTTCTTTTTAGCAATTATTCAATAAATGGGCCTGTACCTTCCAGACCGAACCGTCATGCTGCGTCACATATGATTATGTGTACATGGCCATTTATCGTGTCAGGGCCTGCGCTGCTTCAGTGAACAGAGTACCCATTTTTTCATTTACTGTTTAATCTTCTTCTGTTACTATCAGATTCAGTACCCTTCACTCACATCTACCCGACGTCAGTATTCAGTAGGCCTATTGTTGTTTTTTTTTCTGTGGAGAACTTGACAGTGTCATCAGACTTCATCATTTTCTGTCCTTTTCAGTGTTTGATGTTCTGCCCCCACTCAGTATATAGTTTTGCCATCTTGCTTGTCCAGATTTAACGTGATTTCCCCCCAAGAAGGAATGGGTTCAAATGCAGTGACCCTTTTTACATCAGGCTTCAATTTTTAACCAGATTTGTTTTCAGTTTGGACACCAGTATCTGTCGGACATTTGTGGATGGGATTTTTTTTTCCTTTCTACTTTAGTCTCACCTATATCCTGTCCATCTGATATTCCTATAGCTTTAAGAGCACTGTGACATGACATCATGTGTTATTGTGACAGGAGCAACATGGGTTGGATTTCTGTATGTCATGAAGAATGCTGAAGCATAGATTTACTGCTTGTCATCTTTGACACTGGTTTATGTGTGTGTCTGAAATACCTGTAATATTCTGCATCAAACTTTTTGTTGTTTTTTTAAATCTTTTTTTTACAACATGACACTTTTTTTGACAGAACATTTGTTTTTAGTCATAATTAATTTAATTCAATGTAGGTGTATCAGGCAAGAAAGAGTTGCACAATCCATCATGTTTGTTTCTAGAAAGAAAGATGTTCATGTATTATATTTTTAATATACTGTGTTGAGTTTATGCAGTTTGCACCATATTCACCCGTGTTTTGTTTTTTCTGTTCTTTTGGTCTCTCTAGTTGCGGGTCAGTCTAGTGGGCGTGCAAGGTCCGACCCCACCCATCAGCACCACAGCCATCTGCTGACACACTCTCAGCTTGGGGCCGGCGGTGGTGGCAACAGTATCACTACAACGACAGCCTCCGGGGGTCAGGGCCATCAGCATCCCCAGCAACCTTTGCTACAAGAGGAGACCAGCACCAGCTCTGTGGGACTCCCTCCCTCCCTCTTCACCTCCATGGAATGTGAGAGTCCTGCCTCCACAGCTCATGGTCAGAACCGGCCTCCACCGGCCCACCAGTCCCACAGGGCTAACGGGGCGGGGTCTCACGCCAGTGCTGGTACCAGGCACAGCTCACATCAACAGCAACACCAACCCCAGGCCCAGCATCATCACCAGCAACAACAACCAAGCTACCAAACTCAGCCGTTGTCGCAGGGTCACCACCAAGGCTGGGCCGTGGCTGACTCCAACCTCGCGCGGCATATCTCAGCTGCTGGCAATCCACAGATCAGCCTGTCAACCAACTCAGGAGTTGTGTTGGGCGGGGTCATCTTCAGTCAGCCACCTGGGCACTCGTTCATACCCCGCAACCACCAACCCTCCTCTTCCTCCTCCACCTCCTCTTCTTCGCTGCATCATGCAGGGGTTGTGTCCCCTTCCTCCTCAACTGTGATCATTGGTGGGGCTGTGTACGATCCCGCAGCCCTGCCATTGTCAATACGAAGGGCAGTGCCGCACTACGAACCACAGCAAGTATTACTGTCCTCTTCATCCTCATCAGTCTCGTCTTCCAACCTGCCAGTGGACCTGTCCAATCTAGCATCACTACAGACAGGCTCCGGCCCATCCCTGGTCTCTCCAGCCAGCCAGCAGCCACAGCACCACCAGTCACAAGTACATCAACAACAACCAGCAGTTATCACCAGCCCCACCTTGTTGTTGGGCACAAGAACTTCAGGGCTGCATATGCCTCAAGCAACTATGGGACTCCCTGCAGACCCAAGCACACCTGACCAGTCTATGAGCATGACACCATTGTCTGGATACCCCTCTCAGTACCCGGTCTTCCCACAGCAAGCTTGGCCCCAGCCCCCAGCCTCTGCCCCTTATCCTTTCACTATGCCGGCCACGGCTACTCCTGTAGGGCATGAATCTGTCCCTGCACAAAGAACTCACAGTGCCTCCGACAGGGGGGATGAATCACCAATGGTGGGTGTTTGCATACAACAGAGTCCTGTAGCCAGCCACTGATACAGATACATGTAGGAGAAAACAACACTTGTCGTACGGGATACCACTACACCGGAGAATGGCCTGTAGCAGACATGGATATCTGCAACTGCACCATTGCAGCCACAATTTGTCACCAGACCTCTCATGAATTTGCATTTTTCCACAAAATTGTCATTCATTTTTACATTCAGCAATCAGTGAAATGGCTGCTGATGTAAGGTTTGCAGAATGAAGATAAAATTCAGCCAAATTGGTCAAATTGTGGCTGAAACTGAATTTAATATGGAAAAGTATAAACCTCAGAAGTTTTAGAATGAATGACAAACTTGACTATGGAAGGCCTAGGCCACTAGAGCAATTACATCACCAGATTTACAAATGCTGCTATGAAAATTGGTCAGAAGGGCTGCAGAATCGTGCTGCCATTATGAATTTGGGTCACACTATTACAGCAGGCAGTAAAGAAGTGCAGGCATGATACATGAGAATAGTATGGCTGGATGTAATGGCCAGTATTACACTTGAAAACAATATCAGGCACACTGTCTGTGGAATGTCAGATACCCATGATGCCCTGGTGAAATAACAACTGTGTGCCGGGTGATTCCAACTTCATACCACTCCATGGACATCTCTCATGGTTACCTTGCAATGCCGACAGTCATGTCAGTGGGATGTGAACTACCCAGTAAAAACAATAAGAACAGTATAAACTCGGTCACGATGACTCGTTTTTGACAACCTGAGACTGGTTGAAATGAAAGTGCCTGGAACATGAAGGGCTCAGCCCGTCACTGCATCAGTACGAAATGGCAAAGGAGTGAAATCACAGCAAGAAAAGAGAATGTTGACTTTAGAGATACGGTGAGGATGTTATCAAGACTGTAAAACTTATTCTGACTGTGGACTGTGGTAAAGAAACAGAACTGAGTGTCACATTGTCATGAGCTTTGCCACTTTTATGAGACAGTCGTAACTTCACAATTGATACTGAGGAACTTGCAGCAAAGTACAGCAAGCTGCAAAACAGTGAGCTCACTGTTAAGTCATTCATGCACTCTTGAAGTACATTCTGTAATTCAAAGACATGACAATGTTCCAGTGGGTCTAATTCTATAGTACTGGGATGTAACATCAGAGAGCAGTTCGGAGTCAGTGGGAATACCAGCTTACCCATAGACAACAGTGCTTATAATTCATTCCAGAACCATCTTTGATGTGAAGTGAGTATCACCATATAACATATATGATGTGAAGCAAACATCACCGTATAATATCTCTGACGTGGTGTGAACTCCAGCATATAACATCTCTGGCGTGACGTGAATACCAGCGTATAACATCTTTCACGTGACGTGAACACCTGCGTATATCTCTGATGTGAATTGAACACCACCGTATAACATCTCAGATGGTGAAGTGAACACCCCAGTATAGCATCTAATAAAATCATCTAACAGCCCCCTTGACAGTGAACATGGAAGGGAGTTGAGACCCAAGAGAATGTCATATAAGCTGATGGCCTCTAGTAACCAAATACAGGAGAAAAAAGACATTCATGTTCCACTGGTTCAGAGAGCTCAGTAACATGCTGGAATTGTTGATGTCATCATGCTAATTGAAGTTACGGGGATTAGACCAGTCCCTAAAATGAGCAATCTTGGAAGAGTTTTGTGACACTGAAAATCTTTTTTCAACGTCTCAAAACATCAGAAGCAGTCTGAAATTTTGGATGATGCTGTGTTGGCTGTCAGTTAAATATCCGTCAGTAGGAGGATTTCGTATCCATCTATAATCAGAAGCCACGTCTCAGCAGCTCAAGTCAACTGTTGGGCAAGAAAATAACTACAAATTTGCTGCATTTGTCAACCTAATGTAGTGGTGTCTGTCTGTTTGTAGCGATTATTGCTGGTTCCAATTTCATATGCAACACTGACCTGGATTATGGGAGCATTATTTCATGGCTGATGTTCAGTGGAGTGGATTCACTATTTTGCAGCCCAGGTTACTGTTGTTAGAGCAAACTGTCGGCATAAGATACTGGGAGCATTTGGGCTTTCATGGCCAATTGTCAAGAATTTTGGCAACTTGAGGATCCTGTAGTGCAGTACTGAAAACAAAACTTAAGCCAGTTGCCCTGCATGAGGCTGTTTTATTATTGAAATAAAACCTGGGGTGGTTATTGTGTCCTGTGTGGGCAAGTGTACCCTCCCAGGCTGGACCCATAGCCAAATCCGACATCTTGTTCTCGGTCAGGCCAGCGAGGAACTTTATATAAAACATTACAAGTGTCGCTGGCTCAGACCTAAACTTAAGTTAATACACAAACATGGCAGAGGGCATGACTCCTAATACTATCACTGTGATGATTTTTATGTGAAAAAAGACAGAATTTTTAATGATGACATTGCCGACACGTGTAAAATGAGTATGACACACTTGGATGACGACGTAGCATGTTATGTACTTATTTATATGTATGTATGTGTGTGCAGTTTGTTAGTTTTGATGTACGAAAGTGGTGTGTGTTGACAGGAGAAAACTTGGACTTAACTGGCATGATTGAATGGTACATTTTTTAAGACAATATATTTCGCTGTCTACCATCCAAAATTTCCCCCAGAGAAAACAAACATTGTACCAAGTAGTGTGGACTTTCATAGATGCCCACAGAGCTCTTGTGAGGTGAAGCTTAAGAATTTACACTTCAAGTTGAAATGCTTGGTGAACAACAGCATAAGAGCACCGGATTTTTTCTTTCTTTTTTATACTTCTTGGTGTATGTAGGACCTTTTAAAGATCATTTTAAAAGGTCTTGATCAGATACAAAGTATAAATATTGGAATGTAGACTTCTTCAAAATTTTTTGAGGTAAACGGCAGTTTGCAACCAAGACAATATTTTGATCTGCAGAACTTTTGAGCTGATATAATATGCGTTTGGAAACTCAAAGAACAAATTCTAAATATGTTGATATTATTTTAAGAAATTAATTGGTTTAGAATGGCTAACTGTTGCCAGAAGAATTTTTGGGCGTTCACTAGTAAAATGTGATTCTGGTTTACCAAAGTATCTTTTCCTAGAGATGGGCATTGTGTGTGAGTGTGGCCTGTTGTGTCATATTTGAAATGGGAAAAACTTTTTCAATTTCATTTGTTATGTAGCTATAACTCAGGTGCATTTTTATCCATGTTTGGTTCTGTGTTGATGATGTTAAGTTTTTATCATAGATTCATTTTAATTCTGATGGAAAACAAAGATTTGGTTTTGAAATTTTCTGATATGTAAAATAAAAAGAAAACAACACATGCGAAGTTGTTTGAGACATTTAAAAAATTTTTTTTTGTTTTTGACCCAATCAGCACTGTCGTCTTGTTTTGTTTTATGATAGTTCAGGTGTTAAAGTGGTTGAGCTGTCCCCTTGTTGTATGTTTAGTGTTGAACCCTGATTTTAAACTGTAGAATGCACTTGTGCTGCAGTCAGTAGACCCCTACAGTTCGCGATGAGGATCATCCTTAAAAGGCAATGGTTTTTTTGTTTACACCTATAAAAGTTTTATCAGGTTTTCATTCCAGAATATTCAATCCAATCTGGTCAACAACATAAGAGTTTGGGCCATGTACAAAGTAGCCTTGGGCAGAGTTTTCATGTTTGCCTTGACATCCATCCAAATGTCTCCAAGGATCTAACTCAGAGCACTAAAAACTAACTGCCAATCCATCTTTGAAACTTCTGTCAACACTGCATTTACAGTTTTACACATAATATATAAATATTGACATTGGAATAAATCACGAGATTTTCAGGTTTCATCTACAGGGCCAACTGCCGTAAGCCGATGAACCTGCTAAATTTTTAATACATGTACCATATTGCCAGAGTCAGAAATCAGTTTCCAATAAAGATATGCTTTGCTGGAGTTGACAGGTTATTGTATGCTCCAATTTACCAAAATTATATAGGATACCCACTTGCCACTAAAAACCTTTGGAATGGCACAGTTATTTCCTTTTGGCAGCAATAGAGTGAGAAGTTAGAATGATGAACAAGTGTTCATCAAGGAGTGGGCAGTCTTTCAAATACTCTACCATTTCTCAGTCAAGAACATCAAGCCAGGGAAATTTAACCCTTCAAATGCCAAAGCAGGACTGCTATAGCTTTTTTTAATTGTCCATGTAACTTTTTTGATTTGAGTATTGTGATTATTTGAAAGATAATTAGGAAACTTTGAAGCCAAATATCTAAAATCCCTTACTTTACAGAACTAAATTGCAGCTATCATAAATAAGATTAGTCATGACAATGCACTGTGGGCGTTCGGTGGGATAAAGCTTGTGTTGTCAAAGGAAATTCTGTTTCGTTTGTGTTGCACTTGTTCTCTGTTTTTTGGTTTCTGTTATGACGGATTTATTACTTTTTTGCCTATAAAGTTTTATGTTTATTTGCATTACTGCGCATTTTTGTGCAGATCTGTGAGCATACAATATGAGAAAATGTGTTGTTTTTATTCAGATTTCCTGAAAATTTATCCAAAAAATGTTAACGTCAGTATTAACATTGAATGTGTCTGTTAAAAAGATACATTAACAAGACTTATTAATATTAGTTTGGGACTGTGTTTATTACAGAAGGTTTTATCTCATAAAGTGCAAGTTTTATGTAGTGTTTTTGTGAATGGTTCAGATTCTGCGTGTGTTTTTTGTACTGTAAATAGGCCAAACACTGTCTTGTCAATGGGGAGGAAGGGGCAATGGTTGTACATAATCATTACAAAGGTGCACATTGTATCTTGAAGAGTTTATTTATTGATAATTAAGCTCATGTGAAAGAAACATCAAGAGATGTGGATGTGTCAAATCATGTAGATGTATGAATGATAGACAGATTTCCTTTTTTGTTATCCATTGGAGTGAAAGAGAGGTGAAAGAGAGAAGAAAAAGAGATGGGTTATAAATATCAAAGTAGCCTATCTCATCTATTTGGAACCACATCATTTCATGCATGTCCATTTCCATAGGCCAGTTATTCATCCATGATTTTTATGTTGATTTTTAATTTCCCAGTCATTTGTATGGAAGACGGTCAACATGAAATCAATAGGCAGGGTGAAACAGGATTCCTGCACTACCCTGGAATTACATAAGGGTCTCTGGAAGTAGCGGACTAGATTTGGAATTATGGGGATCCGTAGAAGTAGTGGATTAGCCCTGGAATAGGTCTGGAAATACGGGGATCCCTGGAAGTGGAGGAATAGGTCTGGAATTATAGGGATTCTTGGAAGTAGAGGGATAGTTCTGGAATTTAGGCTGGGGTTCAAAAGCATTAAAAATGTGTGGGGAAAATCTGAACAAAAAAAGGTAAATACTCATTTTCTTGCATTTAAGTCACCCTGGAAGTTAATTAATATCTTTAGCCCTGGAAAACCATTCTCAAAAGATGTGCAGGAACCCTGGTGAAAACTTTCTAGTGTCATTTTGTTCTGTTCTCAAATTTACTACCTATAATAGCAGGAAATTTAGTATCCAATGGAAGTTTTGAATGTTGGTAATTTGGATGCGCATGATTTGCAGAGCAATGATTGAAACCTGTGACTGCTGATTACTACAACAAATGTTTTAAAGTTAATCAAATTTTATTTGAATGTTATAAAGTTTGAAGTTTTCTTGTTGGTTGTTGTTATTGTTTTGCTTTTTTTTTTTTCTTTTTCTTGAGAAGGAAGATTAAATTACATGTATGAATAACTGAAGGGGGTAGTTCTGTACCATGCCTAAGTCCACTAGGACTCTAAAAGAAACAGTAAATAGTTGTGTGTAAAGATCAGCAAGTATGTCTTTTGGGCAAAACACACTGACCTAGTGCTATTATTATTAATATCAGGCACTTTAAAAGAACTGATCTGAATTTCAGCTTTTTGAGACTTGGGCATGATAAACAAAGTTCCAAGCCCTTCAATTCTATTTTAGTAAAATTTCAGAATCAGCTGTTTCAATCAGGGATGGGAATTCTCAGGAAATTTCCTGATTTCCAGATTTTTAAAATCTATTTTCCTTCGTAAACACAGTTTGTTGCCCAGAATGTGAACTGGCCTTAGTGTAATTTGCGGTTGATAGTGACACTTCACATCAAAAGTTCAGGAAATTTTTGTTTTAGTAGTTCCCATCCCTGTTTCAATGCTGTCATTAATAACTACTGGGCAGTGTTTGGTCATGTCTGGTAGTTTTTCAGAATGATTTTATATTTGGTCCAAGGGGTTTGATTTTCAATATTGTCCTATGTTTTAAAAGTTTTACCATGGACTTCTTATTCTTAATATTTGTAGAGACTTCAAGATTTTATCAAAATGCATCCAGTTACATGTACTGGATCAGAAAGGAGTTAATAATTCAAATTTTATGAAAGTGGTTTGCTGTTTGTTGAAGGAATGATGTAAGGAGGACGTATGTGCTAAGTTGAACTGTAACCAGTGTAAAAAAAAAAAATGACCCCAGATTTGTGATTCTGTTTTTAGTCATTTTCATCACTTTTGTGTACTGTTTTTGCTGCCAGTTGTAATCTTCTTTCACTGACATAATGAGGGCATGTTTACCCGCCTTACCAGTTTGGACATGACAGTGTTTGTGAAATTTATCCACCACATATTGACATAATTTCATAAAAATTCATTTTACAAGTTTCCATGATGATGCTAGTTTTCATAATTCTTTAGAAATGAAAAAAATAATGGGTATGAGCAATTGTCAAAAGGTGGGACTGAAAATGTCACTCTTGACCTCAATTACAAAGTAACTCAAGTATTGCTTTTAAGTGGATTATACGGACATTGAGGGTCTATGTGATCATAATTTATGTATTAGATTTAGAAGATAGTTAAACAGCTTCCAGATCACTTCAGCTCCTAAAACAAAGAACCAAGCTACCTGTGTCTGCATGATGGGGATGACACAATGAGTTGATGCTGTTAGCATTTAAAAAAAAAATTTTTTTGAGGTCAAGCAGTTTTGTTTCATCATAAAATTACTGAAATTTTACATCCGGTTTCAAGTATATGCCTTGCTGGAGCAGTGTTGCTTATGGCTGAAGAGGCCATTGTGGGAGTGACAACAGTCTCTACTGCAGTGGTCGCATTTGTGGGTGGTCTGGGATCTAGTGGGGTGGTGTCAGTGTAGATGTCCCATGAAACAGGGTCATTATTCAGAAATTTGATGCAGAAAACTGTTCTTTGAAACAAACACTGAATTGTATGGAAAATCATGTGTGGAGATTGATTTTACAAACACTGGCATGATGAAAGACATCACTAAGATGAATGAAGTCAGAAATATATCAGTACAAATTGCATTTTATGTACAATTTACAAGGTTTCTGTTCTGAATGTAATGCTGGGTGAAATGGCAATCCTCAGACTTGATTGGGATCACTAAGAGCTTTATGTGATGATCTTATCGGGGCTCAAGGATTTACATGGAATTTTGCAAATTTCACCATATCTGTGGCTTGCTTCATGTCACTGTTATAGTAGGCCTACATAAACGCACATTTGCTTTTAACAGATTTGCATGTGCATGTAGGTTTATGGTTTGTGTTACTTCTGTCATCCAAAATTGTTATGCTGACCATTATGCTGTATACGACAGCAGAACATGTACGCTTGCAGAGATTTGTATTTTGGCATGTCAGCTGAGCAGCTTGCGCACTCATTAAGATCAGCTGTAATTCAAAAAGAACAATTGAAACTCTTTGGAAAACAAAACATATCACTGTTCCCTGAAACTAGTAATTGGTTTTGGCTACTTTTCAGGAGAAGCAAAAAAAACTTTTAAATAATTGGTCTAGCTAAGGTGAATTTTTGAAAATTTGCTATTCGGTTATTTTTCGGCCCAGAAGTTCACCGATTGTCTGATGTGGCTGTGAATGTAGTTGAATAAACAAAAATCAGTTTTTCGAATTGGCCCTGGAACTTCCAACTAAAGGCAGGATAAGATTCAAAATTTCATAGGACCACAAGTTCTCTGACATCAAGTGAAGCAAACCAACACTGACAGGCAGCATGCCTGAGCTCAATAGTTTTCAGGCTTGTTCACATATATACGAGCGTTGTTTTATGTCCAGTGCCAACCGCAGTAGTGACCTATCGGCCAGATAGTTATCAGAATTGCTATTTCATCCCTGGTAGCCACAAGTGTTGTTGTCGTTGTTGCTATGGTAACTCAGAAACCACCAGGAGAAGTTGTTGAAAGATTTGGTGTCTCACCTTGTTGTGAAGAACGAGCATTTCATTCATTTCCATTCTTGGTGTCATGATGTGAAAACCTGCTGACACAAACATGAGGAGGAATGATTATTTTCACATGTAAAGGGTTCAGGCGGCTGCTAAAGTGGAATTACCTGGATTTCTTCAGGGTTTGTAGCAGACTTTGAAAACAAACAAAAACAACTTGAAAACAGTTCAGCATCCTTGAAACTCCTTGAAAGGAAAACCCAGAACAAAAACCCCCAAAATATTTTTTAAAATGCTACCAAAAACAGCAGAAAAAACCTGGTGGCATATGACATACAAACTCTCTATTTCTCATATGACAGCAATTTATTTTTACTTTGACAATAACTGCACTTGAAAAGCTTGTGAAAGCACTCAATTTACACATAAAATTTGGCTATGAACTCTGCTTGAAGTGGATTTGCAAAGCCTTGAACTACATTTAACCTTACATTTTGCAAAATGGCAATGAAAAACTCTTTAAAAAAACTTGACAGTGGTCAAAGCATAATCCAAACTTGACAAGAAGAGTTGGAAGACCAACATTCATTGTAACTTTAAAGGGTATGTACCTGAAGAGTTTAAAGTCACCCTAAATATTGGTTTCAGGCCCTCCGATCACAGCATTTCAGTCATGCATGTGTACATTCTCCTCATATTTTGCGCTGTTTAGGCTTTTTAAGTGTCAGGGTCTGTTACAGAACTTGAACTGTGGTGTTTTCTGAGTTAGCAGCAGGCATGGGAGAAATCAGCCAGTCAGCATCAACATTTGTCTAGTTGTTTGACAACAATTTCTTATTTTCAGAATTTCAGATAGAAATGACCCCTGAATTAATACTTTTTTTTGTCGTTAATCGTTTTAACAATTATTTTGTGTCTTGGTGTAGTTGAACAGCGGCTGTCAGTGAGAGAGTAGTTAAAACAATTTGTATCAGATGGACAACTTCAGGAAATTGTGTGGATTACATGAATGTCACTCAAGTTGTGATCATCAAATATTCAGCCAGTCATTATAAATCATGAATGATAAGATAACTTCGGCACTTTGTTTTGGCAAATATTTGAATGGCTGTCAGTAGCACTGAGATCAGACATATAATTTTGATAGAGCTTTTCAAGCAAAAGAAGTAAAACATGTTCCTTTATTCTCCTTGATTTTAGTTGGTCTTTGATTGGTATTTCGTGCACTATATCACACTTAGGCTACAGAATAAATATTATTACTGATCAGTGCAGGAGAACTGTAAACGTATTTATAATGATCAAGCACAAATTCCAGGTATAAAAAAAATTAATTTCACCAGTTGATGACCAGACTATGTCCAAAATTGGCATTTTGAGAAAAATTAGCCAATTCTGGCCCATTGACAAAATTTTACAAACTTATGCACATGGACATCCAGAATTGGGTTGCCGGGGTTTTGAAAATTGCACTTTTACAGCATAAATATTCATAGGCATTATAGAATGTTACAATATCCAAATTTGATTACAAACAGAAATATTAGCCAATATGGACATTGTCAGTTGTGGTTGTCAGCCGACAATTTGGACCAGTGTTTTGAGAGTTAAGCTTTTGATTTGTGGTCCCCGCACCAACTTTTGTTTGTTTTGTGTGTTAACTTGCTCAGCTCTTTCAGTGGCCAGACAAGGGCATGTACAGCTCAGCGGTTGCCTATGCATGCTTTCTGGGCCCTTCTTGTTTGACCTTTTTTTTCCCCCCTTTGTCCTGCGCTCTTTCATTCAATGACATGCGGATGTGTGCACAATGATTATTTTGATCTGCAGTTGTCCAGTGTGAAAGACAGTAAGTGTATTGGTTGAAGGAAAGAATTCACTGACAAATGAGTATATATATGATTTGATTTGTAATCATTTGCACAAGTATCTTAACCTGATTTTCAAGTTCATCGGAAGAGAGGTTTGCTAGTATTACCATTCTAAGTTCATTATGACATTTTTGACACATGAAAATGTTCATTGATTTGTCTTTTCAGCATGGGCCATAATAGTCAGAAGCATTACTTAGCCTAGCAGACTGCCTACCCTACCCTGCTTTATATAAAATGCTAGTTGGCCCCTTGACGGGGTGAATATATTGTTATGATATTTCTGTTGATTTTCTACCACTACCAGCCGTGTGTAAAAAGAAGCGCAGAAGAAAATCCAATCACACGCTTCTACTCAAAGAAAATGCGTTTCTTCTGTGGCAAAAATTGTAAGTGAATAAGTATACTGTAATATCAAAGGCTGTTTATCCAAAATGGGTGCATCCTTGAAATTTATTGTCAAAAATTGTTGCAGTACAAAAAATTTAATAGTTTTTGATCACTTAATTATGTTTACATTTAGCTGCATTATGGTATGATACATCAAGGTTTCAGCCTGCAAGTCTAAGCATTGCTTTTTGTATCTATGGCTCTATGTTAATTCTGAATGTCACTTAGGATAGTCTTTTACTATTGGTTGACAATTACACAGGTGGGAATCATCTTTCTGAAAGCTGTCCACAGAGCACTATCAGTATCAAGATATTTGTTTGCTCTCAGCCATTGTATATCCAAGTACTACCATGTATTCATAAAAATACAAAATATATATGCAAGTTCACTGCTAGGTTCAGGCCTCTGGAGTGGTTTCAAGTACATTTTCAGCACCATAATTTTCCAAATCCCACCTATGGTTTGTGTTGCTACCAACTGTGAAAATGCACTGTTATATTCTGTTTAAAAAACTGTTATAGAATTAAACAATTCAACATTCATGTAATTCTTATAGGACCCAGTGACACTATCGCATGTACATTTTTATCTGTCACTTGTCAGCTTTTTCTTCCATTATTAAACAAATTTGTATGGGTTTTTGTTATTTCATGGATGGAGACTCAGACACTTTATTTTCTTACATTGTGTTTAAAAAGAGACTTTGCCAGTATAGTTATAATGTTAACTGTATAGCAGTATAAATTTGTGACAAGTGTCAGTCAATCCATTAATAGTATAAATAATAGCACATATGTTCAAGCCAGTGACTGTTTAACAGTATAATAATGATATGTAGTTACTTTTTTTTTTTTTTTGGCGAGAGATCATTTCAAAGTTTTTTGGTCCCTTTTGTTATTATTGGATGCTGCAAAAAGTATTTCTGCTTTTAACTTCAAAAGTAGTAAAGATCTGAACAGATCACTTTGTGAGAATACAGATAAGGTAGGCCTACTCCTGATTCAAAACCACAAAAGTCATCAATATGCCAGTATGTGAGATGGTTGGTGATTTCTTCCCAAAAAAAGGAAGTTCTTATTTCACCAGAAAAAAACAAGTCGATGGTGTCAGGAGCAAACCAGTCAAGTCGAAATATGCAAATTTTACAAGAGAAACAAAAAACTGCCAATAAAACAAACAGAAAATGGACCTAGCTGGTTTGATCACACCCTTATTTTGAGTATTTCTACTGGATAATGGTAACTGCTACTTTTCCATGTGATGCAGGATTCCAAGCTTCGTAAATTGGCACGATATAAAGTAATATGAAATTTTTAGACTTGGCCGGTTTGCGCCCGACACCATCGAAGTATTAGTAGTCATATTTGTTTAGGGATTTGGGTTTTGCATTTTTGCACATTTGTACACACGAAAGGCTTTTCAATTTTTAACAGTTGGTCATTATAACTGATTCATTGTCATCTGTCAGATAGATCTACACAGCGTTAACATTTCCATAAGTTTTGTTGGGTTTTTTAAAAATAATTTTTTCAAGTGTTTGTTAGTGTGGGAGCGAGATCAGTGCCTGTATTTATTGTGTACATGTAGAGTATGCCTGGGCTAATTGTGGACTGTTACATACATGATTGTGGACTGCTATTACAGGATTTTGGTTCATTATGTTTCCTGCTTGTTGTCCATTTTCCCTGAGAGATTTGCTCTGTTTGTTTACCCAGGACGTTGTTCGGTACGTATAGTTGGTTTGGTTTGGATTTTGGTTGACCCTTCAAGTACAGGGCATTTTGTAATTATTTTTTGGAGGGGTGAGGGTAAAGATTTGACATCAGTAGATTTTGATCACGAAGTGACACAATGCTTAGTAATAGTTGCAGTTTCTTACCATTTTAATAACAGCTGATTGCAAGATTCATGTCATATATATACATCAAAGTTAGAGATTTTTCTAAAGTTATGAAAAGTGATGCAAGAAAAATTTTAAGGAATGAAATGGCAGTTTCAATTCAATTTTACAAATACACTTAATGAAAAAGGGCACATGGGGATAGTGGGTGACTTGACAGTTTAGTCGCCAGGAGTTGACAGCCTAATCTAGGAACCTTTTATGTCCATATATGAGGAAATGTATGGGTCATCCATATAGTAGGTGGGCACCAAGGCAAGGGGTAGCGTACGTAGGCTTTGCCAGTTATGGTGTTGGTAGTAAATTTTAAAAATTTAGTTTTATTTACTTTTTATTTCAGCAAATAATGTTAGTTCATGCAAAATGCCATTTAAAATTTTCAACATTAGGGCTTTATCATGGGTATTCAACATTCTGACGGCTGTACATTCATAGCAGGGATAATACATGTAGCCTGCCGAAGTTCTTGGAATGTGTACATGGAGGGGTCACAAATAGCCCAAATAGGAGTGTGCCTACTGGATAGATGGCCCCAGTGTTGAAGACAATGAGAAAGTTGATGAAACTGTTACTGTGTTGTCATGGATGCAAGCTTGTACATAAATTTGTTCACTGACATGTGTACATTGTCCATCTTTTGTGTGAACTGCATACAGAAATTACCGATGTTCCAATAGTTAACACTGGAGATGTTCATGGCTTGTGTGAGTGGTGTTATTTTGTGAATACCCTGTTGGATTATTACTATTTTTTTTAGTGAGATGTGTTAGACAAAAAACTGGAAGATTAATTTGTGTTGAGCGAGTATGGAATGCCATTGTGCCAGTTTACATAAAATTGTACACGATTGTGTGTTGGGATGATCAGAGTAAGCTAGGAATGTTTGAGCCATAATAACTTAAGTGAATCTGTTTTATTCCATTTGTTTTTCAATACTTTTACCTGTGTACATAGCACGAAATTAATGAATGATGAAAATAAAGAAAATTTTAATGCAAGTGCTGGTCAGTTTTGGTTGTAGTTTCTTCTTCACTGTTGTTTGTTGGTCTCGTCATTAGCGAAAGTTGGACTTTTAGCGTGTTTGGTCATGTTTGTTCTATATATGACGTACTTTCCTTCAGTGTTTATTGTATTCTTTAGATTGTTGATCTTTTCTTTTAATACTTTCCTCCGTTTTTGTTAATTTTGTCATCAGTGAAAGTTGGACTTCTTGAGTGTTTGTTGTACCTTCCTTTAAATGTCCGTTTTTTGTGTTCGTTAGTTCGTTGGTCTTTCATTATACTTCCACCGTGTTTGTTGGTCTTTGTTATGAGCGAAAGTTGGACGTTTAGAGTGTTTGTTGTACCTTCTTTTAATGTTTGTTTGTTGATCTTTCTCCTTTACTTTCCTTCCTGTTTGTTGATCTTGTCATTGTCATAGCGAAAGTTGTACTTTCAGGTCAGGGGGCGCAATACTTGACTTGCCCAGGGCGCTGGTAACCCTCGCTGCACCACTGCGTTCAAGATGATCTCAAAGTCTGGACACACATGCCACGTCAAAAAAAGGGGAAAAAATGCTTCCAACGTTAAAAAAAAAAA
Organism: Onchidella celtica; assembly: GCA_963931925.1. Classification (NCBI taxonomy): domain Eukaryota; kingdom Metazoa; phylum Mollusca; class Gastropoda; order Systellommatophora; family Onchidiidae; genus Onchidella; species Onchidella celtica. The sequence goes on from OZ007581.1 coordinate 16,432,181, forward strand.
AAAAAAGTGTTGACACAGTTTAATGTTTAAAACACAGAGACTGTTCCATGTCACCGTCTCTTTGTGCATTTATCGCCCTAAAGCTTTATTGAAATTGAAAAAAAATTCTACGGGGGTTTGGACACCCCAATTCCTCATACAGACCCAGAATTAGGCATGTACGTGTTGTATTATGATCTTGCAGAGAGCTGATATGTACGATGGTTGTCGTGTTGTTGTTGTTTCCCCAATGTTTATGGCGTTGTTTGATCTTCAACCGCTGCCGCATACACCGTGAATTCAAGCATGGAGTGAATTTTTCCTATATTTCGTGATTCCAACAGGCGCCTTCCGAAGGGTTTTATTTTTCATTGTTTGTCGGGGACTTCCGTCAACTAGGGGGCGTCACTGATTTTAGCCTTTTCCCTCACGGAAAGAAACGAACATTCTGAATTAACCAAATTCTAAGTAAAGACTACATTCTGTTGTTGATTCATATAAATTATGTTTATACATGATGTAGTTACTGTTCAGACCTGATTTGATGTTGTTTTTTTCCCCGCACGTCGAAATTTCTGTCATTTCCACAAACAGACGTTTTTGTTTTTTTCTTTTTGTTATGACTGTCATGTTGATTTCGTCAGATGATCGTCCAAGCTTGCACAGAACAGATCTGTTAATGGTTATTTTAAATCTTGATAAAGTTCCTTACTTTTCCTCGCAAGATACCAGTTACTTGTTCTATCTCCTCACCTATCCTCTCAACACGACCACGGCCCTCCTCTGACGAAACATTTCTTCACCTTAGACCTGGGACTGTTTCCATTCGTCTGTACTCCTGCTTTCTTGCTGATGTCGTCCACGTTGACCTGCGTGCAGGCGTCGACTGGCGGCCTTGGAGCGAGGGGACTCCTTGGTCTTGCGCAGTCGTCGATGTGGAAGTTTCTGGAATTCGCGCTGACAGTACGATTCTTGGTGCATGGCGGGACGATTGAGCGCCTGCCGGAATCTCTTCTGAACGGTTTTCTCTGACATAGAGACGACCCCGTTTGAGTCTCTTCGCAGTCGCAGATATCTGTAGGATTAACTTGCCCGCCAAAATGACTGCACGTGAACTGTTTGGATGCAGGATCTCTCATACTAGGACATGCACAGTCCTGCCAAGCCATGTATTTGTAGAGACGGCCTTTCAGACACACGCCGGCCTTCAAGCAAGGATCCGTCTGACTCTGTTTGCTAGGGCAAATGTTGGTGGCTTTTACTTGCATGGCAAAGTTTCGAGCAGTGCGCTCTTCGAAACTAGCGGGCGGATCCGGGCACTCGCAGTCTAGCAGTGCGTCGTTCCGGTAAACTTTTCTGTATGGTGGGGGTCGCCGCCTGCCTTTCAGGGCCGTTTCAGGTTCCCACATGACGTGTTCCCATGTCTGACTGGACTCATTGATGGCGATGTCGGTGGCGCAAACTTGTTGACGGAAGTGGGAGCAGTCGTATCTGGTGGGAGAAATCAGATCTGTCTATCTATCTATCTATCTATCTATCTATCTATCTATCTATCTATCTATCTATCTATCTATCTATCTATCTATCTATCTATCTATCTATTTATCTATCTCTCTGTCTGTCTGTCTGTCTGTCTATCTATCGATCTATATCTCTATCTATCTGTCTATCTATCTATCTATCTATCTGTCTATCTCTCTATCTATCTATCTATCTATCTATCTATCTATCTATCCATCCATCCATCCATCCACCCACTATCTATCTATCTATCTATCTATCTATCTATCTATCTATCTATCTATCTATCTATCTATCTATCTATCTATCTATCTATCTATCTATCTATCTATCTATCTATCTCTCTGTCTGTCTGTCTGTCTATCTATCGATCTATATCTCTATCTATCTGTCTATCTATCTATCTATCTATCTGTCTATCTCTCTATCTATCTATCTATCTACCTGCCTTATTGTCTGTCTGTCTGTTTGTTTGTCTGAGTTTTGAGTTTGGAGACAGCACGTCGACACGATAACGGTCACATTGTGTTAGAAAAATAGCAAGACAATAGACAGACTAACAGAGCGCTAGGACAGAAGGAGACACTAGCAGAATCGCCCACTAACCAGCCGATGCCTATGTGCCCAATATGTAAGTACTCATGAAGACAAAGACAAACATGTAATACTAATTAATAGTCAGGATGACACTGGCAGGAGAAGAATTATCTTAGATTTAGTTCCATGTTCTTTCTTTCTCTCTCTCTCCTTTCTGACCTTGTCCCCCCCCCCCCACCTCCATTTCATCTCCTGAACTTACCTCCTTCTGTTCCTGCTCCTCTCTCTCTCTCTCTCTCTCTCTCTCCTACAGCATCACCACACTCATATTTTCTCCCCCCCCCCTCCCAACCGCACGTTTCACTCCTACCTATTGTCCTCCCCGTGTTTTTCAGGTTCACACCCTCAAGCACGGAGACATCCATGCACACTGACGCACTGGCCTAGTGGATAGGGCACTTGGAGAGGGTGCGAGAAATCCCATTTTTGAACGCGGTTTGAGTCTGAGTATGTGTGTTACGGCGCGTTGGCACAATAACGGTCACTATTCGCATTTCACGGTCTATTTGGGTACGTTATTGCATGTTTCCTTTTGTGGGCTCTAGATTTCACAGACAAGGTTAAACGGTTCCGTATTAATTTCACTTCATTGGTAAACATTCCGAAAGGTTATTTCGTAGATTGAAAAGAGTTTTGTAAATAAATGTGTATATAAGTCAAGAGACGCAAGCTCAAATGATATGGCCATGTTATGAGATCATCAGGGCTTGCCAAGACATTCCTGCAAGGCACAGTGCAAGGAGGGAGAAGGAGAGGCAGACAGAGGAACAGATGGGAGGACAATATCCCAGAATGGACGGGCTTGAGGTTAAGCGATACAATCAGGAGATCGGAAAACCGAGAGTATTGGAGGATGCTGGTTGCCAGATTACCTGTGGCGTCCCAAAATGGTCCACAGGACTACGGGATAGAGATAGAGATGGATACAATTTTTAAACTTGACCCTTTAAGCCATGATCTCCAGACCCTAATTTTACTCTGTACCTGAGCTCCTGGGTGGTTTTGTGGAAACCCAAGGGTAGGTTCATAAAAATGTCATGACAAGAAATCTAATGGCTCTTCGTCGTTGACGGTGTCCAATTCATCATCCTCTGGCTCACGTTCTAAATCACCGATTGGATAGTCCTCAGCATTTTCCGCATCTAATTCAGAGAAATCTTCGAAATTATCAATGATTTCCTTTACTGAGAATAATCTTTTACACTGGCGTTTCGTACCAGAAGTTCCGGGTTGAGTGTCTGCACGTTTCATGATGAAAAACACATGAAAATTCACTCAAAACTCAAAGAAAACACATTGGCGGTGTCAGGCGCAAACCGGCCAAGTCCAAAAAATTCATATTGCTTTAAATAGTACCAATTTATGAAGCCTGGAATCCTGCATCGTATGTAAAAGTAGCTGTTACCATTATCCAGTAGAAATACTCAAAATAAGCTTGTGATCAAACCGGCTAGGTCCATTTCCCATTAGTTTTAGCGGCAGTTTTTTGTTTCTCCTGTAAAATTTGCTTATTTCGACTTGGCCGGTTTCCTCCTGACACCATCGACATGCCGTGTGGGCGCAGACATCTTGTTTACCTTTCCCGGATGTAGTTTCTAAAAGGCGTCATCATTGTTCAAAGAAACTGCCTTGCCGCAGACTCTAAAACAAAGCGCATCTCCACGCCGTTTTTTCCGGTGGTACATCATATAGCTGCACGGGGGTTCCCACCGGTATACCGGTGCTACAGTCTTAAAGGGTTAAGTTGTAGATCTTAGCCCCATTTGGACAGGACAAGACGCACCGTGGAGGTTCAATAATTCTTTCATGAAGACACAGGCATAGTGCCCTCTGCGGATGTGCAAAAGTCTACACATTCACTTGAAATACGCTTTATTTGGTAGTTGGCAATTGAATGTCACACAATCGGAGGGATTTTCCCGCCTGAGTAAAAACAGGTGTATGCAGTGGTTATGACCCAGACGAAATTTAACTTCACCAATCTCTCGTGGTGTTTTTAAGGTACTCACTCGTCAATGGCGGGAATTCGGTCCAGGTCGCGTCTCTCACACGAAACACTCACTGTGCTGAAATAGGACGTCAAACCTCAGCTCAAAGAGGATCAACAACAACAACAAAAACTGAACAAAAAATTAAAATCACATCTACAACTTACTTGTTGACACTACAGGGTCCTGACGGATCTCTCGGTCTGGGACACTCGCAATCCTCAAAAGTAGTATCTTTCTTCGGATGTGCCTTCCTCAGCTGGTAGTCGAAGCGACAGAATGGCCCGTTGGCGCACAGGGATGGTCCTGTTTGCACTGACTCGGTGGAGCAGATATCGCGAGGGTCACACTGAACACCCTCGTCCACAAGATCTTGAGGACCCGCGGTACTCTGTGGTCTTGTGGGCTGACAGTCGCTGTTAATATCCCGGCATTTCCGAGGTTTTTTGCACCGGCTTCGTTCCAGGGAGCGTCGAGGGAGCTCGGGTCTCCGCTGACACAGCGACTCCCCGGTCTGGGCACTGTCTGCTCGCTGGATGTCTGTGGAAGCCACCTGGACCTCCGCGTCCTTCCTGGTGCCATCACCGTGGCGGATCCGAACAGGCTCCTCGCATTCGCGATAGATTCGGGACCTGCAAGGTTTCCTGGCGTCATCACCATCCCTACTGGAGAAATCGGGCGGTTCTGGGCTCGATCCCCGGCGTCTGGATTGGCCGCTCAAAGAGTCGTCCTTCTTGGAAGGGGAGGTCGGTCTGGCTCTCCGGCCATTTCTCTCGCCTCTGGAGCGACGCTGGTCGTCATAAGAGGTATTCATCCCGATCTAGTTTCTGGCAAACCCTGTGTAAAATGTTCCTCTGTTATGCACTGCCATACGCTAGCTGGATCTACGTGGATATTTCCTGAATTAAGAAAAAACAAAACCGTTCCCAAATTCGCCAAAATTCGACTGTTTACATTTTCAGGCGGTATCCCCCTATATTTGTGAACGCCAGAAATATCACAGCTTTACTCAAAGAGATGGCCCCATAATGTATTATACTATTTCACCATTGATGCTTTTTTTCCGTTCGTAAAAGACACTTTTATTCGCAGTTTACTTGAGAATTTCAGCTGCATCTGGTTAGTTTACTTTATTCCTACCATTTAGCACAACCTCGAGGGTTCTCTTGGTGTGAACAACACTCGCTTGTGCTGTCTAAAATCCTCTCAAGAAACTGAGAAAGTATTGTTTGTTCTTCGGTTGTTGTTGTTGTTTTTTGGTCATAAAACAGATTTGTTTGCGATTTATTTCAGGATTCCTGCTGCGCTGATTAGTTAAATATAGTTTACAGTTTTCTTACCATATAGCACCACTTTCACTTTAACAGATTCTCATAAATTTTAATCTTGGTGGCCAAAGTGTTTGTTGTCTAGTTTTTTTCCCCCCGACACTGAGAAAGTGGCAGAACAATTCCCGGTTTATTTCGTTTGCAAACTCAACAGTTTGTCTTGCTCAAGGGTTTGGATAAAAGGCACCATCATAGCCAGTGCTGTTTGTAGACAACTGTGACAGCTGGCAGAGCACGGCTGACCCTGACAATGAAGGAAATACTCTGGGATATTTCACGTATTCGATCCGCGTGGATGAAACACGAACTACCTTGACTGGCTGGGTTTTTCTGGCCGGCCCGCTTCGATATTTTCTCCTTTTCATATGGTATCGAGATGGGGATGAATCTCTGTGAGACGACAGTAGATGTATTGACGATGGATGGTTCCACTTCAGAAGGCACATCTTTGCTTATTCCCGGGTAGTGAAACAGTTGGCCGGATAGGGCAGATGGAACTAACGTTGTCGACTCTCCCTGCTTCCGTTCCTGATACAAGGAAATATAATAAAAGACACAACTATAATTATGTACATGCCTATATCGTTGGATATTTTTCGTATTGTTGTACATCATCATCATCATCATCATTGCCTTTCTCACCCTGGATCAGGGTATAGGCCACCAACAAACACTTTCCATCCCTCTCTATCATGGGCCAGCCTCTTTACATTATTCCAAGTCTTTCCGCTTCGTTGCACATATTGTTGTACATGTATGTACATTTTTGTCTAATGAGGATTGAAATTTGAAGAGTTGTGTAAAATCAAGGTTTGTTCAGTACGCTTCAAAATCGAAGCTCGCATTAATGCCCACGTAAAATACGCCTACATGACACTTATACAATACAATTAGGAGTGAGAGAACCACTTTCATGACGAAACCTCAAAATCGGCAAAATGCCACATACAACACTATGGCAAATACCCCTAGATAACAAAATTAATCATATTTTAAGGTCCATGGAAAATTTTTTGGTAATTCTTGGTACCAATGGCGGTTTCTTTAAGCTTATATTCGTGCACAAGATGCCAGAAGGGATCAATGCTATCTCTGATAGTGATATTCAGTAGTCAGTATGCACAAAAATTTAATGTTGTGCAATTTTCTTTCATATGACGAAAAGCATGTGTGAACTGAATGGTTGGATTAATGTAAACTGAAATTGTTTATAAGATAATTTTGGCATAGCTCATATCTCGAGACTAATAAAACGTCTGAAAATGATGCATGTGACTGTGAGATTGCATTCTACGCATTAACGTCTCTAGTTAAGACCGAAGCAACAGTTAACTGAGAGATTGTTTTGATTTTAAGTAAGTACAGTGTGTAATTATCAGTTAAAACATTATTTTGGGTACTAACCTTTCGCGCAAATATTACTTTCCAATGTGTACTGGTTGCAAAACGTGTGAGCACAGCTTAGAGGAAACTACAAACTACATTTGGGTTGAGACGAGGCACAGGACCATTGCAGCAAGTCATATGATACTGTATTATTGGTGAGTCGAGCCTTACCTTTCCGTTCAGAAACCGCCAGGATTGCGTGCGATATAACTTTAACAGATGTAAAATACTACATGTCTCCAAGGGGATAATGGAAGTTCGCTTAAGGGCAATTCTGTTTCCCCCTCCCCTCCTTCAAGGCGGAGGGAACAAAGAGGGAAATGGCAAGGCCGCCATACTTCATTCAAAAGGCGGAATTCTGGGAGCGTTCCTGATCACAAATTTTGGTTACGTCAACACAGTTTTTCTTGATGATTTTAACATGAAGTCGTGTGTGGACGTTCTGGACTGATGCGTTCAGTAATGCAGTTTGGTACATGGCTGAGTTTCTTTATTTTCAATGATCGCTCTTGTCTTTCTCAGAATTACCGGTTTACTTTTTTATCTTCTCTTTAAAAAGAGCTGTGGTTCCCTCGGGCCTCAGCGTAAGAATGGATGGATAGATGGGTGGGCGGATATATATGGATGGATGGTTGGATGATACATGGATGGGATCAACATTGATTTTCTCGAACGCTGTGTGTTGGATTTATTTGAAATTTTGCGCGGATGGATGGATGGATAGACGGACACACTGAAGGATGGCTGGGCTGATGGATGGATGGATGGATGGACGGACGAACTGAAGGATGGAGAGCGGATGGATGCATGGATGGATAGACGGACGACTGAAGGATGGAGGGCAGATGGATGGATGGATGGATGGATGGATGGATAGACGTACGAACTGAAGGATGGAGAGCGGATGGATGGATGGATGCATGGATGGATAGACGGACGAACTGAAGGATGGGTGGGCGGATGGATGCATGGATGGATAGACGGACGAACTGAAGGATGGAGGGCGGATGGATGGATGCATGGATAGATAGACGGACGAACTGAAGGATGGAGGGCGGATGGATGGATGGATGGATGCATGGATAGATAGACGGACGAACTGAAGGATGGAGGGCAGATGGATGGATGGATGGATGCATGGATGGATAGGTGGACGAACTGAAGGATGGAGGGCAGATGGATGGATGGATGGATGCATGGATAGATAGACGGACGAACTGAAGGATGGAGGGCAGATGGATGGATGGATGGATGCATGGATAGATAGACGGACGAACTGAAGGATGGAGGGCAGATGGATGGATGGATGGATGCATGGATAGATAGACGGACGAACTGAAGGATGGAGGGCAGATGGATGGACGGATGGATGCATGGATAGATAGACTGACGAACTGAAGGATGGAGGGCAGATGGATGGATGGATGGATGCATGGATAGATAGACGGACGAACTGAAGGATGGAGGGCAGATGGATGGATGGATGGATGCATGGATGGATAGACGGACGAACTGAAGGATGGGTGGGCGGATGGATGCATGGATGGATAGACGGACGAACTGAAGGATGCATGGATGGATGGATAGACGGACAAACTGAAGGATGGGTGGGCAGATGGATGGATGGATGGATAGACGGACGAACTGAAGGATGCATGGATGGATGGATAGACGGACGAACTGAAGGATGGGTGGGCGGATGGATGCATGGATGGATAGACGGACGAACTGAAGGATGGGTGGGCGGATGGATGCATGGATGGATAGACGGACGAACTGAAGGATGGGTGGGCGGATGGATGCATGGATGGATAGACGGACGAACTGAAGGACGGGTGGGCGGATGGATGCATGGATGGATAGACGGACGAACTGAAGGATGCATGGATGGATGGATAGATAGACGGACGAACTGAAGAATGGAGGGCAGATGGATGGATGGATGGATGCATGGATAGATAGACGGACGAACTGAAGGATGGAGGGCAGATGGATGGATGGATGGATGCATGGATAGATAGACGGACGAACTGAAGGATGGAGGGCAGATGGATGGACGGATGGATGCATGGATAGATAGACTGACGAACTGAAGGATGGAGGGCAGATGGATGGATGGATGGATGCATGGATAGATAGACGGACGAACTGAAGGATGGAGGGCAGATGGATGGATGGATGGATGCATGGATGGATAGACGGACGAACTGAAGGATGGAGGGCAGATGGATGGATGGATGGATGCATGGATGGATAGACGGACGAACTGAAGGATGGGTGGGCGGATGGATGGATGGATGGATAGACGGACGAACTGAAGGATGGATGGATGGATAGACGGACGAACTGAAGGATGGATGGATGGATAGACGGACGAACTGAAGTATGGATGGATGGATAGAGGGACGAACTGAAGGATGGGTGGGCGGATGGATGCATGGATGGATAGACGGACGAACTGAAGGATGGGTGGGCGGATGGATGCATGGGTGGATAGACGGACGAACTGAAGGATGCATGGATGGATGGATAGACGGAGGAACTGAAGGATGGGTGGGCGGATGGATGCATGGATGGATAGACGGACAAACTGAAGGATGGGTGGGCGGATGGATGCATGGATGGATAGACGGACGAACTGAAGGATGGTTGGGCGGATGGATGCATGGATGGATAGACGGACGAACTGAAGGATGTGTGGGCGGATGGATGCATGGATGGATAGACGGACGAACTGAAGGATGCATGGATGGATGGATAGATAGACGGACGAACTGAAGGATGGAGGGCAGATGAATGGATGGATGGATGCATGGATAGATAGACGGACGAACTGAAGGATGGAGGGCAGATGGATGGATGGATGGATGCATGGATGGATAGACGGACGAACTGAAGGATGCATGGATGGATGGATAAACGGACAAACTGAAGGATGGGTGGGCGGATGGATGCATGGATGGATAGACGGACGAACTGAAGGATGGGTGGGCGGATGGATGCATGGATGGATAGACGGACGAACTGAAGGATGCATGGATGCATGGATAGATAGACGGACGAACTGAAGGATGGGTGGGCGGATGGATGCATGGATGGATAGACGGACGAACTGAAGGATGGATGGATGGATAGACGGACGAACTGAAGGATGGGTGGGCGGATGGATGCATGGATGGATAGACGGACGAACTGAAGGATGGGTGGGCGGATGGATGCATGGATGGATAGACGGACGAACTGAAGGATGCATGGATGGATGGACAGACGGACAAACTGAAGGATGGGTGGGCGGATGGATGGATGGATGGATAGACGGACGAACTGAAGGATGCATGGATGGATGGATAGAGGGACGAACTGAAGGATGGGTGGGCGGATGGATGCATGGATGGATAGACGGACGAACTGAAGGATGGGTGGGCAGATGGATGCATGGATGGATAGACGGACGAACTGAAGGATGGGTGGGCGGATGGATGCATGGATGGATAGACGGACGAACTGAAGGATGGGTGGGCGGATGGATGCATGGATGGATAGACGGACGAACTGAAGGATGCATGGATGGATGGATAGATAGACGGACGAACTGAAGAATGGAGGGCAGATGGATGGATGGATGGATGCATGGATAGATAGACGGACGAACTGAAGGATGGAGGGCAGATGGATGGATGGATGGATGCATGGATAGATAGACGGAGGAACTGAAGGATGGAGGGCAGATGGATGGACGGATGGATGCATGGATAGATAGACTGACGAACTGAAGGATGGAGGGCAGATGGATGGATGGATGGATGCATGGATAGATAGACGGACGAACTGAAGGATGGAGGGCAGATGGATGGATGGATGGATGCATGGATGGATAGACGGACGAACTGAAGGACGGAGGGCAGATGGATGGATGGATGGATGCATGGATGGATAGACGGACGAACTGAAGGATGGGTGGGCGGATGGATGGATGGATGGATAGACGGACGAACTGAAGGATGGATGGATGGATAGACGGACGAACTGAAGGATGGATGGATGGATAGACGGACGAACTGAAGGATGGATGGATGGATAGACGGACGAACTGAAGGATGGGTGGGCGGATGGATGCATGGATGGATAGACGGACGAACTGAAGGATGGGTGGGCGGATGGATGCATGGGTGGATAGACGGACGAACTGAAGGATGCATGGATGGATGGATAGACGGACGAACTGAAGTATGGGTGGGCGGATGGATGCATGGATGGATAGACGGACGAACTGAAGGATGGGTGGGCGGATGGATGCATGGATGGATAGACGGACGAACTGAAGGATGGGTGGGCGGATGGATGCATGGATGGATATACGGACGAACTGAAGGATGGGTGGGCGGATGGATGCATGGATGGATAGACGGACGAACTGAAGGATGTATGGATGGATGGATAGATAGACGGACGAACTGAAGGATGGAGGGCAGATGAATGGATGGATGGATGCATGGATAGATAGACGGACGAACTGAAGGATGGAGGGCAGATGGATGGATGGATGGATGCATGGATGGATAGACGGACGAACTGAAGGATGCATGGATGGATGGATAAACGGACGAACTGAAGGATGGGTGGGCGGATGGATGCATGGATGGATAGACGGACGAACTGAAGGATGGGTGGGCGGATGGATGCATGGATGGATAGACGGACGAACTGAAGGATGCATGGATGGAAGGATAGATAGACGGACGAACTGAAGGATGGAGGGCAGATGGATGGATGGATGGATGCATGGATAGATAGACGGACGAACTGAAGGATGGAGGGCAGATGGATGGATGGATGGATGCATGGATAGATAGACGGACGAACTGAAGGATGGAGGGCAGATGGATGGACGGATGGATGCATGGATAGATAGACTGACGAACTGAAGGATGGAGGGCAGATGGATGGATGGATGGATGCATGGATAGATAGACGGACGAACTGAAGGATGGAGGGCAGATGGATGGATGGATGGATGCATGGATGGATAGACGGACGAACTGAAGGATGGAGGGCAGATGGATGGATGGATGGATGCATGGATGGATAGACGGACGAACTGAAGGATGGGTGGGCGGATATATGGATGGATGGATAGACGGACGAACTGAAGGATGGATGGATGGATAGACGGACGAACTGAAGGATGGGTGGGCGGATGGATGCATGGATGGATAGACGGACGAACTGAAGGATGCATGGATGGATGGATAAATGGACGAACTGAAGGATGGGTGGGCGGATGGATGCATGGATGGATAGACGGACGAACTGAAGGATGGGTGGGCGGATGGATGCATGGATGGATAGACGGACGAACTGAAGGATGGGTGGGCGGATGGATGCATGGATGGATAGACGGACGAACTGAAGGATGGGTGGGCGGATGGATGCATGGATGGATGCATGGATGGATAGACGGACGAACTGAAGGATGGGTGGGCGGATGGATGCATGGATGGATAGACGGACGGACTGAAGGATGCATGGATGGATGGATAGACGGACGGATTGATAGATGGATGGGCGGACATATGGATGGATAGTTGGATGATACATGGATGGGATCAACATTGATTTTCTCGAAAGCTGTATGTTGGGTTTATTTGAAATTTTGCACGGATGGGTGCATGCATGGATGGATGGATAGACGGACGAACTGAAGGACTGGTGGGCGGATGGATGGATGGATGGATGGATGGATGGATAGATGGATGGATGGATAGATGGATGGATGGATAGATGGATGGATGGATAGACGGACGAACTGAAGGATGGATGGATGGATAGACGGACGAACTGAAGGATGGATGGATGGATAGACGGACGAACTGAAGGACGGATGGATGGATAGACGGACGAACTGAAGGATGGGTGGGCGGATGGATGCATGGATGGATAGACGGACGAACTGAAGGATGGAGGGCGGATGGATGGATGCATGGATAGATAGACGGACGAACTGAAGGATGGAGGGCGGATGGATGGATGGATGGATGCATGGATAGATAGACGGACGAACTGAAGGATGGAGGGCAGATGGATGGATGGATGGATGCATGGATGGATAGGTGGACGAACTGAAGGATGGAGGGCAGATGGATGGATGGATGGATGCATGGATAGATAGACGGACGAACTGAAGGATGGAGGGCAGATGGATGGATGGATGGATGCATGGATAGATAGACGGACGAACTGAAGGATGGAGGGCAGATGGATGGATGGATGGATGCATGGATAGATAGACGGACGAACTGAAGGATGGAGGGCAGATGGATGGACGGATGGATGCATGGATAGATAGACTGACGAACTGAAGGATGGAGGGCAGATGGATGGATGGATGGATGCATGGATAGATAGACGGACGAACTGAAGGATGGAGGGCAGATGGATGGATGGATGGATGCATGGATGGATAGACGGACGAACTGAAGGATGGGTGGGCGGATGGATGCATGGATGGATAGACGGACGAACTGAAGGATGCATGGATGGATGGACAGACGGACAAACTGAAGGATGGGTGGGCGGATGGATGGATAGACGGACGAACTGAAGGATGCATGGATGGATGGATAGACGGACGAACTGAAGGATGGGTGGGCGGATGGATGCATGGATGGATAGACGGACGAACTGAAGGATGGGTGGGCGGATGGATGCACGGATGGATAGACGGACGAACTGAAGGATGGGTGGGCGGATGGATGCATGGATGGATAGACGGACGAACTGAAGGATGGGTGGGCGGATGGATGCATGGATGGATAGACGGACGAACTGAAGGATGCATGGATGGATGGATAGATAGACGGACGAACTGAAGAATGGAGGGCAGATGGATGGATGGATGGATGCATGGATAGATAGACGGACGAACTGAAGGATGGATGGCAGATGGATGGATGGATGGATGCATGGATAGATAGACGGACGAACTGAAGGATGGAGGGCAGATGGATGGACGGATGGATGCATGGATAGATAGACTGACGAACTGAAGGATGGAGGGCAGATGGATGGATGGATGGATGCATGGATAGATAGACGGACGAACTGAAGGATGGAGGGCAGATGGATGGATGGATGGATGCATGGATGGATAGACGGACGAACTGAAGGATGGGTGGGCGGATGGATGGATGGATGGATAGACGGACGAACTGAAGGATGGATGGATGGATAGAGGGACGAACTGAAGGATGGATGGATGGATAGACGGACGAACTGAAGTATGGATGGATGGATAGACGGACGAACTGAAGGATGGGTGGGCGGATGGATGCATGGATGGATAGACGGACGAACTGAAGGATGGGTGGGCGGATGGATGCATGGGTGGATAGACGGACGAACTGAAGGATGCATGGATGGATGGATAGACGGACGAACTGAAGGATGGGTGGGCGGATGGATGCATGGATGGATAGACGGACGAACTGAAGGATGGGTGGGCGGATGGATGCATGCATGGATAGACGGACGAACTGAAGGATGGGTGGGCGGATGGATGCATGGATGGATAGACGGACGAACTGAAGGATGGGTGGGCGGATGGATGCATGGATGGATAGACGGACGAACTGAAGGATGGGTGGGCGGATGGATGCATGGATGGATAGACGGACGAACTGAAGGATGCATGGATGGATGGATAGATAGACGGACGAACTGAAGGATGGAGGGCAGATGAATGGATGGACGGATGCATGGATAGATAGACGGACGAACTGAAGGATGGAGGGCAGATGGATGGATGGATGGATGCATGGATGGATAGACGGACGAACTGAAGGATGCATGGATGGATGGATAAACGGACGAACTGAAGGATGGGTGGGCGGATGGATGCATGGATGGATAGACGGACGAACTGAAGGATGGGTGGGCGGATGGATGCATGGATGGATAGACGGACGAACTGAAGGATGCATGGATGGATGGATAGACAGACGGACGAACTGAAGGATGGGTGGGCGGATGGATGCATGGATGGATAGACGGACGAACTGAAGGATGGATGGATGGATAGACGGACGAACTGAAGGATGGGTGGGCGGATGGATGCATGGATGGATAGACGGACGAACTGAAGGATGGGTGGGCGGATGGATGCATGGATGGATAGACGGACGAACTGAAGGATGCATGGATGGATGGACAGACGGACAAACTGAAGGATGGGTGGGCGGATGGATGGATGGATGGATAGACGGACGAACTGAAGGATGCATGGATGGATGGATAGACGGACGAACTGAAGGATGGGTGGGCGGATGGATGCATGGATGGATAGACGGACGAACTGAAGGATGGGTGGGCAGATGAATCCATGGATGGATAGACGGACGAACTGAAGGATGGGTGGGCGGATGGATGCATGGATGGATAGACGGACAAACTGAAGGATGCATGGATGGATGGATAGACGGACAAACTGAAGGATGGGTGGGCGGATGGATGGATGGATGGATAGACGGACGAACTGAAGGATGCATGGATGGATGGATAGACGGACGAACTGAAGGATGGGTGGGCGGATGGATGCATGGATGGATAGACGGACGAACTGAAGGATGGGTGGGCGGATGGATGCATGGATGGATAGACGGACGAACTGAAGGATGGGTGGGCGGATGGATGCATGGATGGATAGACGGACGAACTGAAGGATGGGTGGGCGGATGGATGCATGGATGGATAGACGGACGAACTGAAGGATGCATGGATGGATGGATAGATAGACGGACGAACTGAAGAATGGAGGGCAGATGGATGGATGGATGGATGCATGGATAGATAGACGGACGAACTGAAGGATGGAGGGCAGATGGATGGATGGATGGATGCATGGATAGATAGACAGACGAACTGAAGGATGGAGGGCAGATGGATGGACAGATGGATGCATGGATAGATAGACTGACGAACTGAAGGATGGAGGGCAGATGGATGGATGGATGGATGCATGGATAGATAGACGGACGAACTGAAGGATGGAGGGCAGATGGATGGATGGATGGATGCATGGATGGATAGACGGACGAACTGAAGGATGGAGGGCAGATGGATGGATGGATGGATGCATGGATGGATAGACGGACGAACTGAAGGATGGGTGGGCGGATGGATGGATGGATGGATAGACGGACGAACTGAAGGATGGATGGATGGATAGACGGACGAACTGAAGGATGGATGGATGGATAGACGGACGAACTGAAGTATGGATGGATGGATAGACGGACGAACTGAAGGATGGGTGGGCGGATGGATGCATGGATGGATAGACGGACGAACTGAAGGATGGGTGGGCGGATGGATGCATGGGTGGATAGACGGACGAACTGAAGGATGCATGGATGGATGGATAGACGGACGAACTGAAGGATGGGTGGGCGGATGGATGCATGGATGGATAGACGGACGAACTGAAGGATGGGTGGGCGGATGGATGCATGGATGGATAGACGGACGAACTGAAGGATGGGTGGGCGGATGGATGCATGCATGGATAGACGGACGAACTGAAGGATGGGTGGGCGGATGGATGCATGGATGGATAGACGGACGAACTGAAGGATGGGTGGGCGGATGGATGCATGGATGGATAGACGGACGAACTGAAGGATGCATGGATGGATGGATAGATAGACGGACGAACTGAAGGATGGAGGGCAGATGAATGGATGGATGGATGCATGGATAGATAGACGGACGAACTGAAGGATGGAGGGCAGATGGATGGATGGATGGATGCATGGATGGATAGACGGACGAACTGAAGGATGCATGGATGGATGGATAAACGGACGAACTGAAGGATGGGTGGGCGGATGGATGCATGGATGGATAGACGGACGAACTGAAGGATGGGTGGGCGGATGGATGCATGGATGGATAGACGGACGAACTGAAGGATGCATGGATGGATGGATAGATAGACGGACGAACTGAAGGATGGGTGGGCGGATGGATGCATGGATGGATAGACGGACGAACTGAAGGATGGATGGATGGATAGACGGACGAACTGAAGGATGGGTGGGCGGATGGATGCATGGATGGATAGACGGACGAACTGAAGGATGGGTGGGCGGATGGATGCATGGATGGATAGACGGACGAACTGAATGATGCATGGATGGATGGACAGACGGACAAACTGAAGGATGGGTGGGCGGATGGATGGATGGATGGATAGACGGACGAACTGAAGGATGCATGGATGGATGGATAGACGGACGAACTGAAGGATGGGTGGGCGGATGGATGCATGGATGGATAGACGGACGAACTGAAGGATGGGTGGGCAGATGGATGCATGGATGGATAGACGGACGAACTGAAGGATGGGTGGGCGGATGGATGCATGGATGGATAGACGGACGAACTGAAGGATGGGTGGGCGGATGGATGCATGGATGGATAGACGGACGAACTGAAGGATGCATGGATGGATGGATAGATAGACGGACGAACTGAAGAATGGAGGGCAGATGGATGGATGGATGGATGCATGGATAGATAGACGGACGAACTGAAGGATGGAGGGCAGATGGATGGATGGATGGATGCATGGATAGATAGACGGACGAACTGAAGGATGGAGGGCAGATGGATGGACGGATGGATTCATGGATAGATAGACTGACGAACTGAAGGATGGAGGGCAGATGGATGGATGGATGGATGCATGGATAGATAGACGGACGAACTGAAGGATGGAGGGCAGATGGATGGATGGATGGATGCATGGATGGATAGACGGACGAACTGAAGGATGGAGGGCAGATGGATGGATGGATGGATGCATGGATGGATAGACGGACGAACTGAAGGATGGGTGGGCGGATGGATGGATGGATGGATAGACGGACGAACTGAAGGATGGATGGATGGATAGACGGACAAACTGAAGGATGGATGGATGGATAGACGGACGAACTGAAGGATGGATGGATGGATAGACGGACGAACTGAAGGATGGGTGGGCGGATGGATGCATGGATGGATAGACGGACGAACTGAAGGATGGGTGGGCGGATGGATGCATGGGTGGATAGACGGACGAACTGAAGGATGCATGGATGGATGGATAGACGGACGAACTGAAGTATGGGTGGGCGGATGGATGCATGGATGGATAGACGGACGAACTGAAGGATGGGTGGGCGGATGGATGCATGGATGGATAGACGGACGAACTGAAGGATGGGTGGGCGGATGGATGCATGGATGGATAGACGGACGAACTGAAGGATGGGTGGGCGGATGGATGCATGGATGGATAGACGGACGAACTGAAGGATGCATGGATGGATGGACAGATAGACGGACGAACTGAAGGATGGAGGGCAGATGAATGGATGGATGGATGCATGGATAGATAGACGGACGAACTGAAGGATGGAGGGCAGATGGATGGATGGATGGATGCATGGATGGATAGACGGACGAACTGAAGGATGCATGGATGGATGGATAAACGGACTAACTGAAGGATGGGTGGGCGGATGGATGCATGGATGGATAGACGGACGAACTGAAGGATGGGTGGGCGGATGGATGCATGGATGGATAGACGGACGAACTGAAGGATGCATGGATGGAAGGATAGATAGACGGACGAACTGAAGGATGGAGGGCAGATGGATGGTTGGATGGATGCATGGATAGATAGACGGACGAACTTAAGGATGGAGGGCAGATGGATGGATGGATGGATGCATGGATAGATAGACGGACGAACTGAAGGATGGAGGGCAGATGGACGGACGGATGGATGCATGGATAGATAGACTGACGAACTGAAGGATGGAGGGCAGATGGATGGATGGATGGATGCATGGATAGATAGACGGACGAACTGAAGGATGGAGGGCAGATGGATGGATGGATGGATGCATGGATGGATAGACGGACGAACTGAAGGATGGGTGGGCGGATGGATGCATGGATGGATAGACGGACGAACTGAAGGATGGATGGATGGATAGACGGACGAACTGAAGGATGGGTGGGCGGATGGATGCATGGATGGATAGACGGACGAACTGAAGGATGCATGGATGGATGGATAAATGGACGAACTGAAGGATGGGTGGGCGGATGGATGCATGGATGGATAGACGGACGAACTGAAGGATGGGTGGGCGGATGGATGAATGGATGGATAGACGGACGAACTGAAGGATGGGTGGGCGGATGGATGCATGGATGGATAGACGGACGAACTGAAGGATGGGTGGGCGGATGGATGCATGGATGGATAGACGGACGAACTGAAGGATGGGTGGGCGGATGGATGCATGGATGGATGCATGGATGGATAGACGGACGAACTGAAGGATGGGTGGGCGGATGGATGCATGGATGGATAGACGGACGGACTGAAGGATGCATGGATGGATGGATAGACGGACGGATTGATAGATGGATGGGCGGACATATGGATGGATAGTTGGATGATACATGGATGGGATCAACATTGATTTTCTCGAAAGCTGTATGTTGGGTTTATTTGAAATTTTGCACGGATGGGTGCATGCATGGATGGATGGATAGATGGACGAACTGAAGGACTGGTGGGCGGATGGATGGATGGATGGATGGATGGATGGATAGATGGATGGATGGATAGATGGATGGATGGATAGATGGATGGATGGATAGACGGACGAACTGAAGGATGGATGGATGGATAGACGGACGAACTGAAGGATGGATGGATGGATAGACGGACGAACTGAAGGATGGATGGATGGATAGACGGACGAACTGAAGGATGGGTGGGCGGATGGATGCATGGATGGATAGACGGACGAACTGAAGGATGGGTGGGCGGATGGATGCATGGGTGGATAGACGGACGAACTGAAGGATGAATGGATGGATGGATAGACGGACGAACTGAAGGATGGGTGGGCGGATGGATGCATGGATGGATAGACGGACGAACTGAAGGATGGGTGGGCGGATGTATGCATGGATGGATAGACGGACGAACTGAAGGATGGGTGGGCGGATGGATGCATGGATGGATAGACGGACGAACTGAAGGATGGGTGGGCGGATGGATGCATGGATGGATAGACGGACGAACTGAAGGATGCATGGATGGATGGATAGATAGACGGACGAACTGAAGGATGGAGGGCAGATGAATGGATGGATGGATGCATGGATAGATAGACGGACGAACTGAAGGATGGAGGGCAGATGGATGGATGGATGGATGCATGGATGGATAGACGGACGAACTGAAGGATGCATGGATGGATGGATAAACGGACGAACTGAAGGATGGGTGGGCGGATGGATGCATGGATGGATAGACGGACGAACTGAAGGATGGGTGGGCGGATGGATGCATGGATGGATAGACGGACGAACTGAAGGATGCATGGATGGATGGATAGATAGACGGACGAACTGAAGGATGGAGGGCAGATGGATGGATGGATGGATGCATGGATAGATAGACGGACGAACTGAAGGATGGAGGGCAGATGGATGGATGGATGGATGCATGGATAGATAGACGGACGAACTGAAGGATGGAGGGCAGATGGATGGACGGATGGATGCATGGATAGATAGACTGACGAACTGAAGGATGGAGGGCAGATGGATGGATGGATGGATGCATGGATAGATAGACGGACGAACTGAAGGATGGAGGGCAGATGGATGGATGGATGGATGCATGGATGGATAGACGGACGAACTGAAGGATGGAGGGCAGATGGATGGATGGATGGATGCATGGATGGATAGACGGACAAACTGAAGGATGGGTGGGCGGATGGATGGATGGATGGATGGATAGACGGACGAACTGAAGGATGGATGGATGGATAGACGGACGAACTGAAGGATGGGTGGGCGGATGGATGCATGGATGGATAGACGGACGAACTGAAGGATGCATGGATGGATGGATAAATGGACGAAATGAAGGATGGGTGGGCGGATGGATGCATGGATGGATAGACGGACGAACTGAAGGATGGGTGGGCGGATGGATGCATGGATGGATAGACGGACGAACTGAAGGATGGGTGGGCGGATGGATGCATGGATGGATAGACGGACGAACTGAAGGATGGGTGGGCGGATGGATGCATGGATGGATAGACGGACGAACTGAAGGATGGGTGGGCGGATGGATGCATGGATGGATGCATGGATGGATAGACGGACGAACTGAAGGATGGGTGGGCAGATGGATGCATGGATGGATAGACGGACGGACTGAAGGATGCATGGATGGATGGATAGACGGACGGATTGATAGATGGATGGGCGGACATATGGATGGATAGTTGGATGATACATGGATGGGATCAACATTGATTTTCTCGAAAGCTGTATGTTGGGTTTATTTGAAATTTTGCACGGATGGGTGCATGCATGGATGGATGGATAGACGGACGAACTGAAGGACTGGTGGGCGGATGGATGGATGGATGGATGGATGGATGGATAGATGGATGGATGGATAGATGGATGGATGGATAGATGGATGGATGGATTAATAGATGGATGGATGGATGGATGGATGGATGTATAGATGGATGGATGGATTAATAGATGGATGGATGGATGGATGGATGGATGGATGGATAGATTAATAGATGGATGGATGGACAGATAGATGGATGGATGGATAGACGAACGGATTGATAGATGGATGGGCGGATATATGGAAGGATGGATGGAAAGATAGATGGATGGATGGATAGACGGACGAACAGAAGGATGGATGGGTGGATGGATGGATGGATGGATGGACTTGTCAACCAGCCTCGAGAGCCTTCAACACCAAGTTCTCAGGCTACAAAGGAAGAGACAGACCACGCAAAATATGGACTGAAGGAGTCAAACGAACCCTGAGAAACAACATCTCAGTTGATAGAGAGGCAGAGTTGGCCTACCATAAAAAAAACTGCATCTTCCCTCGACGCTCAACGGCAACAGAGGATGAACGATCACAATCACAATCAATCAAGAACATCAGGTCTCGGCCTTCGATCTGGTTCTAGGAGAGAGGAGGGTAGTAGCCGAGACACAGGATACCGAGACGGTTCAATTCGTAAACTTCCGTCCGTCGACTTGCGCGCGTACCATCCATGCCAACAGCGCAACAATTTGCACCATACCCCTTCATAATTGAACGAAAAAGGCAAGTACCACAAAGCTCTGTAAGTAGTACTCACCATGTTTTATACGCGCGCAAGTTGTGGATATATAGTGAAAGAAGGAATGGCCCGCCTTGGTACTCTGTGACTCGGGTTGAAAATTATAGGCCTAAGTTCGCTGATTTCAAAGTGCCGACTCTCTTTGATCTCGTTTTTTTTGTTGTTTTTTTTTGTTCGGGAGTTCCTTTTGAGGCATACACAACTCTGGACGTAATTGCACTTTTGGGAAGGGGGAGGCGTAAAAAGGAGGGAGTGTGTGGTGGGTGGGTTGTGGGGGGGGAAGGGGTGTCAGATACGTTTTTTGTTTCTTTATTGTTAAGGCAAAGACAGGGTGGAGAGGGTGGACTTCATTAAATCGAACGATCCTCTGATCTAGATTTCTAAAAATAATTCAGAAGCGAATAATCTGGATTGATCCATTTATCTGGATATTATCCGAATACAAATCTGGGCTCTCGTCCAGCACCACTGGGTATCCCATGTCTCGGGCATTAGCCTGTTCTTGAGCAAGGGACACAACTACAAAAAAAAGCACTTTTAAATTTTTAAGGATGAGTTACCTTTTCATAGTTAATGCTTCCTACTGTGTGTTGATGAGTGATGTAGTGTTAGCTATTAGTAGATGTTGTGTTTAGTGGACGAGGTGCTGGGGGTCTGCGTGGAGGCGTCAGGCCCGTCGGTCTTCCGCCGTCGACGTCGGTAAGGCGCGTGACGTTCATGCCTGATCTCTTCCCAGTCATCTATCTCGTCATCGTAGTCTTCCTCCTCATCCTCGTCGTCCTCCCTCAGCTTGACGTCACTGAAATGACGGGATTTCCGCCGTTTTCGAGTTCCCGGCCACAGACCTGAGACTGAGTAGGTGTTCAAAAGTGCCAGATGTATACCGCGCTAGGAATGAGCTTCATCTATGCTGCATGAAGTTGCATTAAACAAGACTTTCACTTGGTAGATATCGAGGACCGATTTGTAAAAGATCGTAACTGATTTTTATAAACTTTTCAGGAGAAGCAAAAAAACTGAACAGCTTTCTTTATCAGACTTGATAATTGTAATATTAAAAGAAATAACAACAACATTATTATAACCCTTAGTTTTAAGAATTTAACCCCCAACTTAAAGCAAGGGCTACAAGCATGCCAAATGTCTCAAATTAAAAAAAAAATCGAGTTACGATAGTTCATCATGAGCCCTTCCATATAACCGGCACACAAACCAACAAATTTCACTGCAACACTAACTTCTTGTTTCCTTATTTTCTTTCACAAAGACAGACACTTTGTAATTTAATTTTTGTTTTAAAGAACATGGAAAAAGCTGTAGAGTCTGGCATAAAGTGTGAATCTGCCCCCCCCCCCCCCCACCCCCCATTTTTTAATTTTTGAAAAATATATTGCACAAAACTCCATGTCAGCGACAAAAAAAGTAAGTTCTACAATTCGTTTAGGGGCTATCCATAAATTACATATGCCTGGAGGAGGGGGTGCCCCACCCTACAAAATCGAGCCAACATACTTTATGGATAGCGCCTTAGTACATGAAATCTTTCGGTGTTTGGCTTCACCTTTTTAAATGGGAGACAAGCTTGGACAACACTGAAACTGTCATTAACAACGAGTTGCCAACCTTGAAGTTGAATTAAAAACCTACCTGTACCCATGTTTGGATCGTCTGCTTCGTATAACGGGTCAAAGGATGTGATAGTTATCGATTCCCTATGATAGGGGATAACGCTGAAATCGAAGGAAAAAAACGCTCGTAATCGCATTGACATCTCAGAATATTATTATTACATCATTTTAGTGGCGCAATTGAAAAATCACTAATATTTCGCTGTTTAAAGAAAACTAAAAAAGATTTATTATTAACACACCCCCCCCCCCCCCACCACCACCACTATAATACATTTTTAAAGTTTACAATTTTGTTATACATTGAATTTAGACTGAACAATGTCAGTGATTAGCTCCGCAGATCACGCAAAAGATCCTCTCGTACAGGCAATCTCAAACTACCCCTTGGCCAGTTTCGCTTTATTTACCTTTTAAGTCGCAAATAGCATTGGGAAAGGGAGGGGGGGGGGCAATTTCGTGGCTTTTTTTTGTCTTTTTAACAAAGAAACAATAGCAAATACACAAAGCCCAAAAAATCCCACGATCTTTCAAAAAAACAACAACAAAAAAAAACGCCAAGATCCCAAGGTAAATTCCCAAAATACATGTAGCCTAGCACAGACTAATCAATTAACCAGACTGGAAACACCAGCTTCGGGCTGTGTCGTTTTTTACGGAATTTCCCGAGCGACGACTGTATAACCAACATGGCCGCCGCTCGGGAAATTCCGATTCTAGTTCTATCTGCAGTAGAAATTTCTTTTCATTTGTCAAGATTGGTTGTACATGCATTAATTTCTTGGTGCGGAACCAAACTTCCGCGTTCAGTAGGCGCGTCAAAATGGTGTCATTCAAAATTGTAGCTATGCTGAAGCGTCGGTCGCTACCTTAAACCTAATATGGCGGATGGTTCATGACCGTTCGCTGTTTTGTGACGTCACACTATGGGATCATCCAGTCTGGTTAATTTATTAGTCTGTGTAACGTACCAACCGCTTGGGAAAAATCTCAAGTACGCACAACGCTGGATGTGGTCTATCTATCGACCACGGGCAGAGCCCTGACAATCTATATCATCTAGATCTATATTTTCCATGATCGCACCCATATATGATTGGCACTGAATGAGTTAACGTGAGATAATGCGGATTTAAGCATGATTTGAAAACACAAGAGAGTGGGATTAACGAGACGGTAAAAAGATTTAAATATTATCGTATTGCGAGTTTCGTTCTTGTTTGATCTATCTCCAATTTCTGAAAAGAAAAGAAAACATGGAAATCCTTTAATATGTAGATGATGCATAACAAATCGACACTTTGACACCTGTTTAAAATGCGTTGTGACACTTTCCATGCTATTCCACAGTTCCAATTTATTCTAATTCCTTATCACAATGCTAGAGCCGCAAATGTTTAACGTCTAACTTCTCAATCGTGCAAAAAGTGAAGTTGGAACAAAGGAGAACTCTAAGATTGCGATGGAAGGGCTCAGTTCTGACAGTGTGATCGTGTTTGTGAGCAATGTTCTTACTTGCTGGTAATGTTGTGTGAGCAATATGCGTGTGTGTGGTATGTTAAAGGCCTGTAGGTCTTAGATATTGTATTTACTGTTGTACTGTTAATGATGCTGTGACAACAAATTTTCTGGCAACAGTATAATAAAGTTATATCTTATCTTATCTTGTCTCTTATTAATTTGTAAAATACGTTAGTGCTTTTACTTTTTATTTGTGTTATTGTCGAGCAGTGGTGTTGTACAAACCATTATTGTCATTAATACTATTATTACTAACATTCATATTGTTATTGTGACATCATTGTTGCTGCTGTTGATTTACTCCTGTGATTGTTGCCATTCGCGTTGATCATCTTCTTTTATAGCACTCTAAAGCAGTGGACTGTAATGTTGCTGTTGTTGTCGACGATGATGATGTTGCAATTGGTGAAGATGATGATGATGACACTGCTGATGTTATTGTTGTGATGGTAATGATTATGTTCTTATTATTGTAATGATGATGTTGTTGTTGTTGTTGCTGCTGCTGCTGCTGCTGCACTTGTGATCATTCCATCTCTATCTACCGGTGTTTCTTGTCTTGTTTTTTCTCAGGGCTAGTGAAGCAGCGAGTCAAGTGAAGTAGTTTAACTTCATACTCATAGTCATAGTCCACTCAGTAGGGCCGTTTTGCGTCGGTTAACATTATACTCCACAACAAAAGGGATAATACAACCTTCATTCAGTGAGTTATGGGCCACAGACTAATAAAATACCCAGACTGGATGATCCCATTGTGTGACGTCACAAAACATTGAAAGGTCATGAACCATCCGCCACATTAGGTTTACGGTAACGACCGACGCTTCAGCATAGCTACGATTTTGAATGACACTGAAACGCGGAAGTTTGGTTCCGCACCAAGAAATTAATACATGTACAACCAATCTTGACAAATTATAAAAAGAAATTTCTACTGCAGATAGAACTAGTATCGGAATTTCCCGAGCGGCGGCCATGTTGGTTATACGGCCACCGCTCGGGAAATTCCGTAAAAAACGACACAGCCCGAAGCTCGAGTTTCCAGTCTGGTTAATTTATTAGTCTGTGGTTATGGGCCTAATTGTCATTGTCATTGTCATATATTTTCATGTGGTTTACTTTGCCATGTTTACCTACGTCACAGCCAGTAGTCCAATCGCTGAACCCTCTAGTGCCCGTGTACCAATATCTTATAATAAAGAGAAAAAATAGTGGCGGTAGTAATTCATTGCCTACAATTTTAGCAAAAAATGTTTTTGCTCGACGCGACAGCCCAAATGACAGCTTCCAAAATTTTAAAATTAATTTTCTTAAGTGTCAACTAATCCAGCCCAATCGATTTTTGTATCGTCCGATTGCGTTGATTGCGTTGAGTCAAGTTTCACTTTCAGGTATTTTAAAATACTCGCTGAGTTGCCCGGCTCTGCCCGGGATAAATCAATTTATTAGTTTCAGTTCTGGGTGATTATTCTGGACCTGCTTCATTTTGCCTGTTCCTTTAGCTTTATTTTATTTTTGTTTGTTTGTTTGTTTTTAGATATTTGCGCGTTGACGTCCTGCGCATCCCGTCAGCATCCGTGAAATGGCAATGATTTGCGCACGGGTTAGTTTGTCTGTTAGTGAACACATCGCAGGAAGTGATAAGGTCATGTGTAGGCGGGAGTGGGCTATTATTAGAAACATACATCAATATAATATTATTAATCGTAAAGTTCAGATCAAACGCTCTCGTGAATTTAGTCTTTAATTATAACCGCATTTACCGATCAGCTCGGAAATAACAAACGATTTTGTTTGTGTATAGCAATAGGAACAATGTTCGCTATCCCATAATTCTTTCTGCCAAATTTCAGGTCGGTGCGTTGTGTAGTTTCCGAGTCCATAGGACTATTAGGGGTTTTGTTGTAGCTTTATTATATAGACAAGCAAGTAACTCGCCCGTCCCACGAACGATGAAAGGCCGACAGGAATCGGCACATAAACTCTAGTTGATACAGGCCTAGTCTGGGTGATTATTATGGTCCTGCTTCATTTTGCCTGTTCCTTTAGCTTTATTTAATTTTTGTTTGTTTGTTTGTTTTTAGATAAGTTTTACTGCTCTCCCTTTGCGCGTTGACATCCTGCGCATCCCGTCAGCATCCGTCAACTTATGGTAATGATTTGCGCACGGGTTAGTTTGTTTGTTAGTGAACACATCGCAGGAAGTGATAACGTCATGTGTAGGCGGAAGTGGGCTATTATTAGAAACATACATCAATATCTTATTGATCGTAAATTTCGGATCAAACGCTCTCGTGAATTTAGTCTTTATTATAACAGCATTTACCGATTAAGTCAGAAATAACAAACGGTTTTGTTTGTGTATAGCGATAGGAACCACAGTCTGTGATAGGAACAATGTTCGCTATCCAATAATTCTTTGTGCCAAATTTCAGGTCGGTGCGTTGTGTAGTTTCCGAGCCCATAGGACTATTAGGGGTTTTGTTGTAGCTTTATTACATAGATAAAAAGTTGTAAAAATGTAAAATACAATGATCTTTGTTTTGGCGCCCTGTAGTTAGCCCATCGCACCGAAATGATGTTAATACTCGTGCACTTCCGTGCGCACAACTTCCCTACCAGAAATGAGTGTATCGCGCTGAGGAGCGCATGGAATCTATAGTCTGACTGTAGAATATTCGAAGCTTTGTAGACCCGAAAGAGAGAGAGAGAGAGATGGAACTGTGGGTTCACGGGTTTATCCCGGATAATGCCGGGAAATTCATTTAGTTTAAAAGAAAAAAAAAAACCAGCTACCCAATTCTCTACGTTTGCATCACTTATTTGTCGATAAATGATGTATCGTGAAGAAAGTTAATATATGTGCATTCTGTCATTATTTCCTATCACTTTCGCAAGTTTCAGAATGTCTGGATAAGTTAAAGGCTGAAACACCTAATGAAAGAGCCCACTCTTCCTCTGCAGATCGTTATCTGCCTCGCTCCGCCTGAGGAATTTCTTACCGCTAATCGAATCTTTATCCCGTGGTGTAATTAAGGTATGGCAGTTGTGTCACGTGCTCTGGGCGGCACTTGAAGGCGGCGCCACAGAACATTAAAATTTCTATTAAATGTCAGACAAACCATCTTCGGATACAGTAGTGAAAAAAGAATTTTCTTCAAGTGTGAGGAACGTGCGGTTGTAATTTTCACGCAGTGCCATAAAAGACTAATGAGCTTGCCTTGTATTTTGGGGCTGATATTATGGTAAAGTTATCCCAAAGATGGTGTCAGATGTCTGAGTCTGAGTTTGGATTTTACAGAGCACGATAACATCCACTTTGCATCTTTCACGGTGTATATGGGTACTTTATTTATGTTTTGGTGTATTCAGGCTTTCATCAATTGGAATTTCCCAAATAGAATTAAATAGTTCCGTATAAATATTAATACATTGATAAAACTTTCAAAAGTTTTGTATAGGTTTAGAAAAAGGTTGGCAAATGAGCCTAAAAGTATTTTTTTTAATCAAGTGGTAGATCTTAGCCTCTTTCAGAAAGGACAAGAAGCGCTGTGACCGTGCGGGTCCACGTGAGATGTACTTTTTTTTATGGATCCGCAGGCATAGTGCCTTCTTTGGATATGCATGCAGTCTACACATTCAGTTAAAATATGCTTTATTGCTAGTTCAGTACTTGCGATCTAGGCGCTACTTTCCGTAGATCATACACCCTGTTAGCACTAGAGGTAGCGAAGACGACCTTCTTTCCCCAAGTCAGGACCAAGAAGAAAAAAGCAAACGATAACGCCTGTAGGAGTTCAATTCGTCTGGGAACAACCTTTATTGCAACATCTTTATTGAGTTATTTTACAATTGCAAGGGGTCTTCACATTGGATGTTATATCTATACAGTAGCCATAGCTAGGTTCATTTAATAGGATGATTATGGATGAAAAAGTTTTTTTGTTGTTGTTTTTTTCGTTTTGGTTTATACCCTTTCATGATCGACTTTTTTTCTCTCAAGGTATGAAAAGATGGACTCCATATTGCTGCCGTATATATTTTTTTTTATATCTTTATCTTTATTACACTCCTTACCAGTTTTGCACTCAGAATAGACACACAAAAAAATTCTATATAGCTCAGAGAGAAGGAACGGTGATTGTTCGGAATTCAACAAGGTTCATATCTGGATTTCAACAATCAGCCTCCAAATTTATTGTTTTTGTTTCGTGTTAATGCCAATACTTGGGTGAGTCGCGTCCTTTACCAGCAATGTAGAGATGCCACTGCTTGGCTGACGATACCTGAAACGCGCATGTCGTGATCCGGTGTGAGCGGAAGGCGCTCCAGCCGTGAAGCTGAACAAGGGATCCCCAGCATCCACTGAAGTGATCTTTCTGTCTGGAGATCCAGTATCTTGCTGTGATTTATCCTGAACGTAGACACACTGAATTCATGCCATAGAACTATATTTCTTGTGTTGATTCAGTCTGAACTGAGACACACTGAATTCATGCCACTAAACTACATCTCTTGTGTTGATTCGGCCTGAACTGAAACACAACTGAATTCATGCCACAGGACTATATCTCTTGTGTTGATTAAGCCTGGACTAAGACACAAGTGAATTCATGCCACAGGACTATATCTCTTGTGTTGACTAAGCCTGGACTAAGACACAAGTGAAGTCATGCCACAGGACTATATCTCTTGTGTTGACTAAGCCTGGACTAAGACACAAGTGAATTCATGCCACAGGACTATATCTCTTGTGTTGACTAAGTCTGAACTTAGACACACTGAATTAATGCCATAGGACTATGCATTTTATGTTGATTAAGTCTGAACTTAGACACATCGAATTCGTGCAATACATCTCAGTATATTGTTGTGATTAATTCTGAACTAAGACACAGGGTTCGGTGCCACAGAACTACACATATCTTGTGGTGATCTGAGACACACTGAATTTGTGCAACAAGACTACAACTTTGTCCTGATTTAAGACACATCGAATTCGTGCCACAAGATTCTACATCCTGTCATGATCTAAGGTACATGAATTTGTGCCACAAGACTACATTCTTTCATGATTTAAGCCACACACTGAATTCGTGCCACAAGACTCTACATCCTATCTTGATTTAAGCCACACTGAATTCGTGCCATAAGATTCTACACCCTGTCATAATCTAAGATACTGAATTCGTGCCACAAGATTTTACATTCTGTCCTGATTTAAGACACAGTGAATTGTTGCCACAGAATTCCACACCTTGTTGTGGTACGCTCTGAGCAGAGTCACAGTTTCATTTATTTCAATTATTTGTCCAAATTACAATATATTCTGGTTCTTTATGCTTTTGTTTATCTTTATCTAATCTGTCCTCTGATTTCTATCATTTTACGTATCTATCCATCCAATTAATTAAATCTATCTATCTATCTATCTATCTATCTATCTATCTATCTATCTATCTATCTATCTATCTATCTATCTATCTATCTATCTATCTATCTATCTATCTACCTATCTATCTATCTATCTATCTATCTATCTATCTATTATTTCTCTTATCTATATATCTACGTATCCATTTGACAATCTACCCCTCCATTTATCCACCCTTCACCTACAAGCAACAAAAATGTATGAAATGATTATTTGCTTTGATAATCTGCACTCCATGGTTCACAAATACCTTCTGGAACTAGAAAAGTTCTTGGGTTAAAAAAAAAGGGGGGGGGGGGAGATTAAAACCTCGCATAATCAGAGAATACTCTTATCAAACCAACACGTTGGGCTTAGCGCTTGTATCTGACGTGAGGAAGCGCTATATAAATGTTATTTATTCTCATTATTATTGTTTCAACATGATCGCCGTGGTATTACAGGAGTTGTCGGAGCTTTGCTCGGACCGGCCCTGGGTCTTTCCGGGCACAAGCAGGACCTTGACCTCTGCCGAAGGCCGCTGGGTCCCTGTCGTCTGTCACCTTCCAACAAATAAGGCAGCATGGCTATGGCGGCGGATGATCCCGCCATCCACAGCACGTACCGCATCCACTCGCTCAGTTTAGCGCCGGCGGCAGCCAAACTTTTCACAGGCAACATTTCTCCCAGGCCGGCGAGTCTCTCCACGGCTGTTTCATCCTCGACCTCACTGGGGACAGACAGAAGGATGAAAACCACGATAAATACATTTGACGAGGCACCATGAGAAAATGTTTGGTCGTTCGTCTCACGTACTGGCGTATCAATAATTTTCTCATGTTATTTGAACGCGTTTCATAGTTTTGACCACTTTAGTTATTCTTGGATATGACAAAAAAACGTTTCTGCTTACAATTTCAAAACTATTAAAGATATCAATACGTTTTTTTTTTTGTGAGGATTTAGAACTCATCCTTAGCGATGGTGAGGTATCTCAAAATCACGAAAATCACCGTTACGCCAATATGTGAGATGGATGACGGTTTGTAGGGTGATCTCCAGGTCCTTCAGTGAGGGCAAAGTCTAAAGGTCAAACTTGATAATGCAAGATCTTGTTATTACAGCTTTTGGTATGGAAATCTGCACACCTGGCACGTGGAACTGCCAAACGGCTTGCTTTATACTTTCATCATCTAGCGCTATGGCTTGTTCAAAAGTTTAGGTCTAGTGAAAAATGTAAAGCTCAAATTAAATCATTTCATCGTTAGAAAATATGTTTGTTTAACATGACCTTCAAGACGTATGCATCCATATTTAGAATTTAGACTTTCTGTGAAGTTAAAATAAATCATCTCGTTTTCACATTAGATGACGTAAATTAGGTCCATCCCTGGGACAATCATTTAACCCTCCAGGGCTCAGACATGAACAGCATTTTTTTCCAAAAAAATTTTGAAACGTGCAAGACTAATTTAAAGTTGACAAATTAATGCCAGCATTTAAATTTCAATATCTGTCATGAAAAATTATATGTCGGTAAATTAGTGAGTTTTTTTGTTTGTTGTTGTTGTTGTTGTTTTTAAACGTTAGGCCACACGTGACCTTTTGAGTTTGGAGTTTGGGTTTGGGTGACACATCGGAGCGGTAACGGCCACTTCGCGCCTTTCACGTATGATTATTATTATTTTTTTTTCGTTTCGTTTCGTTTCTTTCTTTCTTTCTTGTTTTTTTTTTTTTTTTCTTAAGGTGAGGGGGAGGAGAAATTTACTGTACTTGATTTTCACAGCCTGGTCCATCAAAATTTCACCAATAAAAATCTAGTTGCAAAAAGCTCATATAAAATAGTTTTGTATTAACATTTTGAAAGCAAGTGGGTGCTTTGTTGTTGTTGCTATTGTTGTCTTTTTGCATATTATATTTTCAAATGTGTAACACTGGTAATTAAAGGATTAAAAGCTGTTGATTTTACCCTTTTTTTTTTTTTTTTAATAATCTGGATTTGAATAGCACTTGCGTCAATGAGTCAGTGACTCTTAATGTCAATTTTGGGTTTCCTGCAGTGAGAATGCGAGATGGCAATTCCCTTTTCATAAGTGTGCAAGTTTTCATGCCAAATCTACAACTATCATAACAAAATCTGCATACCAAATGACAAACCTGGCACTCAGAGCAAAATGAAAGACCCAGGGATCCCCTCCAGAAAAACTGAAACAAAATCACTTACCCCCCTGCACGTGTAAACGGATGTTAGTTTGAACATTCAGGATCCAGGTCACCGTCAGCTTTCTGAACCCAAAAACATAAACTAGGACTTTCATTGTTACGGCTTTATTGTTCACAGAAGAAAAGCTGACAGCACGTCAAGCTCACGTCACATGTCAAGAAAGGAGGAGGCTCCGTACACGTTAGGGGTGTGGTAAGAATACAACTTTTATGAAAAGGTCAAAAACTCGAAGGGTTGTCGAAGAAAATGAGAGATCAGCTACCTCAGTTCAGAATGTGTGGCAGTGCAATCTGGCACCAAAAGTCTGGTCCCAGTGAGCATTTTGCTCACTACCTCCCTCCCCAAGTAAACAATATCGGGAAAACGTGTGGCCCTAAACTGACCATGAAGCTCATTCTTGTCCCCCCCCCCCTCCCCCCCAAAAAAAATTCGGCGGCCTCCAGCTGCCAGGTTCATGTATTTTTCTTGAAATGAAAAAAAATAAATTATTTCTGTTGTTTTTTCTGGAAGATTGTTTAAAATTTTAAAAATAAAACAAAAAAGCACTTTCAGTATTTTCGCTAAATGGCCCAAAATAACCCTTACTGTTTTATTCTAAGTGTGTTAAATCAAATAATACTCTTCCATTTTTTTTTTTTCAGATTCCGCCGAGGCTTTATTGTATCTAAATTTTGTGCCCTTTCCCACTTTGAACCACCGCCAACCGTGTGTGTACACCAAATAATCCAGTAAAGGAAAATTCAGACACTTTTGTACATCACATAAGAAAAGAACGGGAAAGTAGATGTCAAAATTGACTCGCTCATTTTCATTTCAAATCACCCACAAAAGTACATTCAAGCTGACAAAATACATTCCGCGCAAATAAGCTCAAAGACCGAACGCTAAATCTAATTTTCACTAAATTACTACACATGCAGGAAGGACACACTGCTCAACCACGAAATTTCCGACACAGCATTTCAGCCAATCACTACTAGAAACGTTCAACATTTATCTTTCCAATCTAATACATGTACATAAAACACAACTCCAAACTGGTGGCACGCAAAAAGGTCTCAGTTCTATTCGGAATCACTTGAATCTTTCCTCTTTTATAGCATTACGAAATATTTTCCGAAAACACGAACAATGTATACCTTTATCTTTAATCTGTTATGGAACCCTACATCCAACTTGCAACTGGCAGGAGCCAATGCCAGTCCAACGTTGTATACATTTTTGTAACAACCATCATCTTAATATAAATACATGAGAAAGATTTATTTTCACACTGAAGATGATTATTTGAAAGTTTGGCAGCCGTACTACAGTCTGAAACATTTTAGACAAACAATTTATCCTATGATTTATTTTCAAGAGGCCCGGTCTGTTTAAAAAGAAATGTGGTACTGGATAACAAAGCCTTGTGCAGATGGGAGACAGAATCTAACACACGTAAAATTTGTTGCGATTTCCTAGCAAGGAAGGATTCCCTAAGTTTAAAGAGACTTTAGGCAGTTATGACTTTACAGAATCTATCGGGAGATGGCAGGCACAGAAACACATGGGAAGACCGGGGAGGGGTGGCGGAAGTAGCTTTATCCTGGGCGCGGTGCTGGGTACCTCTGCTATCTAAACAAACTCCAAAAATAATCCGTGAGAAAGACAGAATTACAACAAGCCGAATATAAAGGCAAGCCAAAACAATCTAAATAGTATAACTATAATCTCTGGTTGCCGACCTAACAAAAGATACCCCTGGCATTGCATGTATGTTTCCGTGACGTTTCAAGTTCGGACAAACCACAGATAATTCTGATAATTCCACAACGGCAGCTCTTTATACACCGAATGACTATATTCCGGACCTTCGCCATTCAACAGATGGAAGAAAACGCCGCCAGTGATGCCATAGTCCTAGAAGACCGACACAATTATCTCCCCGGGAAACTGTGGCGATACCACACCATTTTTGGCAGAAGAAAAGGGCTGATTCTGAAAAATTGGCTTATCTTACAACCTGACCATTTCATTCATTTTTGCCTGTTTGGTATTTGAATATTACCAAAACAGAGAAGAATTCCTTTACGCATGGATTTGGTATTAAAATTCTCACTCCGTTCATCTGTTTGTACCATCAAATACACAGTCATCTCTGCACCTACATTAACCAATTTTTTTGTGCAGCCTCTCAGTCTGAAATCATGCCTTTTCAACGATTGGTGCAATCAGGCCTCCGTGACAAATGAAATGGTCACCAGCAGGCCAGTTTCCCCTAAAACTCATAATATGGCCATGTCCCCAACGGCAAAGTTGTTGTGGCCAAAAAAGGTAAATCTAATCAATACTAACCCAAATCCTTAAACTGTTCAAAACTGACTTATGGATTTGAGTTTAAGACTGGACAAAGCACGGACATGATAACGCCCGCATTGTGCTGGGAAGAAGCAAGACGACAGACTGAAGGAGACCCTATCAGAGGCGCCCACCAACCGCCCGCTAAACTTGGTGGTCTAGAGTCAATGTGCTCGCCTCTCATGCCGAAGGTACCGGGTTCAAATCCCGGTCGGTGCAGGCATGTTGGTATTTTGGGATTTTTCTCATACTTTCCAGTCCCTGATCCTATGGTAAACAGGATCCAACACCTAGTCTTCTCGGCTAAGGAGGAAAAATCGGAAGGCCCGTGTGCACGTTGCGCATGTAAAAGATACCTTGGCAGTTGGAAATCGTGAAGAGCAGGCCGTACAAGGCCGCTACCCGGGCAAAATTCTAAAAAACTAATTCCTATCACAACAAGAAAAATAAAACAAGAAAATATGAGGTGCCAAGGGCAGCGAACTTCCTAAAATAAAGACCTAAACACCAGCCGCTAAACTGACCACAAAAGTCACTGTGCAAACAATATTCCCATCTCGACACATGGCGCAAACAGCCACTCTGTAAAATTGATTCCACTTCATTGTATACACACCAATAACTGCTGACAGGCCATTGAATTTGATTCTACAGAACGTGGGGAAGAGGAGAGCTAGAGACGCTTTGAAACCTTTGAGTTTGAGTGTGACTTTAGAGAAATCACGTCGACACGATAATGGTGGATATTGTGCTACGAAGAATCAAGGCGATAGACTGAATGTAACAGAATGATAGCAGAGAAGGAGACTCTATCAAAAGCGCCCACCAACCGTCAGCTTAGAGAAAGCACGTCGACATGATAGCCGCCATTTTTGTGTTAGGAAGAAGCAAAGTGATGGACAGAAAAACAGCAGAATGATAGGAGAGAAGGGGACCCCCCCCCCCCCCCCCAGAAGTTCCCACCCACCAACCACTGCTATAGAACAAGTGTACTGTAAAAATACAGAAATAACGCAGTGATGAAACTTGCAACTCTGACCTTGCAAAAACTGCCACTGTGTGGCGGAAATACGAGTGATCCTTCATGGAGTTGTGGGCATTTGGCACATGACAATGAACAATTTTAAACAGGATAAGAGAGGTATTATATTAAGCCAGAGGCGGCACAGTCAGCTACTGACAGACAAGAAGTGCACACCGTAATCTATTATATATTTCAGTAAGGTGCAACCTTTGGCATGACTAACTGACCAAACTATACACTTTCCAGGCCTTAAATTTGGCAGGAAGGTGGCAATTGAGATAAGGAAGATGGTGGCTATAATTAAAAGTTGTTTACTTCAAGCATGTATTTTTTTTAAAATGACAATGTTTATTGCTATGTAACATCTGTATTTTTGCATGTTTGTTTCGTAATATATATAATACCGTGCATGTCATAAAAGGGAACCGTATCAGGCGTTCAGTTTGGTGTGTAGTGTTCTGGTGCGCATGAGTTCTGAAGCAAGACTGTAGTTTATTACTTTTATCATACTAGGGGGGGGGGGGGGGACTCACATGATTATTTATTCCGGGCAATGCCCGGTAGGTCATCTAGTTTCATATATCTCCGTAGTAAATCCGGGAAGACCTTTTTATGCTAAGCCCGGTCAAACACGGTCAGCTTCTGCCAACATTTTGCTGGCAACAACAGGCTGTGAAGTTCGGGGCTTAGTATGATACCCCCACCCAACCCCAATGGAAATGGCGCAGCCAAGATTGACAGCGACGTTAAACCGCACAAGATGAAGTCAGCATGGCAGAAACTGCAACAACAATAACACAACAGAAACATCAGCTGCGACGCGGGATGAGAATTGTAAACCAAAAATATCAAGTCTTATGAGTCTCAAATTCTGTCTGAAGGCCATCTCTTCTGGTCATAAAAAGGTTTAATTCTGTCCGAGGACCATCTCCTGATGTCCTAAAATTCTCAAATTCTGTCTAAGGACCATTTCCTAAAGATTCTCATTTGTTTCTAAGGACCAACTTCTAATGTCCTAATATTCTCAAATTCTGCACAAGGACCATAGTTTGTTCTTGTACAAGGACCATAGTTCATTCTAAGGAACATCACCTCATAGCCAAAGATTCTTCCATTTTGTCTAAGGACCAGCTCCTAATGTCTTGGGAGTCTCAAATTCTGTCGCAATACCATCCTTACATGTCATAAGATTGCCAAATTCTGTCCAAGGCCTCCCTGAGTCCAGTGACTATCTCCACAGGTCCTACAAATTCTGTCTAAGAACGACCTCAACATGTTATTAGAGTCTCAAATTTTGTCTAAAGAACAATGGAAAGGACATCAACAAATTCTTATGTTGTAAATTTTTCGTTGTTTTTCTTTTTGCCCGTGTCGAACCGTCGAGCCTCCAACAGCATCCAAGTAAGAGGGCGCCCAAACAGTTAGAAGGTAAACAACCATGAATTTATGAACAAAATCAAAATTTATTTACCTCGCTTCTCCCGCAGACTCGTGGTCTTTGGCCTTGTCGCTTATGAATATTCTGGTAGCCACTGGCTGATCCACTGTCATTGCTGGCGCGTCACAGCTAAAGATAGGTGGGAGTTTGTCACTGGGAGATATCTGGTAGTTCCCTGGCGGAAAGCAGGTGTGGGTGTACCCTGTTGGTGTCCGTTTCTGGTCATCGTGATGTAGCATGGCTTTGTAATGCCTCGGATAAAGAACGCGGCCGTCCTGGTCCTTGGCCAACATCATATCAAACTGCTTGGCATAGGAACTGATGCTTCGGTGATCCGGGCCCATTTCATAGATGGACAAATCACCCCACGTGACTTCCGGCCCTTCGGAAAAGTCATCAGTGACTTCCGGTTTTGGTGGCGGGAATGCTTCGGTGAGCATCATTGACTCTCCAGTTTGGGCTTCTGTTGTAGGATTGATGTCCGTGGCTTCCACCTGCATTTGCCCATCCAGTTTATCTCCCTTACTTCCCAGCACGCTGATTCTTGAAGGGTCACACGGGGCTGAGTTGAATCGTTTAGCATGACCTATGATATCGTCCATATCTCTGCGCTTGTGGTCGCCGGGCTCGAATGGCAGATTTAGACATAAAGAAGATCCCGTCTGGGCTTTGACGCTGGGGGAGATGTCGCACACAGACACTTGCACCTGAGTATCGTACTGTCTGCGTTTCTCATGTCGGGGCATTGGGCAATGGCAATCGGTCCGTAAGTCCGGTTCTATCACTAAATGCCCTTTCATTTCCTTGGGATAGCCCGTCTGGACCTCATCGGTGGGACAAATCTCAATGACATTTGCTTGTACACTGATGTTAGAGAGCTGGCCTGAATGCTCTCTTATTTCCGGAGGTTCGCAAGCGGGAGCCGGGATAAATTTGTGGTCCCGCCTACTTTCGATGTCTTTATAGTTTCTTTTCGGTATGCAGGGGGATATTCTGGCCAGGGATGATCCGGTTTGTGCTTCGTCCGTCAGTTTGATGTCGGTGGCATCAACCTGAGTTTGGAAATCTCCCATTTCAATGGACAACGAGTCCCCCCGGTTCGGGCAGGGTCCAACACAGGGCCCAGGACCCACTCTGGATCGAAACTCTTTCCGTCCCAGCCGTGAGTTCTCGGTAGGGATCTGATCTATGTCTTCCAGCGTGGTGTCATCGATGTCATCCGACACTCTCTCTGCCCCATTGGAACTGTTGTTGTTTGTATTATCTGCCAGCATCGAACTTGGGAGTTGACATTTGCCGTCCCAACACGAGATGTCCTGACTGAAGTTGCAGCTGGCACTCTCACGTAAAACTGTTCTTTTTCTCGGCCGACTCGAACCTTGTGCTGTCAAAACTTCGGTGACTTCACGAACAGTTACCTCTAAATTTTTCTCCGATATCTTTTTGTTACTATCGTTGTTATTGTTGTTGCTGTTGTGGCTGCTACTGTTAGTGTTGCTGTCTCCACACGACCCACTGATGCTGCGGAAGTCGTTGAAGTCATGATGATGATGATGCCTGATACACGCCATGTCCGTCTTCATGGCGCTTTCGAGTTCTGGCAAAATGGCATTTGAACTTTGATCCATGCCGTGTTCTGGTGATTTGATGCTTCTTTGCTTCTGGGCTATTTCCTTGAAATTGGACAAGTTTCTCGCTCCACCAATCATGACGTAATCCCCGACCATGCGAACGTAATTGTTCTTGTACCAAAGAGAAGTTTTGTTTTTGGCCACGTTGGACACGATTGCCGCCATTTTGGCTCCTTCGTTGATGCCTCCGATCTCTGGCTTGGAGGAAGTTTTGATCTCGTCACTGTCTCCCATGGCGGAGTTGACATTTGCGTGAGTGATTCTTAGCGTTCCATTTTCGATAACCAAACTCCGTGTGTCGGGATCTTTAGAAGCAAAACACTCTGTTTCACAAATGAGTCGCCTGGTGCCCTCTGTATTGATAAAGTCCTCCGTTTCTCCTAGATATAGCCTCCGTTTCTGACTGGTCACCTCGAACAAACCTCTCACATCCGGTTGGTGTGGGTTTGGACGGACATAAGTCGTGTGAACCATGAGATTTTCTTCTGGGCTCTCAATTGTTAACCGTCGTGTGATGTCGGGGATGTAGTCATTCGCCTCGTTCGGTTTAGCGAATTCATGAACTCTCATGGGGAAATCACTCCGCCGAAAGGTTGGCATCTTCTCAGGGATCGGCAATGCCTTCTCTTCCAGTTTTTTCACCAGCGGGGTTCGTTTAGCATTTCTCGCCCTCTTTTTCTCCAAGTTCATCTCGGGCAAACTGATGCCGTCTCCAAACAATGCCCGATTCAGGGTAGAACTAATGTCTCCTTGGATTTGAGGCTTCTTGGCTACATCTTTCATAACAGCAGCAGAAGTTTGATTCAGATCCGAGGGGTCTTGAATCTGATTTGTGCTGGACTTTGATTTACTACGACAAGCCACATCTGTGGCTGATTTCGATGGTTTATGCGTTTTCCCAGTTGCCTTTTGCAAGGCTGCGTTTCTCTTGTGTTTGATAAGGCAAAAGGGGCTTAATTTCCTTTTGGGCTCTTCAGCTGCAGCTGGGGGTTCCGCCTTTGGCGGTTCGGCATTCGCCGTCTTGCTTCCATCATTATTCAACTCACTGACACAGGCGTCGTTCACCAACATCGACTGCACACGGGCATTGCCTTTGAGGCTGTGGTGACTGGTTGCATTCACAACTCTGTAGCACTGTGGTTTTTCTCTCTTCGAAGTCTCGTTCTGCGCCTTTTTACTCTTCAGATCTGTAGAGTGCGAAGAACGCAAGGGTGAAGAATGGTGAGATGCCTGACGCATTAGCGGGGAACGCGGGGGTGAAGAACACAAGGTGGCGGATTTCGGGGAGATTCGTGTGGGTAAGCTTCGCTGAGATGCGGAACGGAAAGATGCAGAACGTAAAGGGGAGCTGTTACTGTTGTTCTTATGACCTTTGGACTGATTTGATTGGGCACTTTTTGTTTTAACAGTGTTTCGCTTACTGTTTGGGCTTCGAGATCGATCAGCCCCAGAGGCTTTTCGCTCTGGGCCTTTAGATTTTGTGTGAATGTTTCCCCTGGAGTGTCCACCGTGGGCGTTCATGCTTGCTCTGGGGTGTTCACTTTGTTGCTCGCAAATCAGTGTCCCTGCTTGTTTCACAACTCTGTTGCCACCAACTTCTCGAGCAGGTGGTTTCTGCTGACCAATTGTTTCCATAGGAACGGGGAACACATTTTTTCCATCAATGACCATCACATCAGACTGCTTAGGGCGGAACATGTTTGAAAACGGACTGTCTTTGATCTCTGAGAGAAACGCTAGTTTTGATTTAGGTGCCCAGCCCTGGAGGTTTTCTGGCACGACGTTGAAGGGCTGTGGTTGTGTGCTCTCTGTGTTACCGTTGTTATTGATATTTCTGTTCCACTCGCAAAAGCTGAGGTCCATGATAGAATTACGAGTTACTTGTGAAAATATGCATGCTTCTTCCTTTAAATTTGTCACACGTTCAAGATCTCCCGTATCACTGACAGTGGTGTTGCCCAAAACACAACAGCACGATTCGATCCTGAAATCCCTTTTATCTTTGTTATTGCTATTGCTAAATCTCCCCATGGCGTCACTGTTGTCGGAGTAAATATTGTTACTGAAATTTTGGTTCAGGAGGAGTGGTTGAAGTGGTTTCTTTTCAGGGCAAATTCTGATCTCAGGTTGATTATCTCCCTCAACATCTGTCGTGATTGTTTCCCCTGTCAGGAGGCCTGCACGAGGGTCACTGTTTTCCCCCACCACACAACTCTTTGTCCATATTTCCCTGCCACTGACCAGTGTGTTTGCGACCTCTGTAGGCTCGATTGCTTTCACAGTTTCAATCTTGATAGCCACATTCCCCAGTCTGTATTCTAGATCCCCTTCTGATTCCAGATGCTTGGCCAAGCTGCTGCCCCCATCAAACATATCAACTACTTTAAAGGAAATTTCTTCCAATAACGATTCCGAAACTGTTAAATTATGACCGAGAGTGGCCAGCATTTCTTTTGTGTTCTGTTCTTCTGAAAGAGACTCTTTATTACCACAGTCTGAGCCTTGTGCATCTGTTTGTACTACAGAGTTTACAAGGGTACCGTTGTCAACTCTGAAATTCTCAATTTCTTCTGTGTGATCTTTCTTTAGAATCTGGTCGATATCTGAGGCCACTTTCTCCAGGTGTGCGATGTACTCATTAGCCAGTTGAATAGCTCGCTGGGCTCGTGTTTTACCCTTTCCTTTCAGGTGTTTGCAGGTGTCCCATTCGTCCCCTGCAAACTGATGGTCATTGACCTGAGCACTGGGCTCCACGTATTCATGTCCGCTGTACTCCAAAGTGACTTTGTCTTTCTCTACCTCACCTGGGTGTGTCTTCGCTGAAACTGTGCTCTGTGACCACGGGTCCACTGTCTTATCAGAAGGTACCCCGGGCATTTCCTCTTCTTGGCCAGAGTGCGTCTCCTCAACAGTGGTGAGGTTCTTCACCTGTGACTCAGTGATGTGTTTCACGTCTGTTTCTATTCTTTGTTCGTCTCTGTGTGGCGACTTCTTCATCTGTGAACCTTCGTCTGATTCTGTCACCGTTTTAACCTGGGTATCCTGGCAATCATGTTTCTGTTCTGTGTATTCTTTATCTGTGGCAACTTGCTGACTTTCAGTGCCTTTTTCGGGACAAAAGTCTTTCCCAGAGGTATCACTATCCGTTGCCTCTTTCACTTTGCCATCACCACTGGCTTCAGCAAAGGTATCTCCCGAGTCCTTGCCTACAACTGAAGTCTCACTGGCTTTTCCCAGTGAATGATGTTCATTCTGCTTGAGTTTGCCAGCTGGATCCTCCACGGTGGTAGGAAAAGACCATGTGGAATATTCAGAGTCTTTGTTGTACGGACTTTGTCGTTCTGGGGCGCATGTTGTGTGCGTGTGCTCATGGCCGGATGTTTCCATTGCTGAAACATGCTCGGATTCCATCATAAACTCATTGCCAAGCTCGTCAGACTCTAGCGGGGTCAATTTCTTGTTTTCTTGGCTTGACACAGCACTGCGTATGGCATCTTCGGATTTGGTTATCTCACCTTCGTTGTCATTTGGTTTTCTTTTAAATATGTTCTGGACATGCTCTGTCTTTGAAGATCGCTCCTCGTTGCCAAAATCCGATATGGGACCTATGGTATCGTTTTCGTCCTCCTCCCAGGAAGTTTCAAATGTTTTGGATTTGGACAGGCCAGAAGCTGTGGCGTCTGTCCCTGTTTTCAAGCTGGCACTGACAAATTCGGGAGGACCGTGGGTGATTTTCTCCACCACATCCACGGCGATTCTCTCCATTGTACTGACGTTGCTCTGTTCCATGCTGTCAGGTTTGGCTTTCTCGCTGGCTCCATTCACTGCCAAATCTGGGCTGGACTGTTTGTCCTTGTGGACTGCAGGCAAATGCAGAGTCTCTCTCACCATTCCTGACATCATTTCTTCAACCTGTGTGGAAACTAATGATACCTTTTCTTCTGTAACTTTGTCTTTCAAGGCACTGTGGATTGCGCTTGAATCAGTAGTTTTAACACTTTCTGCAAAACAGGAGAAAATGGATTTGTCAACAGCGATTTTGTTGTTCTGAGGATGTAACACAAACTTGTTCTCAATTTCTTCTGGGTATTCTGTCTCTAGAATTGTGTCATCTTTATTGTGTGTGAATTTCACATTCTCATCTGAGACATTTCCTTTCTCACTTGCTCTATTTTTAAAGCTTTGAGGGGAATTGGCGTCCTTGTGGGGCAA
Source organism: Onchidella celtica (assembly GCA_963931925.1). Classification (NCBI taxonomy): domain Eukaryota; kingdom Metazoa; phylum Mollusca; class Gastropoda; order Systellommatophora; family Onchidiidae; genus Onchidella; species Onchidella celtica. The sequence goes on from OZ007581.1 coordinate 16,475,656, forward strand.
AGTGTTGTTCTCGATTAAACCAGGTTTGTTTGGCGGCGTCGTGGTAAGTTTTTCTGACTCATCTGACAAGTGGTGAAGGTTTTCTGGATTATCTTTACCCCTCCTTGCATCAACAGATAACAATATATCATTTGCAATTTGCACTGCTCTGTGGTTGAGATCGACAGGAGCCTGTGGTATTTCTAGGCTTGCTTTTATCATTGAATTCACGGACTTCATCAGACAATCTTCCTCTGATGCTATGGCTGGCTCTTTCTGGCCAGCTGAGTCCACACGTTTTGCTGGACACTTTTCTACATCTGCAGCTTCAGGCTGAGTTGTATCACATCTACCAACGATTAAGATGCCGTCTTTGCTCAGACCGCTCTGAAAATATTTTGTTTGGTGCATGGAATCATTCACGTGATCGTAAGTATTGACATAAATATCCTCTACGCCATTCTCTGCAGCTCGTTCTATCAAAGCATCACACTCGGATGTTGAAGGTCTGCACTGCACGGGATTAGATGTATCCGAGCGCCTCAGGGTACCATTTTGCTCCAACTTTCTTGACTGGCACGGATTCAGGGCTCCTCCCATGGTTGGGCATGAATTGGTTTTCTCTGTCAAGGAGAGTTGTAGGTTTCGTGTCAATGTTTGTTCCGACAATCCTCTTGGCATGCACTTTTCCTGTGTAATTGCTTTGCTTGTATTCATTGGCCAGTTATCACTCGCCGAACTTGATGTGAATTTAAGATTTTCTGTCTGAGATGTTTTTCTGATCTCATCTTCGTGCTTACCTGAATTTCCCGTAGCTGATGAACTGTTATCGATCCTATCCATCTGCGAGGGTCTTTCAGGTATTTTCTGACACTCTGACTGGTGGACATTTTCTTCTTCACATTTTGCGCCGTATCTCTCTGGAGAGGACATTGTTAATCTATGGTTGGCTGTGTTAGATTTTATGCCAGTGGATCCAGAATCCTTTAAATCAGAATTTGTCTGGATATTCTCACCTAGTGCAGGATTGTGGGCATTTTCATCGACAAAAACTGGACAAATGTCTTTATCCACCGTCATCATGAGGTTGTCCATTTTCTCGTCAACTCCTTGGGTTCGTTCTTGGCCTCCCATTGTGGATGTTTGTGTGTCATCCGCCGTATCAAAACTGGTGTTGCTAATGCCCCGAGAGGTGCTGGAGCAGGCTGAAGGTGTACTGAAGCGGTTCTCAGCTTCTATGTCGAGGAGCACTTCTTCCTTTAGGCGCTGGGTGGGATTGCAGCCACAGTCCAGAGCAGTTAACATTTCATTTGACTCACCGAGTCCATTCTGGAATTCGGTAAGATGTCCTTCCTCTGTGGGTAATGGATCGTTAATGGTCAGTTTCATAATTGTCAACACAATCACCCTTGTTATTATTATTATTTTTTAATATAATCTCACAATTCTATGAAAAGAAAAGCACATTGCCAAGCAGACAGACAGCCGGAAAGACAAAACAAGCAGACTGACGATCATGCTGATTGGAATAAAACACACACAAACACACGCACACACACTGAAATAGATGATAGTTGGTTGGTTGGATGGATGGATGGATTGATGGATGGATGGACAGATGGTTGGATGGACGGACAGGTGGATGGAGAGATGGATGGACAGATGGATGGATGGACGAAAGGATGGATGGATGGATGGAGAGATGGCTGGATGGATGGATGGATGAATGGATGGACGGACAGACGGATGGATGGATGGATGGATGGACGGATGGATAGATGGATGGAAGGACGGCTGGATGGATGGATGGATGGATGGATCAGTGTCTTTACTAGCCATTAAACCCACCTGATTCCTTTAAAGTTGTGCTAGATTTGGGTCCAGGCTGTCTACACAAAATTGTGGCTTCAAATCCAGAGATCCTTGCAGGGGATTGGCTCGAATGTGGCAGGTATTCTGAAAACAAAATCCACTCTTTATCTAAAACTTTACTAGGTAGCTTCCAATATCCCAGATCAGTGATTCTCAAACGGGGCTGCACTCTGAGTTATAGTTTAGAGAAAGCAGGTAAACAGGATAACACTCACACTGTGCTCGGAAGAAGCAAGACGACAGACAGAATTTAACAGAATGATAAGACAGAAGGAAGCCCAACCAGATGCGTTCACCTACCACCTATCACAGACTAATAAAATACCCAGACTGGATGATCCCATTGTGTGACGTCACAAAACAGCGAAAGGTCATGAACCATCCGCCATTTTAGGTTTATAGTAGCGACTGACTCTTCAGCATAGCTACAATTTTGAATGATACCATTTTGACGCGCCTACTGAACGCGGAAGTTTGGTTCCGCACCAAGAAATTAATACATGTACAACCAATCTTGACAAACAAAAAGAAATTTCTACTACAGATAGGAACTAGAATCGGAATTTCCCGAGCGGCGGCCATGTTGGTTATACGGTCGCCGCTCAGGAAATTCCGTAAAAAACGACACAGCCCGAAGCTCGTGTTTCCAGTCTGGTTAATTTATTAGTCTGTGCCACCTTTAGGGAAACACTTCGCCTTGGTGGGCAATGGGCACCTGGCTTCACCTATCACCCGCCCACTCTTTTACAGAATAAAATGCTTTTAGCGTTAATTAGGGCCTAAATGGATTTGTGTACATGGAGCATGGCCTTCATAACTCCCTTTTGACAGCATTTGGCAGTGTAATCTTCACGTTCAAAATGCAGTTCCTTGTGGCACATTAGCCCCGATTCTCTTAACTGTATACAGGCCATAGAGACTAAACAAGGGAGATTTCAAAATCATTTTGAACCAACATCACAGCTTCCTGTTGTCAAGTCAACGAATAGTGAATGATAGGTCAATAGTTGTCAACCAAATGCGCGCTCACCTCACCTACCACCTATAGAGAAACACTTTGCTCCCACAAGAGAAATTTCAAACTTTAGGGGTGGGAGGCGATTTGACTTGGAGAAAAGGGGGGATGGAGGATCGGGGAGGAATTTCATTTAGGGGAGGAACTCCTGACCGGGGGAAAAAGTACTCTGTTCCTAGTGTAACAGAAATGGTACGGCCCCTTTAAATAAGCATTTCTTTTTTTTTTCTCTATATGATTGCGATTTATAACGAAATTAAGTTTCATAAATTGTGTCAATAACTACCATTATAACAGAAGGCCCACAGTGGTGAAAAAAAACTTATAAAGATGACAATTCAAAATGGGGGAGGCACTGAGGAAACCTGGGATGGCCATGAGCTTTATCACACTCGGCTGGATTCAGGCATTTGAAATTCCCAACCTATAAAATAACTTGAGATAAAATGGAAATTATGTAGAAATAGCATATATGTAATGCGTTCCGACGGTTCGGGGCATAAAGTACCCTGGACTGTTTTGAGAAAATTCGCTCAACACATTGCCACCTTTTTTTTTTTTACCAAAATTTTTTTTGTCTATTAAACTTTAGTTTTAACCTTTAAAAAATAAAAAATTATGCTTTAAAATATTTATTTATAATTATTTACGAAAGTATATCACTTTTCCTCAATGACAAATCTCAACTTTTACGATCAATTTTCTCAAAATTATGGATTTGAGCCATCCCCGCTTCATCGAAGTTCAAATGAGCATATCTCAGCCAAATTTCAACTGATTGTCTTAAACTTGGTATCAAATGAAAGCTTATGACATGGACTTTAAGGTAGTACTCATATCTCAAAACACCCCAAGGGTACATTATGCCCCAAACCGTGGGAACGCATCACATATGTCATGAACTCAGCTGATTTGACCATAACCCAAGGCCTGCGGTCGTACGTCACATAGACGCAAATGGTAAACTGATGAAAAACACAACGTCTAAAATGCCAAACATTTTACAAACAGATGTAAATCAGTATTTCTCAAGGCGGGACCTGGCAATATTTTGATGGCACAGGGACTTCAGAGAGTGGGGTATTGGGATTTTTCATAGAAATCTTCATTTCAAAGAGTATTTTAACTTAACTGAATAGATAAACCTTTTGCATATTCTGTATACTAACTTTGTCCGGTCACGGTGAGAAAACACTAATGTAAACTCTCCCATTAGCAAGTTATGGAGTGATATTTTTCACGTTTTCAGTTTTCTTTTTTGATGTTAGCTGAGCAGACTCCGTCATAGCTTGAACAAAATAGATCTGTCAAAACTTTAAATATATTTTAAGTCGTGAAAGGATTACTGAGTCAAACGCAAGCCATGAATACTTTCATTTACTTCTTTTTTAGTCTTTTAGTTCTTTTTCATGCAAGTGTGTGATACTTACCAAAAGCAACGGTATCAGGAAGTGACTCAGGCCAAATAGGCAAAGTGGCCTGCTTTCGTGGTGGCACTCTGTGTCGTCTTGGTAACCACGGGTTGTAACCTAGTTTACTTTTAAACAACTTGGCAAAGTATGGTTCTTCTGGTAGTTTCCACAATTCAGCTATGAAAGAAACGAACAAATAAGGAGATCATGAAAACTTCAAGCACAAAGAGCAGATTGATCTGAAGAAAAGAGCATCCAGGTGGTTCCACTTCGAAAATGTTTTCTGGGGTTGCCAGTACATTAGTGTGTTCAGTTAGAGAAATCGCCTAAAGCGAGAAAAAGCTGTTAGACAAAACTTTAATCATAGGTTACACTAGTTGATAACAACAACTGTAGAATGAAAAGATGATTTAAACCAAAAGGGTATCAAAATCAAGTTAAACAATCTTCCTCACCATAAACTCTTTTGTTTTTGTAAGTTCTTTTTGCCTTGAGTTTAATGGCATTATGGTGAATACAAAAATTTTCATAATGTTACGTATTGATCTTGAGTGGGCTTACAAATTTTCCACGATTTCATGTAGGCCTACCAGTTAGCCCGTTGATTTGGAGAACACAGAGATATGATATTATATTTGTAGTTGTTTTTCTCCAAGATTACAAATGTAAAAAGAAGTAAACAATGAAATTTCCTATCACACTATTTGATTTTACCAGACGAAAACGTGTCTCTGTCTCTGCTGCTAAAAAAATTGTAACTGGATTATATTAAAGACTGACATCTGTCCAAAATGGCTGTGTCCAGGTAATTCATCGTAATAAAATTGAAGCATTACACAAAATTTCATAATTTTTGATCATGCATTCCTGAAGTTTTAGGTGCTCAAGCTCTTTTATAGTATGAAGAAAATATTATGTTATCACTGGGGATATTTTTTTTAACTGTGATAGCAGCCCCCAAATGAAGTTTCCTTTATCAGAGATGAAAAACACAGTGATATAATATACAATGTGAAGAAGCCTAATGATCTTACACATCTGAGTGAACTTGTAGCATGATCTTACCATTCCGGTTAACAAGCAGCTCTTCCAGATAGACCGCAGCAAATTCTTGGATGTTGGTGGGCTGATTACGGATGACACCCCTGGCTAAACGCTCTAGATAGAACTGAAATCCTGCAGGAAGACGCTGCTGCCAGTACTCTTTCTCTTCAGGTGTCAAGTGTTTTGTTGATTTCTTCTTCTGCTGCTGCTGATCTGGTTCTAGTGACCCTTGAGTCCCACGGTGGTGCTGATGATAGTTTTGCTCTTGCTGTTGTTGTTGTAGTACCTGATGTCGCTGACCTTGCCCAATTTCTTGTTGTCCTTGCTGCTGCTGCTCTTGCTGCGTTGTTGGTGGTTGTGGAGGTGATCTCGATGCCAACGGCTGATGGCTCAGGAGCTCTGGTCTTGCTTGTTGCTGCGACGATCTATGGGTTTCATTCCCCAACTCTCTGTCCATAACACAGTGAAGACTTCTCTTCTTTTGGCGTCATGAGAAAGGAAATACACAAATATGACAGACAGATTGACGGACGGACAGACAGACAGACAGATAGAAAGACCAAAGGGCAAACAGAAGACAGATAGACCATGCAGAGAGGTAGATGGGTCAGTCAGGAGGTAAGCAATTGCTGGTTGGTAAGTCAGCCAAAAAAGATAAAGGCAGACTTGAGGGCAAGCATGACAGAGACAGACATAACTATATAGATGCATACACAGATAGGGGGACAAGCAGGCAGAAAAGCAGGTGGATAAGCATAAAAATAGGCAGGCAGAGACAGGCAGGCATGGCATGTATGCAGGCCAGAAGATAGGAAAATGGGGCCCCTCCCCAAGGGCGGGCCTTGATGAGAAAAGGTAGATGGTGAGTAGGTTGTCAGAGGGAAGAAGGTGATAAGTATAAATAGATACAATACAACGATAGACAGGCATGTACTATGTCTAACAGGGGTAGGGGGAAAACAATGGGGAGGGGAGGCAATGGCCTTGGTGGGCAATGGGCACCTGGCTTCAGCTATCACCCGCCCCCTCTTTTACAGAATAAAATGCTTATGGATTTGTGTACATGGAGCATGGCCTTCATAACTCCCTTTTGACAGCATTTGGCAGTGTAATCTTCACATTCAAAATGCAGTTTCTTGTGGCGCATTAGTTCCCATTCTCTTAAACTGTACACATGCCATAGAGACTAAACAAGGGAGATTTCAAAATCATTTTGAACCAACATCACAACTTCCTGTTGTCAAGTCAATGAATAGTGAATGATAGGTCAAGAGTTGACAACTGGCAAATGGCGAGTTCGGCATGTTTGTTTTCTTGCAAAACATACACAAAATAAACAACTTTGTCAACGTGACCTTCGGGTTTCCTATTGCTGTGACATTTACCATTAAATTTATGGAACAGCAACAACAAACGAGCTCAGGAATTCATTTTTGTTTGTTTGTCCGTGAGTGTTGATAAGGTGAAGTACTGAAAGGTTGGGTTCCCATGTAATTGTTTTGATTGGAGAGTCCAGCCAAAATGACGTCTTTAAAAATCATTCCCTTCATGGGCCAACTAATTTGCAACGAAGGAAACTTTTTTTAATCGTTTATATACAGTGCTTGGATGTTAGTGTGCATTTTTTTTTTCGCTTGTCTTCAATTATGGGGAAATTGTATAAATTGATTTGACGTTCTTGGATAAGGGTAGGTCAATAATAACATGACTTTTGTTGTCTCTCGCTCCTTAACTCCTCGTTCATAATTTCTTGTTCCATTTTCATTTCGATGTGTTGCTATGAAAGTTCGTTGTATTTATGTTTATCCGTTGCCTAGGCAATGAACTGGTCTTAATTAGTCAACCACCTTCGTTTCTTATTATATATTTTGACAGCACAGTTATATTTTTCGTTACTTTTAAAATTGTAAAAACGATAAGATTTGCAAAAATAAATATTTGGTGAGGATAAAATAATTATTTTTACTAATCACCAAAGACACAGCATTTGCTCCGAACTATAAAATGGCGTCCTCCTGGAAGCAGAACTGAGAGGAGGAAACCCTGCAATCTGATTGCACCTTTCTATTGGACGAATGCTTTTGAAAATCTGAAAAATGGAATTACGTTTAGATCTGTGACACAGGCTTGCTAAGGAGCCGAGTAGAGTTGCAACTGGGATCTGAAATTTCATATCAGCGAAACGAATAACTCAAGATTTGTGATGACAGGCATTGGTCATCGATGACAGAGCAACAATAACCTAGATACTAGATCTAGATCTAGACTCTAGGTCGAGACTAGTGATTTGTAGTCTAGTGTTGAGTTATCCAGGAGCAGAAACAGTTGAGTTGTAGGTTATCACAGGTAGGTGATTTATGAAGTGGGGAAAGAATTCCAAACGTCCTGAACTGTTCGATCTCTGTCATAATAATATTTCTCAGGGAATTAGATCTAGATCTCTAGATCAATTTCTAAGGTCAAGGAAAAAGTAGATTAGGATTTGGGATAAAGACAGGATTACTGATTATTATAGATTTAGATTTAGATCTAGACTAGATCTAGATTGTTAGAATACAGTGTTTAGTTAGAAGAGGGATAGGAAGAAATGATTGGGGCATAGGGAGGTCTTCCCTGATGCTGGCACAAAGATTATTTTGTGCTTTGAAAATACCACTATTAACTAAAATGAAAGGCTGCCATTATCTGCCAACATTTTTAGGGGATACTCCCACAGGGTTCACACAGGTCCTTTAACTCATTCCACCCGCAGCTAGATTCCCTATTCTGCCGGAGCAAAAACTCATTTGACAAAAACTGGTACTGGGTGACTGCAGAAAAAAACATTTAATGCAAACAAGGAAGAAAGAAAGGTAGACATATTTGGTATCAAAATAAACAGAATTGGACAGAGAAACAATTTACTGTCTTTTTATGTCAATTCTATTGTCTGTGATGCTATTATGTTGAAGGAATGGTAAGTGTTTAGTAGTAACAACAAAAAAAATTCTGCTCACAAATTCACTTTAGCCACCTCTGGATTTGACTGTAGTGGCCCTAGGTGGTCAAGAGTAGCCTCAAGATGTAGGTAATCCAATCCCCTTTCAATGTTTCATGTGGTACCAAATATATGGGTATTGTACTTGTGATATCACTTTTATAATAAAATTTAATCCAAATGAAATAACAGGTCCAAACATTTCCACATAAAATCCGTGCAAATGAACAGGTCAGTTCTAGGAAGTTTTCGCTCCAAAGCAATCAAACGAAACAAAACCGGAAGAAGTTGTATTATTTACGTCAATAAAGAACTCTACTAGCGATTGTCGTAAAATATTTCCGCAAATAACCGTTGAGTGTAGAAAAATACCAGTCAAAACAAATTGACGGGTGGCTCATTTCCCCGGCGATTTGAAGGGAAACAATCGACGACTGAGTCGTCGCTCCGGGCGGAATGAGTTAAAATCCTTAATTTTCATTAAAGAAAAAATAAGTCCTTAAATTCTGAAAATGATGTCAGAGTCCTTAGAAAGCCCTTAATATTTGTCTTTCAATTGAAACATTTGACTGAGATTCAAGTCTTCCAATTGCACACTAGATAATTGGTACTTTGAAATAGCTGAACTTTTCAGAGTGAATTTACTCTGTTTTAAACTCTGGATACAGAAACATCCTGTTTCGATGAGTGCTGCACACCACTTGTTACTTGTATAGTTGTAATATTTCTTGTGCATGGGTACTTGATTTTTGAGTGCTGCATACATTAATCTTGGTCACAGGAATATAGGTCCTTAATTTGTTTACTGGAAGTCCTTAGCCTTAAAAAGTTCTTAACATTAGTTTTCATGACTTTTTATGAACCCTATGCCCAGGTTTATCTGCCAACATTATCGGCGGATACTGCTTAGGTTTATCCACAAGGATTGGTGTTGACCAATTACCAAAAAAAAAAAAAACTGGACTTAAATTCCCTATTAGTATTATTGCTGTTGGATAAAAAAGAAAAAAATTACCTAACAGATTGATTGCTGATAAAAAGACAAGAAAAGAAGAAAAAAGACCTACCTGCTGAGAATTGAACCTCTGTCCCGCAACTGACAGGTGAAGATACAAAAAGAAAAAAAACTATTAATTATTGGCCCTATTATTGTTCTTGGATTAAAAAAAAAAAAATCAGTACCCAATATTAAGACTTTTATAAGAAAAGGGAAAAAAATACCTGCCCTGCTGAGAATCGAACCACGACCCCCTGACTGATAGTGATAGACAAAGATGCTAACCACTACACTACTGAGATATGAGGGAATTCTTCCTAATTAAACATGACTAAACTAAGAAACCCATATCTACAAATAAGACATGAACCTTTGTAAGTATTCATTTAATCAATAAAATTCCATATAGTTTATTCAGAAAAGCCTCTCCAATTTCAATCATGCACTCGTTTTCAACACGTGTGCAATAGGAACATTGATTGGGATGAACGGAACAATGGAGGAAGATGGAGAAGGGGTTAGAATCAGGGAGATCACTTGCAAATACAGAATTTATGTTGGCGGATAAAAAAAATCTTAGGGGAAATTTTATCCGACAGTATTGGCGGATTAAAAACTTTGAAAATGAAATGGCCGCTCATTTTGCTTATGGACATAAGGTCTCGATCTTTTCTTGTTTGGATATTTTGCCTCTTAATAACAAATCAGTATAAAACAGAGAGGAACATCCCTTAGACCTAGATGATTCAATTATGGGCCGTAACCTCATACTACTACAATTACTCAATCTACAGTGCAGTCAGTGATTGGGCAATGCTATCAAGACACTATGTCCATAAAAATGAAAAATGCAATTTATCGGAAATGGAATTAAGATTATTTTTGTTGGTAATTTTCATAATGTGATATTGTTTCCAATGAACCATTTTGGGAGGCATGGGAATGAATCAGTTAAAAACACCACCCAGTTTCAGTTTCCAGTAGGCTATGCAGTCCTTCATATTGGAGCAGTACAATTGATAAATTATGTATAAAGTAACAGATGGTGATGACACTGACGACTTTTGTCACAGCTAAGGTGCAAAGGTCCTGGTCTCCTGAGAAGAGCCAGTTGGCGGTGGGCCAACTACCCACCCTGTAAACATAAACCAGTTACAGAAACACAAGCAAATACTTTAAATCAGTCTTTTATCTTGGGAGAAGGGGGAGCATCTGCACCTATGTGCAACGAAGCGGAAAGACTTGGAATAATGTAAAGAGGCTGGCCCATGATAGAGAGGGATGGAAAGTGTTTGTTGGTGGCCTATACCCTGATCCAGGGTGAGAAAGGCAATTGATGATGATGATGATGTGTCCAAGCTTTATTCATCACCTCATATGTGAGGACTGTCATGATTGGTTAAAACTAATTGAATTGTGTCAGTTTTTATGCTTCTTTTTCTCTTAAGCAAGAGTTTCAGAATTCCATCATGAAATTCACATGGTGGAATCACTAGTCAGGTTTGTTAGTTGTAGGGGTTTTTAACTTGATGTATTAGTCACTGACGGAGAAAAACTTTTGTCCTGAGTCATATTGTAGGCATGTGTTTCACATTGTGGTGATTTTAGAGGCAGCTTTTAATACCACAGAAAATGTAAACTTAGATTATTTCACTCTCTGTGGATAAAATGAATTCTTTCATTGGATATTTTATTTATCTCTTGAAATATCTTTTAGCCTTTATAGGATCTGTTCACAGGCGATCTTCTCCTTCTTCTTCTTCTTCTGCGTTCTTCGTGTCAGACTATTTATATCAGGAGGCCGGTAGCCTTTATGAAGGATGCTGTGCTCCTGAGTTCCTCTGCTGTCCCATATAGCTTGGTGTGCAGTGCCGCACCTCGGGGCCAGCTGTTTTCCCTCTGTTCTCTGTATAGGGGGCATTGTTGGAGGACATGTTCTGCATTCTCTGGGCAGTTTCCACATGGGCATGTCTCAGTTTCTCCAACCCTGAATTTTTTGTAAAGGTGCTGCCGGAGTCTGTTATGTCCTGTTCTCAGCCTAAAAATGATAGTTTGCTCCTTTCTGCTGAGCAAGTGTATCGCATCGTCTGTTACATGGCTTGGATGACTTTGTTTCCACTTGGATTTCAAGGCTGCCTTAATGTGACTTTTAGCTTCTGAGACTGTTATGTTTTCTCTGTCTTGGGGGAAGTTTGCGCCATTTTTTGCCAGAGTGTCTGCCTTATCATTTCCGATGATGTTACAGTGACCAGGGATCCACTGGAGAACCACGTTGCTTGCTGTGTGGCATAACTGCACTAAGGCAGAGGTGAGTTTGTTTTGATGATAATCATGTGAACTTTGAAGGGCCTGCAGGACTGACCTAGCATCTGTGAGAATTTGTTGTATATGTCTCGGTTTTGTAAGTTTAGCGCAGCTTCTAGTATGGCTTCTGTTTCAGCTCTGTAGTTGGTAGAATATTTCCCTGTGGGTACTGATAGTTCTGATTCTTCCCCATTAGTCCATTGGATATATACACCACCTCCTCCATCTCTTACGGCTTCTTGTGCTGACCCGTCCGTGAATACCCGGATCCAGCTGTTTTGTGGATAGGAGCTGTCCAGCATTTCCTGTGTGAGTGATTGCAGCTCTGCCGTGGACTGATTGGTCTTGGAGGTGATGCCGTAAATGGTGTCTTTGATTAGGGGAAAGTGTTGTCTTTCCCATGGAGGGCAGCAGTCAACCTCAGCAAGGTCCTCGTCTTCATCTATGGGTGGGATTTTTAGGTTGATTAACTGTTGTCTAGCTGATTTTATAAAGCTGGTTCTTTTTAGTCTGCTCTTTGTTGGTTTCTTTACTCTATCATTCATAGGGTGATTTCGAAGGTTTTGAAACTTTGTTAGCTGTGAGGTTAGTTTTCCATTTTTTGATCTTCTCCTCAATACCTGTTGTATTCCCTTCTTTGGATCTTGGATGTCATGATATAATAGACCCTGATTCATTCTCTACACAAGTGCTTTTAAAGTTTCAAGGTGACCTAATGCATTGTAATGAATTTACACTTCAAATTCATTTTCAGTAGTTCCCCAGAGGTCAGTTATCACTCCTGACACGGCAATTTGAATTCACGATTCATAATCATTTGACCGGCATCACTTGCATATTTTCAATATTGCTGATGATGCAGAAAAGTGCAAGAGTAGTTTTCTTTCCCTTATCTGTAGTGTGCGCTTTGTGAACAGAAATGGTGACTTTATGTCTGTAGAAAATGCTTGAATTCTTATCCTGAAAGCCTGAAGCATTTTAATGCATTATCTTCAGAAGCAAGAAGTAAAATGAAAAATGAGATGAGTTTTCAAAGTACAAAAAATATTTTATGAAGGTCATGAAGACCAGTCGTCCTCATATCAACATTCAATACATTCAGTCAAAGGGCTGCAGATTTATAGCTTTAAATAGGGGCACAAATTTCTGAATGGACGATAATGCTGTATATTAAAGGAAAAAATCATCACTGTCTCGTAAAACTGTAGTCATCGGTTTTGGCTACTTTTCAGGAGAAGCAAAAAACTTTTATTTTAGCACAAGTGGTTTAGTTGCAATGAATTTTTGAAAGATTGCTATTCGTTTTATTTTCGGCTGAGGAGTTTATAACCAAGGTCATTCGAAGGGGCTTTGGATGTAGTTGAATCTATATAATTGATTTTTCAAATTTTTTAATTACTACAGTCATAGGGAGTGGTGATGCAATGTAAACATCATTTCTGAATCTTGTGATCGCTTTCTGTTTTATACCACCAATAAATTTCACTGCATCCTTTTTGGTACAAATCAGTGTTCGTGCTTGGTAGAACATGTGGCATTTTAATTTTCAAGATTTTGCCATAATTGCCATCACATTAGCTCATACTATCCTTTTCTTGTCACAGATGTTAGTGAAATGAAGAAAGAGTATGAAATGTTAAAATGAAACACATTGTAACTTCTGTATTGGCTCCAGTTGCAGCCAATACTGCCTTTCGACAGCTGCACGAATTTTTGTTTGGTTTAGTCAAACGGGGTGTCACAAATCCCAGACTGGGAAATGTAATAATTATAACAGGACAACAATCACGAACTAACACGTATAACACTTAACAGAACAGCCCATCAGACTCACACATTTATTAAACATAAAGATAAAGATAACAGTGCAATTACATACATTATATTATTGAACTTAACTACCCTCCAACGGCCTTATTCCCACATGCCCTCTTCCTTGGGTCCACAACCCGGTAATTACTTTCTAAAGATAATTCGGCTCCAGCCTCTCCTCTCAATGTCTTAATAGCACATTAACATTTCACTCGCACCGCAGTCTCTCAATAGCTCCTTCCTAGGGCAATAACACATTAGCATTCCAATAGCACCTCAACATGGCAATGGCACATTAATAGTTCAATTCACATTAGTATCTCAATAGCACAGTAGTATATCAATATCACAGTAGTACATCTTAATAGCACATCAACAGTTCTATACAACGTCCCTGTCTGTGGCCAGACTGCCACGACTCATGCGCTCCTACTGTCCTGCGCGACAGCTTCACTCCACTGGCCTATGAGTAGCCTTCGGCCCTATGCTGGCCTATCCCCTGTGCTAGTTCGCTCACCGCGAGTGGCGTCTCTGCCCGACCCCGGCACCTACAAGAAGAACATTACATTGGTATAATACCATACCATTTCTAACCACTTCACCCCTCATTACAAACCATGAAGCGTACACACAATAGTCCACCTTTCACTCACCACACATCTTACGGTAACACACCTCCACCGTACCACACAGCACTCACTCTCGCTACGAATCCATGAACCTAACTTACATCTATCGCTCATGGCGCACATTTCTATACACAGTAATCACTGACTTCCACATTCCTCACATATACTTATTTACATCATGGTCCTAGGCGAATATAATACATCAATCATCATAATTATAAATCACAGTTCAACCTACCAGTCATCACTGGAAAACACACAACAATCTCCCGACTGCTCTGATCTCACGTCTGTCCCCTGGGACCTCTTAACTTGCAGTGATTGTCAGTACAGCGCTCTCGCCTCATGCCGACCCCCCAACTCACAACATTTCACGCTTTAACGTTAACTAACAGAAGTCAATATAGGTGAGCAGCCTCACTATCCCGTGAGTCATTCCCTCACTTCCATGCCCCCGTAATCCTTGAATCCCGCTCACTCCACTCGTGACACGGGGTAACAGTTTGTGAAGCGTAGAACAGGTTTTTGTTTTAATGGTTACATATTTGTATGCATGTCGTTTGAAGTGAAAGTCCAATTTTCTCAGTTAGGATTGACATTCTGCATTGCTACTACCATTATTAAACAACTGAAAATCCCATCATTTTTAACATCGCATTGTCCTTTTGCACCGCTTCTCAGCGGTGTATAAAAACCAGCGTTTTTTCACACCGCATTTTCCGCATGCGCAAGCACATTGTTGTGACTACTTCACTTTCGCCCGCTGGTTTATAAACAATACAAAGGAGCCGAGGCTCACACAGAGCCACAAATCTGCACTTGATTAGTTGATCTCGTCAACCGTCAATCTTCACTGATTCATTTGCGAACGGCAGCATACTCAATTTTAAAACTTGAAATTTCACCAGTTTTGTTATGAAGGTTGGAAGTTCGTTTGCAAGTTTTGACGACTACTCACGAGCGTTGAAAGTCTTTGAAGATTCAACATACATTGTACCTTGTTTTTCAATCTCAAATTCCGAAACGCTTGAAGGAAAAAACAAATCCAGAATGAGAAAACTCGAGGATCGAATTTGAAGCAAAATGACCGTCGAGAAGGAACGGCGGTTGTTTTGCACCTCTCCAAAGCGGTGAGAAAGAACGGCGGTTGTTTTGCACCTCTCCAAAGCGGTGAGAAAGAACACGGCCTTTTAACATTGTGATCATGATGCGGTTGATGTCTTGCTGTACTATTTTCAGGGTGCATTGAAAATAATTTCATTGTGGTGTATGGGGTTACCATGTTGGGCAACTCCATGTACTTTGTCTAGTGACAGGAAATAAATTAAACTCATACGGAGAAAAGTCTGTTCAGTGGACCCAATATAATCAGTTTGCCTTGGGGAGTGAACGGGTCATAGGGAAGAGCCATGCATCAGTTAGCTTTGATGTAAATATGACATGATTGTGCCTTGATAACCTGGAAACCTTGGCCTAAGTATGGCCTTGTCCCTGATCCATGATAGCTAAATACACAGGGTTCACACAGGTCCAAGTCCTGGAAATCGTAAAGAGCAGGCCGAAAGGCCGCTGCCCGGGCAAAATTTGAAATTAATAGATTAAAATTTATCCATATCATCTCCCCCCCCCCCGCCAGAACAAGAAATAATAAAACAAGTAAAGTGAGGTGTAAATGCCAAGGGCAGCGAACCTCCTAAAATAAAGACCTCAAATCAAGGTCCAAGTCCTTAAGTAAAAGTCCTTAAATTCTGAAAATGATGCCAAAGTCCTTAAAAGTCCTTAAAATTTGTGTTTCAGTTGAAACATTTGAGATTCAAATCTTCCAATTGCACACTGGATAATTGGTACTTTGAAATAACTGAACTTTTCAGAGTGAATTTACTATGTTTGAACTCTGGATACAGAAACATCCCGTTTCGATGAATGCTGTTCACCACTTGTTTAGTTGTAACATTTCTTCGTCATGGGCACACAGGTCCTTGATTTGTTTACTGTGAGTCCTTAGGAAGTCCTTGTAAAGTCCTTAAAATTAGTTTTGAAGATTTTGTATGAACCCTGAATACACTAAGGTAGTGCCTCTCAACCTTTTTCAGGCAATCGATCCTTCATGCTCCAAATTTTCTTTCATTGCACAGCGCCCTCCTCCCCAGTCACTACTCAAACCCAACAGAAACATTTCACAAGAAGACAGACTACACACAGATGATGATATTAAGTATTCCAAAGCGTTATTAATGACAATTGGTGTGTTGATTATTTAGAAAACATTCTTTATCAAATGCAGTAAAAAAAACATAGGCCTTTTCATCCATTACTGTTTTGGCCCTTACTCCCTTTCATCGTTTTGGCTCCTTCGTCATCTTTTCCTTTTTTTTTTTCCCCTCTGGAAATCCAAATCAATCAATGGGGGCTATATCACCCACATTGAGAACCACTGCACTAAGGTTATTGAGATACCAGACAGTTAAATAATCTGATCAGGTCACGTAAAAGCCAATATAATGACCTGTATAATTATCTTAGCTGCAGGTGAGAAGAATACAGTGCAGTGGAAATGATGTCAGTATCTGTGTGGGCTTAGAATATCACATCAGTTTTCAGAACTGAGCCAAAGTTTTTGTAGAAGTACAAATCGAGGGTAGGCAACCAGAGTGTTGTATGTCCAATTTTATTCATTGCTCTTAAATGCCTTTAGATATGCATGACGCAAGGTGTGTGACTTTATTCATGACCCAGTAAAACCATTCATGTGAACGCGCTGAAGTTATTGCAATCACTTGAAGTTTACAAGATTACACATCTGAAACTCGTTGTTCTCAATATAACTATTTTGGGCATGAAACATTCTGAATATCAACCCTCAAATTATTCAAGTGTATGATTAATTTATTTAAGTTTGTTTTAAATATGTGATCAATAAGGAAAGTCACTGAACTTGCTCCTCATAGGTAGAGTGATAAGACATGAAGGTGAAACTTTGTGCAAACAGAATCTTTCCTATTAAATTTAAAATTAAAATTTCTTAATTAGAATATTACAACTTACTAAAGGATTAAAGTAAGCCTGATTGAATATCCTGTATCTACAATGTGCCCTAAATCACCATGAAACTCGGGCACTTCAAACCCTTTTTTGGTGTGTGTGTATGTGTGCTTTCAGTTCATTTATATCTTTTAGTGCACTGGTTATTTTTTGAAACTAGATACACTGAGTTTTCTGAGCATTGATCAAAGTTTGTGGGGGGGGGGGGGGGGGGAGACGACGGACACCAGTCTGTTGTTGAGGTGGCACAGCTGAATTTTTAATTATTTGATTCTGTTTGTCAACATCTTTATCAATAATGATGATTTGTAGTACTTCATCCCATCAAATGCGACCTCGATACACTTTACAGTCATTCTTTCATTCACATTCAGTTCATGGATACAAAGAACATGCTACACTTACATCCCAGAAAATATTTACAACTAGAATTTTTTGGCTGATGACCGTTTGACATGTAGACTTTCATAGTGAAATCTTTTGCGTGTGTGTTTTAGTTTGACCGAGTCACATTTCTGGTCCAACCCATCTACTCGACCAATCATGCTGAAAATCAACAGTTTTGACTTGTACGAGGTCCTGGCATATCTGTTCTTATGGACGACCTTATATTTCCTGTTGTGCCTGTGGAATTCGGCCCGCAGCTATGAATGGCATTGTCGCACAGTTACCACTGTCCATGCTATAGTCATCAGTGTCTTTGCTTTCTATGGCATATTTGTACACGGACCTTGGCCATTCACCGATGCAGGTAGAAAACATCATTTTCCTTCTAGGTTATTACTATTATTATTGCTAGTTACACTCTTGACTTCGGGAATACAGAGATAATTTTTTGTTAATGATGAAATTTGCCAGCATTGTGTAAAGAGGGGCAAAGAACAATATTTCCAATCACATTTTTTAATTCTACTCGATGAAAATGTATTTCCTTGCGGCTTAACAAATCATAAGTAAATAATATTATTATTAAAGACTGACTTTAGTCCAAAGTGGATTTGTCCACGTAATTTAGCGTTAAAAAATGAAGGCGGACACAAAATTTCATAAGTTTTTATTACATATGTTCACCCTTTAGGGCCATTAAACGTAAATTATTGTGCAATAAAAAAGAACAAAATTGGTTAATTTTTCTGATCCCATTGTTTTGTGAAAATAGTATCAGGGTTCAAAAGTTACTGATCTCCATTTTTTTTTTCTTCTAACAGCATGAGAGTTTCTAAATATTCCCAAATTACTTTTGTGCAGTATAATTATTCTGTGATATTTCAGATACTGTGTAATTTGTTGTATATATATTTGGAGTAGTATGTCTAGATGCCTTTGATCAGGATCAATGTTTCATTCATTATTTATCTGTTGAATAACAATGATGATCTCAATTGGACATAGACCACCCAGGTCTTGAGGGGCCAACTTTAGGAGAAGGAAAAAATTCTTGAGAGCAAAAAAAAAAAAGGCAGAGGTCAATAATTTGATCACAATGAATTTTGTTTTTTCATATTTTGGTCATTGTTCCATTTCAAGATGTTTTAACTCATAATGTGGCATGACATTGTCGTCATATTCCTGCTTCCACTAAAATATTTTTTTTTTTTAAATCTGCCTGAGACAGTCAAATAAAATGGGCTCCTATACCAGGTAAAAATAGATGAGTCAGGTATGTCAGTGCATTTGAGACTGTGACAGAGGGTCTTTGCTGGAGAGGTTGTAAACATGGTTTGAGCAGCATTTCCTACTCAATCTCGTGGAATAACACAGGAAATCAGTGCGTAAAACCACTGGTGTGTTTAGAAATTATGATGGCAAGATAATTTGGTGATGTTCAGAAATATTCCATTTTGAATCACTCTCTTTGACTGTAGCAAATATGATGCTGTGCGAAATTTAGCACACACAGTGAAGAATGATAATCCATCCCAAAGATTCATTCTAGCTGACATGAAGCTGCATGAAGAGATCAGATGCCTGTTCTAAACATACTCAGTTTGAACCACTGATTTCCTGTGTTATTTGACAAGTTACATGCACGGGGAAATACTATTACTTTTGTCCAAAATCACGTTTGCTGTCTCTCCAGCAGAGATCTGTAGGAGTCTCATCTGCGGATAGGTCCTAATCCTTTCAAATGGAAGCCAAAGACAGGAAGAATTACATAGAAATAAGTAAGAAAATTCTTTTTCCTTTTTATTATTCCCTGCACCAAGGTTTAAAAGAATACTGAGTTTAAATTCCTTTGGGCAGTTCCTGGGGAGATGGGTCATATAAGCTAAGACTTAAGGGATTTTTTAAAAAGTTTTTTCATGTATTTGTCTTTCAGGAGGACCCAATACTCCATTACAGATCAGAACCATTAGTCTTTGCTTAGCTTATTTCCTGTTTGACTTCAGCTGGTGCATGTACTTCAAGACAGAAGGTGAGATGTCTTGAAATAAAAGTCTTAACACAAGGCTCATTTCATGAACTATGCCTTTGAAACAAAATGGCGTCCATCTCACTTACTGGTGTGTCAATAATTTCCCCAGTGTACAGGAGAGCTGTTTGAAAGTTTTGGTGAGCGTGAGATTTCTTATATACAAGTTCAAGTTTAGTTTATTGTAGGCCTGACGGCCAATTCAAAATATACAGAAGAATCATGCAAACAATCTTTGAAAACCTTAAAAACCAACAAATAGTCAAAACGCATGGTCATTCACTCTCTCATACAGATGGGCATATTTCTGCATATGACTTCTAAACTGTTAACATTTATGTGGTGCTTTGCGAAAACCTGACACTTTGCGCAAAGACTAGATCCGAGATATAGCCTGAAACAGGTGAAAATCTGACCTCGGGGTCAAATTGGTTAAGGCTACCAGAGGTATCTATGTCAACTCATACATCCTGTGTGAAGGATTTTGTTGAATTCGATCTATAAATGTGTTAAAAACGTGTTTTTTTAGGGCCATCTTGAAGTAAAAATTTGGAGTTGTGTAACTTTAAACTTGAGTTTCTCTGTATTTTTCTGTTTTCGTCACTTAAAATGGTCATAACTTCGTTAATAATGAAGATATTGACAAAATTCAAGTTGCATGTTGTTCAGGAATGTCTCCTCTTCATTTCTATGCATTTAACTCAAAAACCATGATTTTCGCAAAGAGTAGGGTTTTTGCAGATCACCTTACATTTTCACATCAAGGGGATCACAGCTGTCACATGCCCACTGTCTGTCCCTTCTTTCTATTGGTTATTAATTACCTGTGTATGCACTAGGCATGGGCACTAATCGATACTGGCCACTATCGAGTACTCTATCGATTAAGAGCACTCAGTATCGATAGTAAAAACAAGGGAAATAACCATGAAATAAAAAACCGTATAAAAATACCTCCCTTCGATAATATGACGCTCTAAACATGTGGTGGCATGTCTTGAAAAAGGTACTAGCTCTATATCATTTGTGTGCATCTTTAAAACTTTTTTATGTATAAAGTGATGACACGGACGGACAGTGCAACGACTCGAGCGAGCTTCGGCGGGAACAGTGACGCAAGACTGTGAGATCATGTGGGGGTGCAAAGCGGCAAGTGGCAGCAGAGTGCTACTGCTAGGTTAGCCTAGGCCTACTCTAACCTCCTTGGCCTAGACTAGGCATGGCCAATGATGTTCTTAAATAAATCTGGGCATATTCCTAGCCCATTATCGATATCAGTAAATTTTTCTCTCCCCGCCTTCTTCTCACTATCTCAGTATCGATTAGTATTGAGTAGATGGCTAAACTATCGGGTACTTGATAAATTTCGTGAGTACCCGATAGTATCGAGTACCAGTATCGATTAGCGCCCATCCCTAGTATGCACTATTTTGGGGTGTTTTTGAAAATTCATGGAAATCTTAGCTAGAGTATGATATTTGTATCATTGGAGAGCTTATTCAGAGAAGAATAATGACAGCCAAATGTTACAAACACAAAAAAATACAAAAACAGTATGTGCAACAAAACTGCATGTTATCCCGGATCCCAGGCTGTGCCAGGTGCCGCAAACAGATGTGCAAGTGGCCGCACCTCATGGGTGACCGGTGTATCGATCGGTTTTAAAACGGCCCATACCCAAAAGGTGTGATGCGAAAAGGTTAGAGATATCGATACTTTACTTTGTAAAAGTACGGATCTCCTCATGAGTGATGTTAACGTGGCCTTAACTCAAAACCATGTAGACCACAGTGCATCAGATGAACCCGCTGTTGAAGATTGCAGCAATAGCTGTTATTAAAAACGAACATAACAGTATGGGGATAAATTGGTTTCAATAAGATCATATTATGAAAGAGTAAACACTGAGGTCTACAACAAAATTGCCATAATCTGTTTGAACAAATTTTCTTGAAGTTCTTGTGGCAACATTTCGATAGTGATAAGATGGAAGCTCTTCATAATTGTATTAGATTGTTCTTCTCAACATTCATTCTTCCTATCACTCATCAATCCCCACAACCTCCTTCATCCTTTGTAGGACCAGTGATGTTGGCCCATCATTCCCTGAGTATCGTTGGCCTGACCTGGTGTTTGTGTGCTGGCCTCTACGGCACGGAGATGGTGACCACTATCGGGGGTGCTGAAATCACCAACCCTTTGCTGCAGCTGCGGTGGTTTCTCCGGAAGACAGGAAATTACAAGACAATACTTGGAGACATTGTTGACTGGGCTTTCATGTTAACCTTTGGATTTTTCCGCATTATCGTGGGCTCTGTACTCTTATATAGCTACTACCAACAGGTAAGGCAAAGTGTCATTCACCCCAATACTGCACACAATGGTTTTTTTTAGGCAGTATTTCTCAAGGTGAGGCACAATCTCCACTAGTGAGACGTGGCAGTGGTATTTTGGTGGAGACTGGGATTTTTCATAGAAATCTTAATTTCATCGTGTATTTTAACAAAAGAAAAAAAGATGGTGTGTGACGAAAACCGAGAGACGTGAACTTGGTATGGCGGGGGTTCTAGAAGACATCAAGAAGTTAAAGGCCGAAACATCTAATGAAAGAATCCACTCTTCCTCTGAAGATCGTCATCTGCCTCGCTCCACCTGAGGAGTTTTTTACCACTAACTGTGTAGATAATATAAATTGCTGTTTGTTTATGTCGTGTCGGTGGTTTTCTTAATTAGCTTAGATTAAAACATCCAACTAAACAGATGCATGACTTAAATGGTAATGCTGCAGCCTAGCTAGTTACACATGTTCTTGGTCACTCAATCATGGCGAGGCGCATTTTAAATTTTTTTTTTTTTAACTCTTTCTGTCCTGATCAACGTATGATGTGTTGATCACTGATGGCCTAGATGCATGACCAACGCACCATGTGTCAATCTTCATTTTCGTAATTTCACCTCTTGTGTGTAAAAAATCCTGGCCATATCAGCAGACATACCAAATCACACTGAATTGTACATAACATAAAGCTTCCGCTTTTTCCTATCAGTATGGTATATAACAACATTAACTTTTTGTATGTTTTACTCCTGTTTTTTTGCTATTTGAAAATGTATGCTTTAGTAGAGTTCGGCACTTTTTTTGTGTCCCTTGGGCATCTGGTGCTAAATGGGCTGGGACAGAAAGAGTTCAGTGGAGCATGGAACAAAAAAGTTTGAAAAACACTGATCTAAGGCAAGGAGTTTAATAATGATAATAATTATCCTGCTACCATGGAGCTAGAGGGTAAGCAAGTAAGCCACAAAACCTTCATGACTACCTGACCAAAAATATGAAACTTTGGATACTGCGCCAAGTTTTGACAATAAATTATATGGACACATCCATTTTTAGACAAAATTTAGTCTTTAATGTTAAGTATTTTTGATATTTTGAGCAGCAAGAATGAGAGGCATTTTTATTTACTAAAAGTAAAATCGAAAAGTATGATGGGAATTTTGTTCTTTGCCTTTCTTTACACACTCCTGGTCGCAAATTGACTTTATCACATATGTGTACTCTGCGAAGAATTGTGGTTCAACAATAAGTATTATCAGTCTTTGCTTGCAACCGAGTGTCACTGTTAATGTCACCAAAATCTACATAGTGAACTTGGTACACAGAATTTGCGAAAACTCAGAATCTGTCTTGCTTGGGTCAGTCAGGAATAATAATAATGCACGTCTACAATGCACACTTCCCATTTACACTGGGCGCTTTATAGTACGTGAAAGTTACAGTATTCAGGAATTCAGTGAGTAATTTGATATCTGATATTGAGTTAACATAGAAGGATGAAGCCTGCTCTTTGTACTGCAAATAATGGTATGTGTTGAAGAAGCCATGCAGCATTGTGAATTAATTGCACTGTAAACTAATTTCTTTGATCTTTTTTGTCTTGCCTCCAGGATACAGATTTCTGGGGTAGAGTGGGTGGTACTTGCATTTATAGCATTGGATGGATCTTTTTCATCAACATTGTCAATTATGCCATACGTAAATATGTCAGAAGATATCGTGCCTGGGTGAAGCAACACCCATCAAAAACAACAGACAGTCATCACAATGGTATCGGAAATGGTGCGGCCAAAGATGCGGTGAGCATCATTAAGGATCAGGAGATTCCAAGTCAGAGGGAGATCAAGGATGGGTCCAAGGAGTTGACCCTGCGGAAAAACTGTGTGGTCCAAGAAAATCTCACAACGTAATGTAAGATATAATTCGGAGTTGATGTTATTTTGTGAAATGGATGCAACGGGTTTTTTCTTTCCATGAGTTTTACCTCTTCCTTTTAGGTTTTTTTTTTTTTTGACCGAAAACCTTGACTTTCAGACTGTAAACAGAGAGTGATATTTTTCTGTATTTATTACTGTTTTTATATGTTATCACCAGGTATGAGAATGTTTGCAATATTGGTCCTATATCTCATTTTAACAAAGTTTATACTGTTTTGTTATTTTTTATTATTGTCGTTCTAATATTTAAATGTATTATGATTCTGAATTCATGTGTTACATCATCGCGATGCTACAAGACTCCCGTACCTAACAATTTTGGCCAAAATCATTTTTTTCGCTCTTTGGGTCTGAAAATCAATGGCGCACCTTGTGTCAAAAGCTCCTGGCTCAATTCCTGTAAATAACGATATTGCAATAATCAAGTCCATTGTCTTTAGAATTTGCTGGCGGCAATAAACCAAAGAAAATCAGTTTTTTTGGATCTCCTGTAAAATTTTCGAAATGTTAGTTAAGGGAGTCTTGCAGCATAGCAACGACATGATCTCCCATGTTATTTGAATGTAAGAAAAATAGCATTTTCTTCCAAAATGCAGATTCAGATCATATCTGTTCAGAAAATGGGTCAACTGTTGGAACCTAATTTAACATCAACTCAAAAGTTTTGCAGCTGTTGTTAGGGGTGCATAGCATTTTACACAGAAAGCTATGGCTGAGCAATGAAACACAACTCAATAGTTTTTGTGTTTGTATTTGTATTTTGTAGACTTCTTTAATCCCATTTGGGAAATTTGCCTTAATGTCATTGCAGCCTAGTTACAACTGGAGCAGACACGCAGTGCAATGTCGGTTGGCAGGTTTTTTTTGTTTGTTTCCTGGGGGGAGGGGGGGGGGGAGATAAATTTTTATTTAATTTTGCCAGGGCGGGTCTGTTCGGCCTCCCCTTCTCGATTTCCAACCTCCAAGGTATCTGTAATGTGCATATGGGCCCTCCGAATTTTTCGTCCTTATCCGAGAAGACTAGGTGTTCAATCCACCCACCACAGGACCAGGACAAGAAAATAAGAGAAAAATCCCACATTTCCAACATGCCTGCACGGACCGGGATTTGAACCCGGTACCTTTGGCATGAAAAGCGAGCACCTTGCCTCTAGACTACCCTGTCCCCGTGTATCTGTCTGTAGTTCTTATTGTAGAACTCAGACGTATATTTTTTTGTGTTTTTTTTTTCTCTATTTGGCTTTGTAATTCGTCTGCTGTCCCCTAACAAGTTTTTGCTCTGAGGCTAGGTTTAACGAGATTCCAAAAGCCAATCGATAATATGTAAGAATTTTGTAAGTAGTGACTTGCAACGAAATAATTGGTTACGTTGCTTCATTTACTTAAGTTGTTTAGTCCTTGTATCAGATGGAGTCATTTAGCTAAATTTGAGAGATTTGCATTTAGTACCGTTTTGAGAAATTCAGTAAAATGGTAACAATTTCATGTTGCGACAGTCAAATTGAGATTACAACAAAAATGTGGCAACTCCAAGACGGAATGATTTACTCTCTCTCTTGCCACAGCAGTGGTGGATCTACTATAAACTAATGAAGCTTGAGCTTCAGGGTCCCCAATCTCTGAGGGGTCCTGAAGAAAAAGTTGTTTACCTTCAAAAACAAAAATTGTTTTTCAAGGTCTTGAAAAGCCTGGAAAACAGAACACAACCTTGAATAACCTTGAAAAAACAAAAAACGCGATCAAATTGAAAAAACAAAAAAATTTGGGCCTAGGAGCTAGACCTAACGGAAACAGAGACGGCGGTGTAGTCGCACAGCTTTTTATGGGCATAAGCAATTCACGGACATGCGTAGTTTTTGTCGCGGTGTTTTGTGGCCTTGAAAATGAAAACGTTGACCTTGAAAAACCTTGAATTTTCTCATGAAAGTCTGCTATGAAGCCTGTCTAATAGTTCAAGCGTCAGGGTCCCAAACTGTAGGTCTGCGGCATGGTATGAAAACTTGTGCATTTCCATTGCCTTCCATTGCAAAAAACCAATTCTGTTTTCATGAAGTATTTTTGTGAGGGTTGAGAGAAATTAGAACAAGTATAATATTTTTTTTTTCTTTGGAATTTTTTAAACAAAATATCTGTGAAGTCAGGCCATAGACACAGGATAGATCAGGAAAGGAAAATGTGTTATATCATTACTGAAGTACATACTGGGTTGTACTGGATTCAGTCACAAGAGCACTGTGCTGAATGTTCCGTGAAATGTTTAGGTGT
Organism: Onchidella celtica; assembly: GCA_963931925.1. Lineage (NCBI taxonomy): Eukaryota > Metazoa > Mollusca > Gastropoda > Systellommatophora > Onchidiidae > Onchidella > Onchidella celtica. The sequence continues at coordinate 16,501,689 of OZ007581.1, forward strand.
AGCCAACGTGGGACAGTGTATGTATTGTTGAGAATCAGCTGTTGCATATGGTAGATCACTCAGGGTCCCAAAGAATATAATTCATACGCATGGAATAGTGCAGTTTGTGATGACAGATATATACTCATGCAGTGAAAGATGTCTGTGTTATACAGGGTTCATACAAAGTCTTGAAAACTAATTTTAAGGAATTTTTAAGGACTTCCTAAGGACTCACGGTAAATAAATTAAGGACCTGTGTGCCTGTGACCAAGAAATATTACAACTATACAAGTGCTATGCAGCACTCATCAATACGGAATGTTTCTGTATCCAGAATTCTGACATAGTAAATTCACTCTGAAAAGTTCAGTTCTTTCAAAGTACCAATTATCCAGTGTGCAAACTGCAATTGGAAGATTTGAATCTCAAATGATTAAATTGAAACACAAATTTTAAGGACTTTGGCATCATTTTCAGAATTTAAGGACTTTTTGAGTACTTATTTTTTCTTTTATGAAAATTAAGGACTTTTAAGGACCTGTGTGAACCCTGGTTATAAAGAAACTTGGTAGAATTTTACTGTTTCTGTTCCAGAGCTTTATGGAAGGCTACATCGTGGTTCTTGAGCAAAATTGTTGTGTCTCCAGGTTTATGAATAATGGGAGCTGTCTCGGAAACACCACAATATTGCTCTCAATGATATCATTTTTATTTTTAAGGGAGACAGTAACAATACTGCTTCTGTGTAACTTGGAACTGGTTAAAGACAGTGGAAGAACATAAAAATTGCAAGAGGCAGTTTGTCATTATTACAGTATTGCCATTATGAACCTTATACATAAACCTGGAGATACAACAATTTTGCTCTATACCCACGACACAGAAAAAGCAAAAAACATAAATTTTAATATAAGTGTTTGTTTAAATCACAAGTATTGGTTCAGACTGCTGCAAACTATGCAATTCTGGATATTTGTTCTGTTACTGTATGGACAGTCCATTAAATATTCATCTGTTTTTTTGTTGTTTTTTTACCATATTTTATATGTGGACAGTCAGTATGGCCAGCCCTATCATGAAACTGCACAAGCATTAAGGACCTTATTAACTGTTTTCTTTGAAATGTATTCTTTAGCTTAAACATGTGTTTAATAGTGTAAATAAAACATCTGAAATATTATACTCCTCCTTAATCAATAGGAAAAAAAAAATGATAGATATATTCCTCCGGGGAGATCAAAGAATGTTTGACAACCTGCAGCTGTGCGAAAACACTTGTGCAATTTCAGGTTAAGGCCGGCGATATGTCAGTTATTCTGTATCTTTGTATTGCCTTCATAATAATTTCACTTTGAATACTCTGAAAACTCATGGTTTTGTAGCCAATTAGAATACATGTATTTGTTTCATAAAATCTGCGGATCTGTACATATCAATGGCAGATCTTCCTGCTGTTGTAAAGACATTGCTTTTTGTCCAGTGAACCCCTGTCTGTCTAGATGGGTAACATCCAAAATACCCCCGTCTCCACAGGGTTAAAAAAACCAGCCAGCTAAATGACTACTTCAATAAGGGACATTTATACCTGTGCCCCATAATGTTATTCAGGATTTTTCCTAAACAGGAGGATACAAATTAAGTACAAATCACTATAACACACTTCACATACCACATTAAGCATTCTAGGTATCAATATACATATAATTCACAAATTCTCCACCTGTTTTATTATGCTACCAACAGTATCCAAATTTTACATGTAGGTTTCAAAAACCATGGAGAGGGCACCGAAGTTTGGATTTGTTTCATTGGTTTTGTGCTTCTATTTTTTGTGAGTTTGTTTTATATTGCTGACTGCTCACCTCCGATCCCTTTTTTTTCACGAGCACATGACCCGTGATGTCAACACTTCCCGTTGGCTGATTTAAACTATTCAGTATGCTTGCAGTTGAAATTAGATCACAGGAATACCTGCTGCTTGCTTTCAGAATTGTTTTGGTGTGCCAAGAAAGATGAAGGGAAGGTAGAATGTGGGGGGAGGGGGTCCATGCAGAGCGCAGCTTTTAAGCTTGTTTGAGTAAAAGACGAGAGTGCTCCCACCACTGTCTTGCATTTGACTGGCTTGGCCTATATCCTCAAATCTGGCAGGAATTGTTATATCATTAAAACAGAAAATATTTCTCATGTCCTTCCTAAACACAGGGCAATCCTATAACTAAAAGAGGGGATAGTTGGCATGTTTACTTTCATAGAGCAAGCTTTGAAAGATGAATCCACTTACTTCAAATGTCACTGAATCAAATCGTGTTGAACAGTAAACTATATCAGTCGATACTTTTTGGAATAATGTGTATCAGCTCTAGTAGTATTTATACAAAATATTTATTATTTACATGGCTTCCAAAAATCCCTTTGCTATAATGTTAAATTCAGAGTTTTGAAGCAAATGATGCAGCATCATATCATCATCCAACATTGTCATCTCACATAATGGCATATCAATAGTTTTGCCACATTTCAGGAGTTTTTTTTCAATGTTTTAGAGAGAGTAAGATTTCTTACATGTGGCAAAAATATTTGTCTATAAATTCAAAACTGTTCAAGATAGTCACGTTTTGAGAATATTTTTTATATATACTTCTTTAATCCCATTTGGAAAATTTGCCTTTGTGTCATTGCAGCCATGTTACAACTGGAGCAGGCGCGTCGTCCCCACGGTGCAGCGCCGGTCGCAGGTTTTTGTTTGGGGGGGGGGGGGGGGGGGGCGAGGGAGCGGTTAGGATGAATTCTATTTAATTTTGTGCGGGCAGCAGCCTGTTTATCCTGCTCTTACCGATAGCCAAGGTATCTTTAAACGTGCGCAACATGCACACAGGCCATCCGAGTTTTTCGTTCCTATCCGAGAAAACTAGGTGCTCGATCCTACCTCCCATAGGATCAGGGGCAGGAAAATATGAGAAGAATCCCAAAATTCCAACATGCCTGCACGGACCAGGATAGATAGATATAGATGTCACCTTAGGGAATGATATGTAGTAACAACTCAAAACTACCAAACTCATTGATATACCAGCCTCTGAGATGAACATGCCAATAGTTTGGCATGGCACGTGTCACTTTGAAAGAAACTAATAGTAAGGTCATTGACAGTCGGATGAACCTGATGTAACCATGACATAGACATCATACATTTAACATTATATGGATTGGGTAATTTTACATCTCTGAAACCAATCATTTCTTTCCAAAATTCACACTGTTAAATGTGTCTGGGTCTTGCGATTTTAGTCCTTGTTTGTTCCAATTCCACTTTTTGCACAACTGAGAAATTTGATGTTAAATGTTTACGGCTTTAGTACATGTATTATGATAAGGAGTTGGAATAAATCGAATGTGTGAAACAGCTTGATAAGTGCCACAACGCATTTTAAACGAGTATCAAAGTGTGCTTTTGTTATACCACTTCTACATATTAAAAGATGTCGAGTTTTTCAGAGAACGGAGACAGAATAAATGAGAACTTAGGTCGTGTTCTGCCGAAATGGCATAAATTGTTTAGAGTTTAAACACAACTCTCTAGGATCATGTTTTTCCATAGAGAGTATAGCATATGCAAATTTTAAAAAGAAAACCCAGATAAAATAATTAGTTTATCCTTACGAAATCCCACCAAAAATTCTTGGTTCCAGAGTGTCAAACAAGCTATCCTTCACAAACCTGTTTATATTTATTATATCCATTGCACAGTGATCAAAATGCTCAATCCAGACCGTGATGTGATATCTCTGCATTATCCAAAATAACATGTCCCAGTGATTTTACATAATTCCTTTTTGATTTGTACACTCATCAGTATTTAGGTTTCGATGCATTTTTAAACATTTATTTTTCACTTTTATATTTTCACTGAATTTAATTTTTGTAATGATGTTCAGCACTTCAATTTTGATAGCTCTTGCTGCAGCCAAGGATGCAAGCAATAAAGCTTTATTTTTTTGTATCTGCAAATGTTATGAATTTGAAAATCAGAACAAATTTTCATCTGTACATAAAGTGAGATGTAAAGCAACAAAATGTTTGTGAAGTTTTTTTCGTACACAGAATTCCCACAGGTCCCTTAAGGCCTTAACTTGTTAAAAATTGATTTCAAAACCTTAAAAAGTCCATAGTTTTATCAAAATTGATTTTAGAACCTTAACTCTTTTTGGATGTATCCCCGATTTATCGGCGCCAGTGAAAAATGCGTTTGGAGGTATCCCCGATTTATATTGTATTCTACATTCAATTCTTTTTTATTTGATGTGTATTATTTTACTTTACTATCAATATTTTTTTTTCTGTAAGTGGGAAAGAATTAAGTACATCCAGATTTGACCGAAGCCCACAGCACTGACGTCCTGAAAGAGTTAAAAAGTCCTTAAGTTTCTCAAAGTTGATTTCAAAACCTTAAAAAGTCCTTAATTTTAAAAATTTGTTCAAAGGTCCTTGAAAAGTCATATCAGATTCTCCTTGCTATTTGTGTTATGTTATATACACCTTGTTTCATGACTTTTTTTTTTTTTTAATTTAAAGACTAGCCCTATCAGTTTTTGTTCATAAACCACCTCAAGAAAAATGTTAAAGGTCCGTGAAAAGTCTATAATTATTGTCCAAAAAAGTCCAGAGAAGTTCCTTCATTTTGATTTTTCAGAACCTGCAGGAAATAATATACATCACCAAAAAAAAACATTGATAAATAAATAATAATTTGATTAAGAAATACAAGTACATTAAAAATAGATTATTGTGTACCAGATGACATGTTTCAAATACAGAACCCTTAGCATTTGAGGGTTAATATGATGAGAGTTTGATGTCAGATTGTACAAGTTGACAATAGCAAAGGTAAATTGTTTTTATCAGAGCTTAATATCTCAATTCTAAACAAAGTTATTAATTTTTGATGTGGAAGATGGTGAGAGTCGTGCTTTTGAGAAAACTGATCTGGGAGTTTAGCAGTCATTCTTAACAATATATGTTTTGCAAGTCTCATTATAATGATAATAATAATGAATGGCATTTATATAGCCATTATGCACTGTTAATTACCCAATAGCCATTTAGAGATAATTCCATTTTTATTGGAATGAATTTGGACATCTCTGAGCTGAGTTATAGGACAGAAATCAAATGTTCCTTTAGAGGGGTTTTCTCAGGAATTTGGTCTTTCACCTTAAGCCCAATTTCATTAGATCCACTCATATTCTCACAAAGTGACGTATGCAGGTCTTTATTAGTTTTGAATAAGCATAAACATTTGTATTTTGCTCTAGGAAAACCCTTCACATGGTGAGATATCAACTATTATGAAAGAAGGTTATTTTCTGTGTATTTTGCTTTTTATCTGAAGTCAATATCTCAAATAGTTTTTGAGATATGGCCGTTTAAAGTGTCGGGTGCAGTACCGAACAAACTGGGAAACATGAATTTGCAGGCCTGTATCTCAAAAGCAGCCTGTGCGTCATCCGGCGGATTTTCCTGGAGCGCCACACATTTTCTGCCAGGTGCTTGTTTGTACGTCAGAAATCTCAGGCTAACCAAAACTTTGACTTACCCTACCGTAAAAATGGAAAAATGTTGATCGCCAGTACATGAGACAGATGAGAACTTGTGTTTTGTCAAATGAACATGAATTTGAGATTGATGAATTTTTTAGCTCAGAGGTATTAGTTTCTCTCAGGGGTAGGAGGTGCTCTTTGAATTATCATGACATAAGTTAACCCTTTTGCTGCCATGCCCAAACGCCCTTCTTGCCTTTAAATTACCAGAGTAATGGACTATTGAGTGGAAAGACTGCAGGAAATAGGGGTGCAAAATGCGCCAGAACAATGTCGATATCTGGGCCTCATGGCAGTTTTAGCATGAAACAGAAGAGCCGATATATCAGCCATGCGGCATTTTTTTGCAACATATGTGTGGCAGCAAGATGGTTAAACATTCTGATTTATTGTTTCTTTTTCTGCGAGATATGAAAAGTATAGAATTACATGTTTTATTTTGGTGGTAGATCATTATTGCTTTAGTTTTTCATTGTTATTTTTATTATTGCACCAATATAATTACTTTCCACATGATGCATTTACAGGGTAAAATGTCACAATATTATCTTTAAGTCTGAACAACTTCGTTTTATGTACGTTTTAAACCATGAGTTTCAAGCTTGAGCCACATTGACATAATATGTTAAAATTCATAAACTATTTTGTTTTTTGTTGTTTCTTTCTTTAAAATTGAGATATTAAATAATTTGGCATGTTTTGCGGCCATCAACAGCTTACAGCTTATGTTATAAATTAGGGATTAAGATCTGAAAACTGAGGGCCGAAAAAAGTTTTTTTTTTCTTTCTAATATTATTTATTAAAATACAACAGAACAATGTTAAAAATGACAGAAAGACATTCAGTTTCTTGCTTCTCTCAAACAATTAGTAAAGGCTGATAAGCTATTGTAACTCGGCTTTTTTTTAAAATTGGCATATTTGTGGCCATGGGAAACGTGACCCACCGTGGATCTCATGACATGTGGTCGTGAAGGGACACTTACGGCCCTTCCGCAAGCCGATCTATAAGAGGAACAGTGTGAAAGGATTTGCAACATCGTGGAACAAGAAGGAAAAAAGTCACAAAAAATACTCATCCATCGTCGATTCACATACAGATACACAAATGCAAACTGTATCTCCAAAAAATGTATATAATTTATACCCTTTTTCGACGTCACATTCATGACACTGCAGTTACGCCGGCTGGGGCACGAGGTCACGGCTTATCTGTCGGCTTGTTGCGTCACTTTGCGTTTATAAAGAACTGTAAACTGAGTGGACAGTTTGACGCGATTTGTTACGCCACGACAACATCAAGAGCAGCAACAACTGGTCACAGGAGTACGTCACGGTAAGTGACATTATTGCCAGAACAACAGTATTCAGTAAGATATTAGGGAAGGACACAATATGTGTACAATGAAACGCAAACTAAAAGAGAAGTCTGCGTTTCATTGTATCGCTTGGGTATTATTTCTTACGCGAGCCTTTGCTACATACAACCTTTTCTGTTTGCCAAATTTTGACTTTGCCTATAGCCTTGCTGGGACCCCACAGCTTTCCTGTGGTTTTTATAATATTAGTATTAGGGAGTACCATTTTGAGTTACACAACTTTAGTCTGGCGCCGATTTCATGTTCTGTGTGTCAACCGCCGAGCCCCGCGTAATAGTACCATCTAGAGGACTAATGCTGGGTTCTCGTGTGTACGGAAACGGAAACGGCAAAGGAAACGTCAAAAACCCTTCAGGTAGTGAATTAGAAAGAATGTTTCCGCACGCCTTTTCCGTACACATGGAGACACTCTTTCTTTTTACTGCATGATGAATTTTTTGCCGTTTCCGTTTCCGTACACATGAGAATCCAGCATGACTCGCCAGGAGGCGCCCCCACCCACGGACGCCCCCTTTTAATATTCCTATTTTACCTACTTTTGTCTAGTATTCTCAGTGACAAGGCATGAGATAACGAATTTTTTTTATTTCTGTTTTAGTAACATTTAAACAAAGGAAGCGCATATCCGTACAACGCACACAATTCGATGACGCAGAACACACACCGGAATATTATATTACTGACCTTCTTAATTTGCATAGCTTTTAAAAATATGACTCGGCTTAGTAGCAAAACAATCCGACTTCTGCTCAGAGATTGCGTGATCTGCGCTAATAATATACTTGAGTGTACGTCGATCACCAATGGCTACCCCCAACCCCTTTTCGCCTGATTAGACAATCTTGACTACCGCCCATTGATACAAACTGACTAGACCCTCACGCCCCCAGGTCCATCTGACTATTCCATGTGTGGTCACTTTAAATTCGTGAACACCATACCATTATATCAAGTTTTGTTTCAGCAAACCTTCACCAGTCGCGCTTTTTGGTAAACATGTTGTACGGATATGCACTGTCCATATCCATACAACATGTTGTATTCGTGATTACATTCCTATGTGTTTGCTGTTCGTTCTATCAGTTTTGCTAGCGTCATTTCAGTCGATGTGCATATTCGTCGCTGTCAAACTATGAAGTCGGTTGATCTAGATAGCGCGCACCTATCTTCTATCTATATAATAAAGCTACAACAAAACCCCTAATAGTCCTATAGACTCGGAAACTACACAACGTACCGACCTGAAATTTGGCACAAAGAATTATGGGATAGCGAACATTGTTCCTATCGCTATACACAAACAAAACCTTTTGTTATTTCTGAGTTAATCGGTAAATGCGGTTATAATTAAAGACTAAATTCACGAGAGCGTTTGATCCGAAATTTACGATCAATAAGATATTGATGTATGTTTCTAATAATAGCCCACTTCCGCCTACACATGACTTTATCACTTCCTGCGATGTGTTCACTAACAAACAAACTAACCCGTGCGCAAATCATTGTCAGTTGACGGATGCTGACGGGATGCGCAGGATGTCAACGCGCAAAGGGAGAGCAGTAAAACTTATATAAAAACAAACAAAAATAAAATAAAGCTAAAGGAACAGGCAAAATGAAGCAGGTCCATAATAATCACCCAGAACTGAAACTAATAAATCGATTTATCCCGGGCAGGGCCGGGCAACTCAGCTTGTGCTAAAGGAAGCTGGATATTGTAGACAGACCCAGCAAAAACAGATGATGGAATCAATCGACATTATATTGCATTCTTTGACACCGGGAAGCAGTGTGATTGAAACACTAGAGCAGGGGTGCTCAACCTTTATTGACATAGGATCTACTTTTACATTTCCCAGCTGTGATGTTTCCACTTTCTCTCACTAACTTTCTTCTGACACCAGCCGTGATGGGCACGGCACAAACACACTAAATAATCGACTATCTCTCTTCTATAAGTTATAACAAACGATATCTGTATTGCTTATATATATACAATAATTATTAATTCATTCAATAATAACAGGAACATAGGTCATACAATTTCATGTGAATTTCGATGGAATGAAGTTGATGCAAATCAGTACATGATAATTAAAAGGATTCGTAATATTCAATTTCTAGCACATTTTATAAAACACACGGGTACATTCAGCATAAGGAAACCTCTCCTTTAGGGGTGTATGGCGCTATCTGGGCACTGGTTCTTCCTCTCTACTCTGGCTTGACTGCGCAGTTAGATCAACAGGTATCGGCAGGTACCAATAGGTCGGGAAGCCAAGAAGCCACGATGTCGTTAATCAAAGTTCAAGAAGTTGAGAAGCCAAGAAGGTGTTGTTCTTCCTCCTCTGTAGAAAAACAATCGCAACTTCCTAATCTACTGCTGGAAGGCATGACTTCCACACTTACTCCATGACGGATATTCATCATTAATACTTTAAACCGCTGACACTGTTATAAGTCAGGCTGCAGCTCCCATGCTCCATAGGCTCCCATATAGGCAATAGAATAAACGATCAATACAGTTTTAATGGTACTTACACGTTCCCCACGAAGAATAACGCTCTCTCTAACAGACCCCCTCCTATAAGGTTTCGTAACATATATGTAACGGCGTTTCCGTGACTCTCTCAGAGGCAGTAGTTATACCAAAGTAAACCCACTAGATTTAGGTTCTACAATTATGAACATTAAGTAAAATACACATACATCGCACAATTAACTTACCACTCAGCAACAGCTCAAATGCCGACAAGATACCAAAGATACCACGCTCTGACAAAGGATGTTTGCGGTTCCCTGACCCTCCCCACTCACAAGACTAGTACAAAGTTACAGTTGCAGTTGTGGTCTCCTCTTCGGCACGAAGCTGGTGAGTGCTCTCAGCGGTCTGAAGTTGGAAGGAGCGTTCGGGGATTTATACCCAGTCGGGTAGCGTCCCAAGACGCTCACCGAGTGTACATTAGTTATCCTAATAGCCACCCCCGTCGACTCCACGTCAAATACTATTGAAGCATCTCTACCCCCCAAGCAATTCCCAGGTGATCTGATCGTCAAGTACGGCGGTCAAGTAAACATTCCCTACTTTCCCCCTCTGGCATACAATAACTCTGTCTCCCCGCCGTCAACTATCTTCCCACTCTATATATACCTTGCCAATCCGTCACCCTGTTACACCAGCCTTTGGAGATCTACCAGTCTGGCGAAGCCCTGAAACAAAAAAATAAAAGAAACCGAACCTATGCTGGTGTGCCTGGTGGCATTATTCACTTTAACCAAGGACTACTATATGACAGGACGCGCACGGCCGATCTTCTGACTTCGCTAGCGAAGGCCATTTGATTATTGACACCTACAGCCTTATTATGACACTTAAGACTAACCAATTGTAACCAATGTTGCATCCAAACATAATCTCATTAAATAAAGCAGTTTTACCACAGTTAATGACGATACCATACAGTAGAACCTTAATTATAGCCCATTCCATGAATCAGGACCATTTCTGTAGTCTTATAGCAATGGTTCCTCTGTATACAGAAACGAAAAATAACTCACCATGTTGCAGCCCAAATTAGTCAGCGAGCCGTGCCTTCTTGATGGAGGTCTGGTACAGAGCTGAATTTCTTTGATGGTCCTTTTCCAAATTATGAATCCCATGCAGAAGAACATTTATTTTGCCAGGCGTCGCAGCAGATGCTTAGAAAATAATCCAAAACCATAGTAGGTGTTCATAGTGAGAAGAATGTTGACAAGTCTTTGGCGGCAGCATGCTTTATGTTTGGATTTCTTCACAAAGCACAAACCAGTCCTTACGAACTCATATGTGCACACATGTGGGACAGTCAAACAACCCCTTGAAACTTCTTGGACGAAGTCTTTTACTTCGCTTGACAATAAACACTTCAGCAAGTGAACTAAATCGTACAACAAATACCAAGCTCGCTGATCATTCAAGGATGTACAGTCTCAAAGTCAGTTCTTCTTGTGAATAATTTGCAGTATTGCTGATTGATTTTATGATTGTCAGTCATGGACCCTAAAACAATCCCACCTGTCTTCTCAACAACAGCAGCAGCTTCCTTGACAACAGTGAATTGTTAGGCAGCTGTTAGGTTGTGAACAGGGGTAACAGATACCATAACACTAGGTCCACCATGCAAACATTTCATCATGACACATAACATAGAGCTTGCCTTGGAGTCTGGGTCATTTTTTGACATGCCATTGAGAACACCCCCTGAAAAGGCGACTCTTTGGCGAATTTTCACTTCATCGACTAACAAAAAACAATGTTTCTGCTGAGCATTCTTTGCTTTCTGAAATGTTTTCTCCAGTACTTGGTCAACATCTGTAGAAGAGATCACAGACTGCAGCTTTCGTCTACTTGGGAAAACAAGAAAGTCACGCAGTTGATGGTAATTACAGTGAGGGAAAGATTCAATTGCAAAGCAGTAATCTGCAACCGAGAATGCCTTGTCATATATGAGTTGAAGCTGTCTTGTAAGAAATTTGAGTTTCTGGCCTTTGGCAGCATCAAGCGACTCTTAGGCTTGAACTTGTTGAAGAGTCGTTGCCACTTTTTTAACAACACCATCCACAGGAAGATAGTTAATCGCTGAGTGCACAGCCTCAAAGAATTGTGTGTAGGATGACAGGCCAGTGTTTGGACTTAAGATTTTACCCAAAGGCACGTTAATCCCATTCTTGAAAGCAGAAAGAGTAAGAGGTGAACACAAAGTAGATTTGTTGTGAACAATATTATTATTGACAAGCAACTCTCTCTGTAATCTTTCACCATGAAAATACACACAAATTTGTCTTCTGGACGAGATATGAGAAGATTTTCATACTTTTTTAACAACTCTTTGTCAGGAGAAAACTCAGAAAACGAAGTGATTCTGTCTTTCTTGATGAAATAGTTCAGCTGTTGATCCTCAGCTTTAGGCTCGCGTGGTGCTGGTTTTGGTGTTGGCAAACAAGAAGAAGGAACATTAAAAATACTTGGTGACAACACAGGCCGAGTATGTCCACCTGGTATCTTGACCATAGGTGTATCCGCTGGCCAATGTCTCTCACATATAAAAAATTTTGTTGGGTGGACAACGAAATCCTCACGTGGGGGGAGAACGTTCAACCATTTCTGTTTTTCTTGTTCGTCTTTAGGTAGTTTAAGCACACGGCATTTGTTCGATTCGTTGTAGTTGCCTTTGCAGTTCACAACACCACACTTATTTGGCATTTTGAAAGAATATAAATCCCACAACTTGCAAAAAATATCCACCAGTATCACATTGTTTCACGTGTCTGTTTCAATGTTTATATTTTCCCACACAACCAAAGCACTTGTTCCGGTAACGTAAACATCCGGGAGAAAAAGAGTGCAAGCTTTCCGCACTAGATCTAGGCCTAAAAATAAAAGTTTTGGGGTGTTGGATATTCACTAAGTAAATTAATGCCAACAAATCGTATGGAAAATTTGTTTACTTACTTAACTGACATAAACTTCATCTCATCTTATTAGTCTAGATTACTACGCTAAAGCGCACTGTTACGTTCGGTCTAAAAATAGACTATTCATGAGAAACTGGGTCAATGCAATGGCCTTCGCTAGCGAAGTCAGAAGATCGGCCGTGAGCGTCCTTTCATATAGTAGTACTTGACTTTAACATACAACTAACACAACCCGCCACATGCAAGAAAATCGACCCGCCAAAATACAAAGACAAATATATACCTCGCCGGTGTTTCCTACATTCATCCCGCGATCGACTGCCAAGCACGTGAAGATCGACCGGTAGATCGCGACGACTGGTTGAGCACCCCTGCACTAGATCTTTCCGTTAATTCTCTTCCTCCCTGTCTCTCTCTCTATCTCTCCACTTCTCTCTCTCTCTTTTTCTCACTCTCTGTCTGTCTGTCTGTCTGTCTCTCGCCATCTCGCTCTCTTTTTCTTAGTCATCTCTTTATGTATGTGCATTCGTCTGTGTGCGTGTGTGTGAGAGAAAGAGAGAGAAAGAGGTAAAGAGAAAGAGAGCAAATTAACGGTAAGGCATTTCTCGGGTGGATCAGGCCTTCGAAAGAGGTCGCGATTCAAGGGCTGATAACCTCTGCTCCAAAAAGAAGAGGCTCACTTAACGTACTTGTGTACGAAGTAAACCCCACTTAAACAAGTATGTGTGTTATCATTACCTACCTACCTGTTCATCTACTTACCTACCTACCTATTTACCGTCTACTCACCTACAAATCAACCTGCCTACCCACCTACCCACCTACCTACCTACCACCCTGCCTATCTACCTTCCTCCCTCCCTCCCTACCTACTTACCTTCGTACCTATCTATCTATCTATCTATCTATCTATCTATCTATCTATCTATCTATCTATCTATCTATCTATCTATCTATCTATCTATCTATCTATCTATATATCTGTCTATCTATCTATCTATCTATCTATCTATCTATCTATCTATCTATCTATCTATCTATCTATCTATCTATATATCTGTCTATCTACCTTCCCGTCTGCCTGGTAGCCCCCCCCCCCCCGCCCTTTATAAGAGTTACATGTTTAAAGAGAGATTGCCACTTGAACTATGAGAAAAAAAAATCCCTGACTAAATTAGAAAATCAGTTGGGCAGGAGCCAATAAGAGAGGCCCGCAAGTAGTACATACATGGATGTGAGGCTGAGGCCAGAGCATAGTTAGAAAGTAACTATCGGGTTGTGGACCCGGAGAAGAATGCATGTCGGGAATAAGACCATTGGATGGTCTTTGAATTCAATAATGTAATGTATGTAAATGCACATATATCTTTATCTTTATGTATAATAAATGTGTGAGTCTGTTTGGTTGTTCTGTTAAGTGTTATACTTGTTCGTTCGTGATTGTTGTCCTGTCATAATCATTACATCTCCCAGTCTGGGGTTTGTGACAATCAGTAGGGCAAAATAAACGCATTACGAATTCGATGAGGCGTGATGCACGTAACTCGATATAGTCTAGAAGTGAATTTTCAAAAGGCTTCATTTTAAGGAGTTCGTGGTCATCGTAAATCTAAAAGCAACCACCGGTTTTATACGATAGTATATAGCTCCCCGATCATATTCCAGGTGGAGGTCACTTCATTTGGGGGTGCAAGGTCACACAAGGGGTCAAATACTACTAAATTTTGAAAGTTACTCAAAAGATGCCAAAAAACAAACTACATTACATATACAAATGTCATTGTCGTTATTTTAAAATTGTAATTTACACAGATTTTTAAAAAACGTATTTTAATTGATTTATATAGTGAAAAAGTGATGGTTTTTCATCTTTTCTTGAAAGTTAGAAAATATCGGTACTGAGCCCTTTATTATGAGTATTTTTTTACCTAAAACGCCTGGTTTTGTCTAAGGTTGCTTAACTCAGCATAAATAAGTATTAGTTTGACATTTAAAGAGTATATTAGGGTTAATTTAATATAAGAACATATCATATTACATGTATATATACCACATGGTAGTCAACGCATAAATATTGCTTGAACTCAGAGTTTCTGATCTTTCCCACTGACAAGTCTGTCACACTTCATCCGTTATTGTGTATAACTACTCTCACCATAAACAGTACTATGGTTCAGGTAAGCATGGACATACACGTATAAGAGATCAAATGATCTAAACAATATAGGTATATGTCAATTGTGATGACAGTGTTTCTTTGCCCTAGTCTTTCCGCCACTGCCTTGCACTGCTACATAGCCGTCCACACTGTGTCATATTCTATTGCTGGTTCTGGTATTATCGGCATGTATCCAATGGTCGTAACGTTATGATTTGTCGTTGAAGTTTATGCGTTAAAAGCAGTCCAAGCTGGAACATTTTGACACTGCGCTGGAGAGTATGCTCTGCTGATCACCTTAGCTAGATATTTAGAGTTGGCAGCGTGTGTGTCCTCGGGTATCATCTCTTTACTATCAGGGGTTCTTGAAAAGACTGCCTTTGGTCGTTGGCTTGGGTGTAATGAAGAAACTAGCTTATTGAAATTGGCTACTATTTCAGTAACGTCTCTTGAGCTGCTTATTTCAGACTGCCCATTGTTGACAGAAGCAGAAGGGCCTCCCTGGAATGCTGCTAATTGGGTGCCATGAAATGTCCCTTTCCCGTCAATGGTTTCTTCTAGAATAACAATATTGTCTCCAGCAAACTGAACAAATCGAGACGGGCATATTAAGTTTTCCGGAATGAAAGTGAAATCGTTGTTGCAGTATTTGTTTATTTGATACTGTGTGATGCTTGTGTCAATTTGGTTCACTGTATCATAACTAATGGAATAGCCACTGCGATGTAAGAGCTGGATAAGTGATTTAAAACGAATTGTTTGATGCACTGTGAGGCCAAGCCCTGTGTGTTTGGGTGTTAACTTCCGACCTTTTGACGCTGCAAAGACGATGTCTTGGGCAATGCTAAGTAATCTTGTGTTGTGTAACTCACTGGTTTTCTCTAGATTTTCTGTTGGCCCAAAAAATATTACATGTAGTTCCAAAAGTAGGTACAAGCTATCTAGAATAACTTGACGGGCGTATGTATTATCTAGATTCTATGCCTTCATAAGGGTGGTTTTTTTTGGTTTTTTGTATATATATGTCTTCCCGTATAGCTGCAGCAACATGGTCAAATTGTGTCAGCAATGTTTCTTCTGCATTTGTGAAACTAGATATAAGCTCTTCTTCAATGCAGTCATTTTCAGCTTCTCTTGCTATCACATCCAAAGCTATAACTGCGGAGCTGTCTGGAACGGAAAGGAAAACCAGCATTGACTGCCTTTGGTCTAGAGGCCTTATAAAATTGATGCCACTTTTGTAATGGTCTGGCAGCTTTTTCTTCAAACTGTGCGTTGTTAATGGGGTTTCTTGACCTCTTTTCCTTAGATGATGGTTCAAACGAGAAAGAAGACCTGTTAAGGTGTAAATTACATGCCCATCTTCAAACCCGATATCTATTTCTTGAACTGAAATATCAAGAAAGGCGCCTTCTATGTTTTCCTCATTATTTGTTCCGTTTAAACCACTCTGTTTTGTTACTTCGAAAAGTACTTTAAATGGTACTTTGCTTTGTAGGCTATCAGACCAAGTCCCGCTGTTCTACACCTTAATACTTCATTCCCTTCGGCAGAGGTTCTAATTTTGTGTTCAACATTCAGTGTCAAGACTTGGTGGAGTGGTTGGTTATGCTTCGTCCTCACTTGGCACAAAATACATTTCCCCCAATCCACCTTCGGAACCTTTGTTCTGGAAATGGGCGTGGTGAAGGAAGTGGACGATGTTGCATCCGATGGTTTTTCAAGATATTGCTCTCTTATCTGCCCCTTTTCTAGCTTCTTTCTCAGTCTTTCTTTGTTCGTTTCGCTGCAAAATGCAGCATAGCACGATTTCGAATGCCACATTGGTTGTTTTGTTGGCAAAGTCGTGTATGTCGTGTTCAAGTCTTTCGAGGGTTTCTCCATAATGTGTGTCCTTATAACGGACTTGTTGGTGAAAAGCTTATTGCACCCGTGCAATACCCTCTGTAGTTCAAGACACAAGAGTCTTGTCTCTTGCTGACAAAACAAGCATGCAGTCCACCCTTATTGTTTTAGAAGGGTATTTTCTTTTCAGTGACAAAGTAGCTACAGGAGCTGGACCCTCTTCTTCCTTTCTGCACTGGTTTCAGGCCAGCGTCTTCAATCTATAAATAATAATGATAATAACTGCGATTCATTGACGACTTGCAAAAGACAGGAATTCTCTTTATACCTCTTATCAACCCTTTCTTAATTTGCTTTTCTGCCCCCCCCCCCCACCCCTCCGATCATTTCTGTTTCCTTTCCAATTCGGGTATGCGGGTTTCCATAGTTTTGCCCGACTACAATCACGAAAACTATCTCCGAAATAACGAATGCGCGCATATTTATTTTTTTTTAATCTGAGGGCATGCAGTGTTTTGAACTTTAAGAAGAGTTCAGGAAACAAATTATTTGCCTTTTATGAAACACAAAAATTTGTAATTTCTTTTAACGATTTTAAAAACCCAGATCTAATGCTCAAAGCGTTTTCTCCTATTTGCTGTTTCGCCATACTACGCCGGGCGTTAAGATAAATTTGAAATGCTGACGCGTCATCCATCGTCGTTCTGACTTCGCCGACAAGTATGGAACTCGGCAAGGGCCAGAATTATTTTTGCCTTGGGGGTATCTTTTATGCGCCCCCGCCAAGCCCTGCGCCCCTATGAAAAGTGACCTCCACCCCAGGGGTGTTCTAAAACCACTAAGGAACATATTCCACATGGTGGTTGCTTTTAGATTTGAGATGACCACGAAGACATAAAGAAAAATAAGAGAACATCCGGACTAATAGCGGAGCGTGCCACCAAACTAAGCGATCAGAAAGATGCCGCTGTCAAGCAGTATAGTTATTCATTTTTTAACTTATCATTTCAAATGTAGAAAATATCCTCCTTTTCTGATAACTGGAGTGAAATGGGCATGAAGATAGTATTCATTTCACAAAAAGTTGCTGTATAGAAATCAGTATGCCACAGCTGGATACCACTGCAGTTTAGTATTGTATTCATTTTGGCAGCTTATTTCAAATGCAGACTGTCGTTTTTCTCGGATGAAATGAAGATAGTATTCATTTTTACAAACAGTTGCTGTAAAGAAATTAGTATGCCACAGCTGGGTGCCACTGCAATGTAGTATTCATTTTGCAGCTTGTCATTAATTCAAAAGCAGACAATCCTCTTTCTGGGATAACACGCAGTGAGATGAGATATTTCATCACAATGCAAGATTACAGATAGTGTCAGCTTTTATGACTTTAAAAAAAATGTCCATAATTTTGGAGACTTGCCTTAGTTTATGTTTTAATTTTAAAAAATTCTGCTAGTAGTGTATTTCACATATAAGTGTCTCCCATAGTTATTCTATTTCACATATAAGTGTCTCCCATAGTTATTCTATTTCACATATAAGTGTCTCCTATAGTTATTCTATTTCACATATAAGTGTCTCCCATAGTTATTCTATTTCACATATAAGTGTCTCCCATAGTTATTCTATTTCACATATAAGTGTCTCCCATAGTTATTCTATTTCACATATAAGTGTCTCCCATAGTTATTCTATTTCACATATAAGTGTCTCCCATAGTTATTCTATTTCACATATAAGTGTCTCCCATAGTTATTCTATTTCACATATAAGTGTCTCCCATAGTTATTCTATTTCACATATAAGTGTCTCCCATAGTCACTGCCGTGTCATCAACAAAAAAAAAAAACACCGCATATGACAAAAGAAAAAAAAAGTACTATAGGGGATGCCATAAAAAAAATGGCATTGCTCTCTGTTGTATTCTTTGTTCAATTTCCTTTTGTGGTGTCTAAAAGAATCTATAAGTCGTATAAAGTTAAAACCCAGCTGGAAAGAAAGAGCGCATTTCAGTCTAATTCCATATATTGGTGTTAAAAAGTGAACTTGACCCAGAAGTGCATTTACGGTTTTCTTTCGCAAAATGGCAGCATAGTGCCGACAGTAAGCATGGGTTTGTAGCGCTTATATCAATAATAACAATATTAATAATATTGGCGGACCTACATTTTTGGGACACTGAAGCTTGAACTGTTATTTTGTATTTTGTATACTACTTTCATCCCATTTGTGAAATTTGCCTTTGTGTCATTGCAGCCCAGTTACAACTGAAGCAGGCACGTTGTCGCCACAGTGCAGAGCCGCTCGGCGTTTTTGTTGTTGTTTTTTTTTAGGGGGGGGGGGGAGTGGCAGAGATATACAGTGGAGAACGGTTAAACCGAAAATGGCTTAACCGAAACTAGCGCTAAACCGAAAGAAAATAAGAATCCCCGATTTTTTTCCTCGTTTTCTTTGTTAACAAACTAGCGCTGAACCGAAATAACCCTATGGTTAAACCGAAAAGAAAATTGGTGGATTCAGTGACAAGTCCACTGTGATTTGCCGTACATCCAGTCAAGTCACTGTATCACCCCACTACCCCCTCCCCATTAAAAAAAATAAGAGCAAAGCATGCTTCGTTCTGCCCGGTAGTTAGGCCTACATGGAAGCGGCAGCACTACAGGGATAAGGGGAGAGGGAGGGAGGCCCATAAACTCAGGGGTCTGAAGTCAGACGGCAGCAGATGTTACGTCTGGCGCATCGCGACTGACCTTTCATGTAAAATGTATGACATCAGACAGACAACACTAGTTATCGTGCTGGCATCCTGTATGGTAACGGTAACGAGATCGGCGGGACGCGGTTCTGTACTGTCCGACCACATGCATGTCTCCCTGTTGTGAGAGTTAGTCCACATTCACCCACATATCCATGCTTTGAGTGTGCCTAGGCCTGAGCCCACCCTCATTCTCAGTCAAAAACACAGAGCAAGTGAGGACGTGTTGAGTCTGTTTAGCCTGTGCATTTCCATTATTTGTCCTCTATGATAGTGATTTGGGCTCCTTCTCTTGAAGGCATTTTTCAAGCCTCCTATCGCTAAACCAAAACTCTGTCTAAAACGAAAACAAACCCGTGGTCCCGCCGATTTCAGTTTAACCGTTGTCTACTGTATAAGTTCTTTTTTAATTTGGCTCGGGAAGCGGCCTGTCCGGTCTGGTATTCTCGATTTCCAACTGTCAAGGTATCTTTAACGTGCGCAACTTGCACACGTGCCATCCAAATTTTTTTGTCCTTATCCGAAAAGTCTCGGTGGTCGACCCTTCCTACCATAGGATCAGAGACAGGAAAATATTAGCAAAATCCCAAAATTCCAACATGCCTGTACCAACCGGGATTCGAACCCGGTACCTTCGGCATGAGAGGCGACCACCTTGCCTCTAGAGCACCGTGTTATGGGGCCCCTTCGTAACCAGTAACAATAGGGCAAGATAAAAAATTCACTCATTCAAAACAAGTCTCTTCAAGCCCCCTCCAGCATCAAGGTCCCCGAGTCTTAAGCTTCATTAGTGTCATAGTAGATCTGTCACTGGGCTACATATTGTATTAAATTTTGTATTATGTGCAGTCACACAAAATAAGCCTTCGATCCTGTAGATAGTGTCATTTCTGTATCACTGATCTATGGAGAAATCTTATCATGCATAGCATCGCCTTTTTAACTACAGCCAGCACTATATTTAAGACAAATGAAAACGTGATACCAGTCAGTATACCAGTTCCTCGCTGTCGAAGTGGTAGGTATCAGCTTCAGCTGTTCATTTTATTTCGTTAATTTTCTTCTTTTTCTTGTTGTCGTTCTTCATCGGTTCAAACAATGAGGGCAATCACTTCAACTTCAATTTTTTTAGGCATCAAACTTGAAACACAATATATTTTCAGCAGCAACAACTAATGGGGACTCGGTGGTCGAGAGGCAAGGTGCTCGCCTCTCATACCAAAGGAACCGGGTTCAAATCCAGGTCGGTGTAGGCATGTTGGAATTTTGGAAGTTTTCTCATATTTTCCTGTCCCTGGTCCTGTGGTAGGTAGGATCGAGCACCTAGTCTTCTCGGATTAATACGAAAAAACTCGGATTGCCCATGTGCACATTGTGCAAGTTAAAGATACCTTGCCAGTTGGAAAAATCGAGAAGAGCAGGTCGAACAGGCCTCTGCCCAGGGCAAAATTAAATAAAATTTATCCCTCCCACTCCGTCTCCTCACCCCCACCCCACAAAGAAAAAAAATCCGCCAAACGTCGCTGCATTGTGGCGACGATGTGTCTACTCCATTTGTAACTGCGCTGCAATATCACTTGGGGCAAATTTCCCAAATGGGAGTTAAGAAGAATACAAAATAAAACACCTATTTATCTATACTAGATCTATTTTTAAAAAACAAAAAAAAAATCGATTTTCAACAAGGCTTACTGCGGCTCATGCCACTCATATTTGCGTGAAATTTTAAATACGCCTTCATTTCGGCCTGCAGAGGGTTCTTTTTTACACTTGGAGTGTTCAAATGATGGAGATTCTTTTTTTAGTTTGCTTTGTGTCGCTGATTTTGCCCCCTTTTGAGTCCTTTTTTACACAGACTCCTTCACAAACTCATGCGACTAGGAAGTCATCACGTCCGGTGAAATTTTCGGTGTGCACCGCTACAAGCTGTGTACTGTTCTATCTATCCATAGACCTAACTCGCTGAATTTTATGAATGAGCCTAAGTGTCTGGGCATCTATGATAACCTGGGTTTTGTTTGTACCGAACCCTTTCGGTTTGAAACTTTACCTTTTGTTTTACGCTTTTGATGGTTACCGGCCGTTACACTTGTATATATTTCTGAGTTTTGCACCACATCCAGTCAAGGCCATCTCCCGAGCCGACGACTTCAAACGTGTCAGATTTGTCCAAAACAAATCGACTTAACCGGCCCGCGTTTGGATAGGTGCGGGTTGAAAACAGCCGGTTCGTTCACCCGTTTGTTTTTTTAATCCGAGACACCAGATACCGAGACTGTTGAATTAGACAAATTCCGCCCGCCAACTTGTGCACGTATCATCCATGTCAACAAGACTACAATTCGCATCACGCCCCTTCATAATTGAACGAAAAAGACTAGTACCACAGAGCTGTGTGAGTAGTGCTCACCGTGTTTATACGCGCGCAAGTTGTGGACCTATGGTGAAAGAAGGAATGGTCCGTCTCGGAATTCTGTGTCTCGGGTTAAAACCAGACACAGGCTATTGAGACAGACCATTCCTATTCTGATGTCCACAACTTGCTGGCGTACACGTTGCTAGGTCACGGTAAGAGCTTGTTATTTTTCGGTCTCTTTATGAAGGCATGAGGTGGGCAATTGTCGCAGTGTTCGCATCATTGATACGCGCTCGGTGCGACGGGAGGAATGTGGCGAGTTGATTCGTCTCGCTATCCTGGATCTCGGATTGAGGTGGACACGTACGCCCCTCGGCCCCCTTCCCAACTGGTCATGTATGCATTTCATGAACAGGATAAAATCATTTCCTCGTCTCCCCGCCTCCCAAATCAATCGTGTGTATTTTATTTGATTCAGAGAAAACATGAGGCGAATTAAAGTTGCAGTGCCTAGTTAGAGCTCAGAAAAGCGAAGCAGGAGTGGAAGGGAGAAGAAAGACAAGTGATCAAAATGGGGATGGAACCCACGACCTCTGCTAAGACACCAACCGCCTTGCTAGAAAGAAGAAAACAAGACGCTTAACCGATAAAGAAACGGAAATGGGGATGGATCGGCCACACATTACGAAAACCTGACTCCAACATCACCAGGCAGGCTCTGGTCTGGAACCTACAAGGAAAGCGGAAAGTGGGTCGACCAAAACAGACTTGGCGCAGGAGTATCCATGCTGAGGTGAAGGCAGCCGGAATGACGTGGCCCGACCTAAGGAGGACATGCCAGAACCGCGTTGTTGCGGCCCTATGTTCTTCAAGGAATCAAGAGGCTTAAAGAAGAAGAAGAAGAGCCGTTCGGCCACTCCCTCTCCCCCCCCCCCCCCAAAAAAAAAACGATCGCAGCCGAACTATCAAGCGGTATCTCTCACTGACTTAAGTATTCGTTCGGTGGAACCAAGCCTAGGCGATCGAGCGCTTAGAACAAGCCTAGGCAATAGAGCGCTTAGAACAAGCCTAGGCAATAGAGCGCTTAGAACAAGCCCAGGCAATAGAGCGCTTAGAACAAGCCCAGGCAATAGAGCGCTTAGAACAAGCCTAGGCAATAGAACGCTTAGAACAAGCCTAGGCAATAGAGCGCTTAGAACAAGCCCAGGCAATAGAGCGCTTAGAACAAGCCCAGGCAATAGAGCGCTTAGAACAAGCCCAGGCAATAGAGCGCTTAGAACAAGCCCAGGCAATAGAGCGCTTAGAACAAGCCCAGGCAATAGAGCGCTTAGAACAAGCCTAGGCAATAGAGCGCTTAGAACAAGCCTAGGCAATAGAGCGCTTAGAACAAGCCCAGGCAATAGAGCGCCTAGGACTAAGCACACCCGCGTCACCTTTCCCCTCTTTATTTTTTTGTTCTTTTCACCCACCTGCCATTGGACAACACGAACTTCTGGGGCAACAAGCACAAGATGTATGTCTCCAGGTTTTTATCATGAAGTTAATAGAAGTAAGCAGAAGCTTGGGGGAGACAAGAGCACTAAGATAATGATTCACAGAAAATATGAGGCGAATTTAAAAAAGTGGTACTTTATTTGAACTGACTTTTTGTTTTCAGAGTTGTTGCTGAGACTAAATCGCGATGGTTTTCCTAGTGTTGTTGATGGTGAGCTGCGTCATCTGCAATGTCGTATCTGGTGCATCGGTCGGAACAGTTCTGGGCGACGACGACATCGGTAAGACCTTGTTAATCATCGGAAAGAGTGCCATATGAGGTATATAGACCCTTTTCATCTACCGTCCTCCATATCACGTGATTTGCAAACAAAATGGCGGCGTGCCCCACTTGTAGGGCAGAAGCGGTGGACAACAGTCGAACGATGCCATCCTCTTGCTGGGCACCCAACTGTACAAACCGGTTACGTGCTGGTTCTGACATAAAAATGCACCTTTGCTTAGACTGTCCACATATTCAGATGCCATCACTAAGGCAAGTGGAAGTTTTTGTCCTATACGGTGCTTTTCGAAGCCGTGCGGTTCCCCGCAACAACCGTAACGCGGAAGTGAAAAGGGTCTATAGCTTTAGTCAGGCATCTTTTTCAGAGCATTGCTCACCGAGCTGTGAGTTTAAAATTATATATTAATAGCTGAGTTCCCGGCCCTGCCCGGGATAAATCGATTTATTAGTTTCAGTTCTGGGTGATTATACTGGACCTGCTTCATTTTGCCTGTTCCTTTAGCTTTATTTTATTTTTGTTTGCTTGTTTGTTTTTAGATACGTTTTCTGCTCTCCCTTTGCGCGTTGACGTTCTGCGCGTCCCGCCAGCATCCGTCAAATGGCTACGATTTGCTCCCGGTTAGTTTCTTGGCGCATCGCAGGAAGTGATGACGTCATGTGTTAATAGAGAAGAAATATTATGATATTTTCCTAGGAATAATATTTGTTACGGGTTGGGTTTTAAGGAATTATAGGTGTTACGACTGCATTTAAATATCGAGAGGTATTTAGGAATTACTCTTTCATACCATGCCACATACTAATAACAATCTGAATGGTTTTATCAACAGACCTGCAGGGCCACAAATTTATTTACTTTATATTCCCTAACAATTTCGTCTAGCTCTTACATACTAAAAAGACAACATCAGCAGCATCAAATGAAAATTCAATAATATGTCACTAGAAGTCTCCTCTAGATTCCTAAAAGATTATATCATTCTGTCTCACTCACAATTTAAGTATTACTTATCTGTTTCTCAGATATAGTCTGCCTACTATCTATCACATAATATTCTAATGTCTCAGACGACAATGTTATCTCAGTTATTTGTGCCTACCGCTTATAATGGATCAAACTCGTCAATACAAACTGACGTAGTTAAGTTAGATCTAGATCTGCTCTAGGATGGGCTGGCAATCCCCAGCCTCATCCAGACACATCAATCTCAATTTACAATTGTGTATGCCAGACATTCATACTAGATCTAGTTGCAAGTTAATATACATGGTTGTCTTGCATTCTTGGGTAGCACTTCTACTGGAAAAATTGCTTTCAGCTTCTCGTTCATCGTCGAATCAACAGACAAACACTTACACTTGGTCCCTGATTAGAAATCAGGGAACAGCAGATAACAGCAGTGGGTAATTCTCACGGAGGAGCATATGGTCTCATTTCAGTGTCTATAATGGACATAGGCATGAATATAACAGTCTTCTGATTCTTCTGGCAGAATCCCGCCGACCGCCTGCACAGATGGATATTTCTGCATGGAGTAATCAAACATAGGAATGGCTGCGCTTATATACTGTGCGGCCGGCTGCAAATTAACATGTCAAAACCCTTGCTAAAATCTCTAAACCCTCGTGCCCTCTACGTTTTATGTACGAATTTACTATCACCCTTTACTCACCCCTTCTCTTCCCCTGTTAGAGTTCATCAAAATCACGGGGTCGAGAATTGCACCGTCACTGCTAACTTATCCATTTATTCTATCTTGCCCCACTTTCTTTCCATCTCTAAGAAAAAGCGTTACAAAAACAAACTGTTCACGAGACAGTTCAAGGACATTTACACTGGCTATAATCAACGCAACCGTGAAAAAACAAGTCGTGACCCAGCACGACAATTATAACTTTAACCTTGACATCCCCCACCCCAGTGAAAATTTTAAGAAAAATTTACACGATAGGATCCAAGAAATCCCAAAGTTATTGTGGTAGGGGCTTAAGTACTACTGTAGAAAAACGAGCCTTAAGCTTGAGAACAAAAAATCTAACTAAGAACGTGCATATTGGATGGACAAAAAGCATACAATTATTGATGCCACGTTCTATAGAATCTATTCTATCGAAACATTCTTACTGCACCCAATCAAAATTGTCAGGAACATCTATAATAACAATGAGTATATCACTGTATACTGCTGGATTAAAGTATAACTATTATCAAACAATCAAGCCTTACTGAAGGAATAGGCTCATAATTATCTAGTCAACACACATAATTGCTGCTTATATACACATTCACACACAATATATTGTTAATTAAAATACTGTGGTATCCAATGGCAGCAGTAGCTCTGGTAGCTTGGTTTGCCATGTCTCCATCTCATTGACCCGCTGACAAGGGCGTCAGGTTTGTCAGAAGTTCAGGTCACAGTCCGGAATGACGCTGGTGGAAAGAGGATATTCACAAAAAAGGATTGTAAAACTGGTTCATAAAGTAATGAACAAGATAAATGTGAATCCATCCACCGTCTAGAATTGAGGGGGACAAGCACTATCCAACCCCAATACAAGACACAACACTCTTTAATAGGGAACTAAATTAGACGTGACAAAACATCAGCTTGGGAATTGTCGCCGCCAGGGATAGCCCGGATAACAAACCGGTATTCCTGGAGTGCAAGACTCCACCTCGTTAATCGAGCATTTTTAGCCCTGTTAGTCTTTAAGAATAACAACGGACGATGGTCCGTTTCAATTATAAACTCGGACATGAGTAGATATCGCGAAAATGCGTTTACAGCAAAAATGATAGCGAGGCACTCTCGCTCGATAATTGCATAGCGGCATTCTCTATCTAGCAACTTGCGGCTGGCGTATAGACATGGCCGCAAGGTATCGTCTCGTTCCTGTAATAACACAGCTCCTAATCCTTTGTCCGAAGCATCAGTGCGGACAATAAATATTTGGTTTATATCTGGCAGTATGAGAATGGGGGAAGTCGAAAACAATCGTTGAACGGTACGAAGTGTATCAACACATTCGGTTGTCCATTTCACTTTATTAGGAAAATTCTTTCTTGTGAGGTCCGACAACGGAGCTGTGAGCGAAGAAAAATTTGGAATGAACTTCCTATAATAGTTAAGAAAGCCCAATAAACTACGAACTTCTTTCTTAGTTCGAGGGGGTTGGAGCTTTAAGATGGTAGTTATCTTCTTGTCATCAGGGGTCTGAACGCCGTGGGCAATTGTATGGCCCAGAAAATTAATTTCATTATATCCTAAAAACACCTTACTGGGTTTCGCCGTAAGGCCAGCTCGACGAAGAGCAATAAAAACTTGTCGTAGGGCTGCGAGGTGGCCCGACCAATTGGTTTCATAAATACAAATGTCGTCAAAATACGACAATACGGAATTCATGTTCTGGAGCAATATTGTCATCATACGGGCGAAAGTGGCAGGGGCTGTAACTAACCCGAAAGGCATATAGCGCCACTGCATAAGACCCAACGGGGTCTGAAAAGCGGTATATTGCTTGCTATTCTCATCAAGCGGAATTTGCCAATAGCCTTTGGAAAGGTCAATTTTAGAAAAAATCGTCGCCCTCGCTAACCGCGCAAAAAGATTCTCCTGGTTGGGAATCGGTTCAGCGTCATATATCGTAACCTCATTAAGTTTACGATAGTCAATACAAAAACGCACTGTATCATCTTTTTTTTTCACTAAGACGATGGGTGAGTTATATGGGCTCGTTGATCGCTCTATCACTCCCAGGTGAAACATGTTACGTACCTCGGATATTATAGTCTCCTGTGCGTGCAGCGGACGCGGGTATGGTTTAACAAAGACGGGTATATCCGTCTTTAATCTTATAACATGCTGTACCAAAGAAGTATTACCTGGTAGATCAGTAAAGACTGTAGTAAACTCGTTAAGCAAATCTCTTATATCTTGTCTTTGCGATTCAGATAGATCTGGATTTATATTTACATCCGAAGTGTTTTCAGAAGATCGAATTGCGGGGATTGAATGCTCTATCTTAATAGGATCATCATCGTCAACTGAAACTAAGGCCGCACTGGCCTGAGCAACCACATTTCGGCGATTATTCTGTCGATTATCATCGTCGGACAGGTACTGCTTTAACATATTTATATGGAAGACTTTGTCCTGTCCCCGAATCTTGATAAGATAATTCACTCGAGAAAGTCTCTTTAGGACTTTAAAAGGTCCCTTCCATGTAAGAAATAGTTTATTTTTCGTCTCTGGAAGGAGAACAAGAGTTTGGTCTCCGACGGCCAAGGTTCGCAATCGGCTACCTTGATCACGATATAGTTTATAAAGACTCGCATGCGCAGCTGAAGATTTTTGTGCGAGCTGACATGCGTTAAGAATTCGATGGCGCAAGTCTACAACGTATTGATATGCAGACCGCGTATCGTTGTCGTCGGTGTCTGATCCGGCGAATAAATCATGGAGTATGGCCATTGGACCACGCGGCTTGCGACCATACAATAATTCGAAGGGGGAAAAACCCGTCGATGCATTCGGTAGTTCTCGGTATGCAAAGAGAATAGCGGGAAGTTGTCGATCCCAATCACTCGGCTTGTCGGCCGAAACTCGCGCAAGCATAGTTTTCATGGTAGCATTCCACCGTTCACAGCAGCCATTAGACTGTGGGTGGTATGGAGATGTCAATCTTTGTTTAATCCCGACCAATTCCAAGACTTTCTTAAAAAGCTCAGAGGTAAACTGTGGACCTCTGTCCGATAAAATTTCAATCGGAAATCCAAGACGCGAAAAAATAGTAATAAGGGCTTCAGCCACATGATCGGCTGAAATGTCTTTTAGTGGAATGGCCTCTGGCCAACGGGTTGCGTAGTCAATGACAGAAAGTATAAAACGATGTCCTCTGTCTGACTTGTGTAGAGGCCCAACTATATCTACGGCAACGCGCTCAAATGGTCTGGAGACCATAGGCATCTCCTGCAGAGGAGCCCGCGATGCTCTCCCTTTAGGAGTACGTCTCTGACATACGTCACATGTTGATACGAACCGGTTTACATCTGCGTAAATACTGGGCCAAAAAAATTGCGATAGTATTCGAGACTTAGTTCTGGCCTTTCCCTGGTGACCCGCCAAGGAAGTGTCATGCGCGAGACGAATAATGTCGCGACGAAAAGATCTTGGTACTACAAGCTGCATAACGGCCTCTCGCTTATTCCGAAAATTACGATATGATAAGTCATCTTTAATAAGAAACTTAGAGGTATCCGGCGCGGTAGGATCAACCTTAGCAAACAAATGTTTCAATGTGGGGTCTGAATGTTGCTCATCATGGAATGCACTAGACGTTATGTTCACTTCAATAGTAGGGTTACTTAATGCACTGTCTGCTCGTCGACTCGATTGTAGGCGTGTTGTCGCACAAGCAACACTCTCATCCTCAGTCCAAATTTCCAAGTTACCGATAGGAAACTTATTTACTTGAGGTACATTCCCTATGATTACATCAGCCACCGGATTAGGCAGTACACATGCGGTAACAATACCTGTGAGAAAAGGTGTATCAATATAAACTTCTGCAAGACGGAATCGCTCTACAGATCCGCCAAAAGTAATACAAGTTACATCCTTATCCAAAAATTGTGTTGGACGGACTAATGACTGCCGAACGCCGATAGTCGTGCATCCGGAGTCACGTAGAACGGAAGCGCGAATCGCGTTCACGCGGCCCTGGTAAAATGTTAATTCACCCAGTTCATGTAGGGCGGACATGACTGGAATAGCTTTTGATTGGGATGAAGATTTATTAGTATAACCAACATCTGTATAAGGTGTAGATTGTACAGAGCAGGCATTTGCCGCTTCCATTTTCACGTTACAAAATTTTTGTACGTGGCCTACCCTATTACACCTAAAACACATAATACGATGAGGATCGTTTCCACGATAAGGAAGACTCTGCGGTCTATCATAATCATGATTATTATCAAAATGCACTCGTCGCGGCGGTACCTGAGGCCGGTTATATTGTTGGCCTGGATAGTTGCCACGATAATATGGGCGAGGCTCGTAAAAAGAATAGCTTTGGTATCCTCGACGCGGGGATAAATTACTTCGATTCGGAAAATCCCTCTGTCTAAAAAAAGGCGGCTCTGATTGAGAGCGCGGATTTGGGGCCTGACGACGAGTCGGCCTTGAACGATCGTGTCCGGTTGGCGCTCCTTTGCCCACGTTGGCATAACACGGTGTTGTAGTTGAAGGCTTTGCCAAAGGACGATTTGGGTGGGCGGACGCATAACGTTCCGCGCACGATGTGATTTCTTCAGAGGATGTCGGTGCCCTCTCTTTAAGGTGGGCAACCAAATCGGAATGACATGCCGTATAGATTTGGTCTTTTAAGACCAAATCATAAAGTTGAAAATAATTTCCGGTAGTCACGTTCGCGAGCTCGATCCAGCGATCTAAGTAATGTTTCAGCCGATTCACATAAGTTGAGAAATTTTCAGATGGCTCAGGTTTACATGCGCGAAATCTCTGATGAAAGCCATCCTCGGTATGCTGGAATCGCTTAAGCAGTGCTGTTTTAAGCTTGTCATAGTCGTTGGCATCCTCTACTTTGAGGCTATGAAATACTTCTAGAGCCTTACCTGTTAGTAAATTAGACAGGCATGAACTGTACATCGCCTGCTGCCATCCGACGCATTTAGCGTGTAGCTCGAACCGATGCAAATATGCGTCGATCCGGTCGAGTTTTTCATTAAACGTCGGAAGTTTTGGTTTCTTAGCATACGTATTGCTGGCAGCAGTGGGGGCCACAAGCGATTCTCGCTCTAACTTCTTTATTGCGAGTTCATGCTCCCTTTCCTTTTCTCTTTCTTTTTCTTTTTCTCTTTCTCTTTCTCTTTCCTTTTCTCTCTCTATTTCTTTTTCTCTTTCTCTTTCTCTTTCTTCTTTTTCTCTCTCTCTTGCTTCTTTTTCTCTTTCTTTTTCTCTTGCTGCTAACCGATCCTCACGGTCTCGGTCGTGCTGTACTTGTCGTTCGCACCACGAGGCGTGTTCTTCTTCTGGTATACCCAGAGCTTTGGCAGAGTCAATGTATTTGAGAAACTCGGCCATGATATGTTAAAATCTGTAATTAGTAAGTCTTTACCTAATGTTACGGTATATCGCGGTATCAATTATATTATCTCTAACAGTTATTCTCTGTTAATATTAATTCAGTATCTTACGTTAGCACTGCTTCGCGAAAAGAACGTTCTATCTCTCTCTGTAAATTGCAGGCAGTGTCTCTTCCACTGCAAAAATTTTATCTCTCTCTCTCTGAATATGAATTCTAGTAAGGCAGTGCCGTCTATCCGTTGGTCCCACTGCAATAAAATATATATATCGCCTTTAATGCGACAAATTAGTGTCTTGAGTGATCACTCTCAAAATTTATGTCTCTCTCAACGCGACGAACCAGTGTCCTCTGTTATCACTGTCAAAAATGTATCGCTCTCTCAATGCGACGAATCAAAATTATATCTCTCTCTCAACGCGACAAATTTGAAATATCTCTCTCTTCTCAAAACGCGCACACGCAGTGTCCTCTGTTACCACTGCAAAATTATTCTCTCTATATTCGACGTGAAATTATCACGTGATCAAAAATTTATTATCTCTCTCTCTCTCATATATCAATACCAGATTACAATTCAACGTGGTTTTAGCACGTGAAACACCTCAGGCATATATTGTAAACATAGCAATTGTTCATTCCACGGATCAATGGCTTTACGATCCTGTTCAGTGTGGCTCCTGAGTTCATCATCCCAAAAGGCATCCGAATGAATTCATAGTGTTCGCCCAAGGCTACGAACGCCGTCTTGGGAATGTCTTGCTCTCGAACTTTCACTTGCCAGTATCCCTTGCTCAGGTCAATCCGAGAGAATAATTTTCCTCTCGAGAGACTCTGAAACACTTCTGATGGCGCTGCTGTCGGATGAGGGTCGAATACTGTGATCTTGTTTAACCTCCTGTAGTCGATGCAGACTCGGTTGGATCCGTCCTTCTTCTTGACGACAACAACAGGTGAAGCATAAGCTGATGAGCTCCTTCGAATGATGCCCAGCCGTTCCATGGTGCTAAGCTCCTCCTTCAATGAGTCGCGCATAGCGTAGGGCACCGGGTATGGTCGTTGACGAACTGGTACTTCTGTCGTCAGGTCGATGCGATGTTCACCCAACTGACAGCATCCAGGGAGATTGGTGAAGACGTGCTGGTAATTCTTCACCACATCGCAGAGTTCTTGACGTTGTTCCGATGTCAGTTGCGTTCCATACTGGACATCTCTGTAGCCTTCATTCTGGTCCCAGCTTCCTAGGTCGGCAAGGTCCTCCGTCGTTCCACCGTTGTCGCCTTCCAGGTCGCAGTCCTCGATGATTGTCATGCTAGCTGACTCCACGGGTTGACTCTTGTCTATCAGGTCGTCCTCTGCCAGTACAGTCTCAGCACTATCACCGCCGCCGTCCTTTATGGCGTTGACATGTTCAGGCATGGTATCTCTCATACTGTTGTCCATCCCACACATCTCTGTCACAACAGGTCTCGGTTCCATTGCCACTGCTGCTGCTTTTGACGTCCTTGGAATGTATCTCTTGAGGAGGTTGGCGTGCAAGGTCTTTTCTTTTGCACCCATCTTGACTCTATAGTCGTTAACACCGACAACTGAGACTACCTTATATGGTCCCTTCCATTGGACTAGGAGCTTGTTAGTGTTCGTCGGCAGTAGCACCAACACTTCATCTCCGGGGCGGAACTTCCTCTCTCGCACCTTCCGGTCGTAATAGGTCTTCTGTCTACCTTGAGCCTTGGAGAGTTCTTCCGTCGCTAACTTCCATGTGTCCTCCAGCCTCTCACGTAGTTCCATGACGTACTGGTAACTGGTCTTCGTTTCCGGCTCCTCTACGCCCTTGGTCCATAGTTGTCGTAAGATGTGCATGGGTCCTCTCACAGTTCTCCCATACAGCAACTCGAATGGGGCAAACTTGGTCGACTCTTGGGGAACTTCACGATATGCGAAGAGCAGCGGGTTGATGTATCTGTGCCACTGCTTGGGTTGCTCTGCGCACAGTCGTCTCAATGTTTTCTTCAGTGTGCCGTTGAATCGCTCCACCAACCCGTTGCACATAGGGTGGTAGACTGTAGTGGTCGACTGTCGAATTCCCAGTAGTCTATTCGTTTCCTTCATGACATCTGACATAAACTGGGTCCCTTGGTCGGACAAGATCTCTTCGGGCACACCCAAACGGCTGTAGATGTTCACTAAGGCTTCTGCTACCGTTTCTGCGTCGATCTTCTTCAAGGGTGTGGCTTCGGGGTAACGAGTAGCGTAGTCTATGTACACCAGGATATACCGATGTCCACCTTCACTTGGGGGGTCGATAGGTCCTACTAAGTCCACGGCCACCCGCCTAAATGGTACGTCCACTACTGGCATACTCTGCAGGTGCACCTTTGGTGTCGCTCCTTTGTTCACTGTCCTCTGGCATATGTCGCATGAGCGGCAGTATCTCGCGACGTCACCTTCAATTCCAGGCCAATAAAAATTGCTCATAACTCTGTCTTTGGTTTTCTTCACGCCGAGGTGTCCTCCGACGATCGAGTCGTGGGCTACACTCAGTACATACTCTCTCAGTTTCTCGGGTAGTACCACTTGCCTTAGAACCGTCGCCTGTCTCAGGTCCTTGTAGATCCGGTACAGTACTCCTCCATGTTTCTCAAAATGAACAGATTTATTGCCTCTATTAGTTGGGATCTTCTTCTGCTCTAACTTCCTAATGACTTCGTCTTCTTCTTGGAGTCGGATAAGTTCCTCTCTATCCACTCCCGCGTGCCGTTCTGCCCTCGGCACCTTCAGCGACGTAGACCGGTCCTTCCTCTTCTCCTGGGCCCTCGTGGTCACCGCTCCTACCATCACCTCAGTATCAGGGTCGTACGGATCCTTCGCTCCGTCCACGTTCCCGACTACTAGGTCGCAGATGGTCTCCGGGAGACACAGCGCCGTCACTTTGCCCGTCAGGTAAGGCGTCTTCACGTCGATAACGGCTTCCTCCGCCGCTAGCAAGGAGTTATCGATCCTCGCGATAAGTTTCTTCCCACCGGTGAGCTGTCCGTCGTCCACCAGTGATCGCCGCACCACCACACCTTCACAGCCGGTATCTCTTAGGACGTCTACTGCTCGATTTCCAATCAAGCCCTTCATCACTGGTAACTTCAGTTTCTCCACGGTCCTTCCGTCACTGCATCCTCCGCAAGTAACAGGCACCGCTAACTGTAGCTTCCCGTCCTTCATTACCGCTTGAACGTTGATGCTGGTGTCAGCCGTCGTCGCATCCTGTCTCGACGACTCGTCCGCCGCTATCACTGCGGCCGCCGCCGCCTTGTTCGGCTTGCCTCGTCCCATATCCTTCTGGGCTGGACACATCCTCCGAACGTGGCCTGGCTTTCCACAAAGGTAACATTTCAACTCACCTTTGTCGTTTAACTTTGCACGACACTCCGTCGCCTTGTGTCCCGGCCTCTGGCACCTATGGCAGACCTGTGGGCTTCTGTCTCCGTTGGGCCTCTGTCGCACTGGCCGGCTCTGCAGTCTGGCGCTCCCGCTGAGCGTCCGGTTCCTCGCTACCAGGTACGCCTCCGCTGAATCTGCGATGTCCTGTAGCGTCTTTGGTTTCCTCTCCCTCACATGGGTTGCAAGGTCTGGTGGGCAGGCATCCATGAATTGCTCTCTGACGAACAGATCTCTCACTCCTTCGTAGGTCTCCTCCGTCTTCGACAGCTTTATCCACCTCTCTAGATAGGTCTTGATCCTGGTCAAGAACATTCCAACATCTTCTCCATCTTCAGGCTTACCTTGTCTGAACATGAGTCTGTATCCGTCCTCTGACAGGTTGTACCTCTTCTGCAACGCTTCCTTGACCTTGTCGTAGTCCTTGGCTTCGTCGATCGGTAGTCTGCAGAAGCACTCCAAAGCTCTCCCGGTCAGCAGGGCAGACAGTGATGTCGTCCAGGTGGATCTGGGCCATTCAGCTGTCTCAGCAAACCTCTCAAACCGCAGCAACCAGCTATCCAGATCGTCCTTCTTG
This sequence comes from Onchidella celtica, assembly GCA_963931925.1. Classification (NCBI taxonomy): domain Eukaryota; kingdom Metazoa; phylum Mollusca; class Gastropoda; order Systellommatophora; family Onchidiidae; genus Onchidella; species Onchidella celtica. The sequence goes on from OZ007581.1 coordinate 16,536,114, forward strand.
TCCTGAAATGCAGGTAGCTTGGGTCTCTTGGAACTGGCGTGGTCGCTGGTCCCCTGCGTCGACTCGCCTCCACGCTGATGGCGGATCCTCTCCATCTCCAGCTCGTGTTGTCGTTGAGCCTCCTTCTCTTGAGCCTCTATCTTCAGTTGCTCCATGCGATCTTGCCTCTCTCTCTCCATCTTCAGTTGCTCCATGCGCTCTTGCCTCTCCCTCTCTCTTTCCTCCCTTAGGCCTTCACGGATGTAATCCTGTCTCTCCTTCCCAGTGAGCTCCAAGGCGTCTGCTTCCTGGCTAAGCCTTCCAATAGCCTCTGACATGTTGTAGATAGCTTGTCGATGATATTCTACAATAAACTATGTAAATAAATCTAGTAATTTTGATCTGGTCCGCTCGAATATAGTCGGATCCCGGACGAGCCCCCAATATGTAACAGCTGAGGTTGTTCTAGCACGTTATAGTAGGGGGGAGTTAGTTGATCTAACTACAACCCTTTAGAAAAACGAAACTATTACAGCTGTAAAATAAATAAACACGAGATCCGACGATAGATTAAATAATACTAAAGTTTAATAACTGTATAGTGACCAAGAAATTACTAGGAAGACACCAGCGAAACTAAATATCTACGCCACACAAAAGGAAACTCACTTACTCACCCCCCAACCACTCACACAGGTCTGTATATATAAACATTCCTACAGAAAGTTCCCGAAATAAACGTTACCTTTGCCCTCGCACAAACTAACCAATCACGCATCAATACGTCATCAGGTTACATCACTCAAGGCCAAATCTGGCGTAAACATCCTTATCCACAGTGTTATCGAATGTTCGGGAACATACTAATATTTACTGAACGAGTCAAAACACCTGACAACAAGCGAGCGAGGAAAAAAACTACTCACTAGAAAAGAAGGTCAGGCCACGGAGCACAGCACACCCCGGCGGCCGCCAACAATAAAACGGAAAAAGTAGTGGACACATGCTCAGCCACCAGCACAACAACAAAACCGGGGGAGGGCAAGGGGCAGCCCGCAGATGCTACACAACTCCCCAATTTAAGTTGAATATCTTTCAACTCCAAAAACATTATACAGCGTCTGCACTATCGTGAAATAATCCTATAGCACTCCCAATCTCACAAAGGTAGTTGCTAATTCTATTACAATTAATAACAATTTCACTGTCTTCCCGAATGTCATCACAAATACAATACAAATGCAGTATCCTTTGCATCACTAATACAATGACTAATACAGTATCATCATTGTGACAAACCAATGGTTAACAGTAGGCCTACTAGTCAAAATAACACAACGCCACCACTATGGTGAAACAATGGTCAATGATATTATTACAAATCATATAAGGTGAAACGATGGCCCATCGTTTACACAATGCTTCGTGCACGAATCATGGCATATAACTTGTTGTACATAACATGGTTATCTCCAAAATGTATAACTCATACGTACAATGGCAAAAATACCAATACATACCGACCACTGATTAGGGTCTTTTTTTCATCATATTAGGTCAACACAAGTTACAACAATGCAATATAACACAAACACTGCTTGCTCGCAGTCCCCATTTGGGTTACATTTTCCAAAAATTACACCAAGTTCCAAGGAAGCAAAAAGAAATACAATAAACAGGACGCTAAACTCACAAGTAATACGAACGATAACAGACCCTACAAGTCCTAACTTATTTTACAGAAAGTTTAAGAAAAAAAACAGGAGAGACATCTTCCTAAAAAATGTAAGGAAGGAAAAGAAACGCCACAATCTATACGAATAATGGATCCCTAATAGAACTATTCACAGTGAAGCAAATCCCCCCGAGTTATCAATAGCCACCAAGGCACTCCAATATCCTTCGAAATGGCAAAGAAGATATGCTAAACTATGACCCCAACCAACCTCCCGCTCTTAAACTAAACATATAGTAAATGGAAAATAGCCTGGAAACACAGAGCGGAAAGTACGTCGCCCTCCTCAAGACTGTCAAATAGATGGATCACTTAACTTTGTTTTTGAGGAATTCAGATGGTAAATATCCTCAAACCATAGCTCGTTCCAAGCCCAAAAAAATGTGTTTCTGTCTCAGGTAGATCTGTAAGGTGAAAGGTGTCCCTCGCCGGTGTCGTCGGGTCAATGGGATGATGAGTTCACCATATGAAATTGAACCAAAATGTTACATTAATACAAATTGCCTATAATCTAAAATAAAAGGGACCTGAAATCACAATGTTATAATATTACAATATCAAATAATGGGATAAAATACAATAGATTTTAGAATAATTTACCTAAATGGCATGGCGTTATTTAAGTTCTTTAAGGGGTCCCTCTCCAGTGTTACGGGTTGGGTTTTAAGGAATTATAGGTGTTACGACTGCATTTAAATATCGAGAGGTATTTAGGAATTACTCTTTCATACCATGCCACATACTAATAACAATCTGAATGGTTTTATCAACAGACCTGCAGGGCCACAAATTTATTTACTTTATATTCCCTAACAATTTCGTCTAGCTCTTACATACTAAAAAGACAACATCAGCAGCATCAAATGAAAATTCAATAATATGTCACTAGAAGTCTCCTCTAGATTCCTAAAAGATTATATCATTCTGTCTCACTCACAATTTAAGTATTACTCATCTGTTTCTCAGATATAGTCTGCCTACTATCTATCACATAATATTCTAATGTCTCAGACGACAATGTTATCTCAGTTATTTGTGCCTACCGCTTATAATGGATCAAACTCGTCAATACAAACTGACGTAGTTAAGTTAGATCTAGATCTGCTCTAGGATGGGCTGGCAATCCCCAGCCTCATCCAGACACATCAATCTCAATTTACAATTGTGTATGCCAGACATTCATACTAGATCTAGTTGCAAGTTAATATACATGGTTGTCTTGCATTCTTGGGTAGCACTTCTACTGGAAAAATTGCTTTCAGCTTCTCGTTCATCGTCGAATCAACAGACAAACACTTACACTTGGTCCCTGATTAGAAATCAGGGAACAGCAGATAACAGCAGTGGGTAATTCTCACGGAGGAGCATATGGTCTCATTTCAGTGTCTATAATGGACATAGACATGAATATAACAGTCTTCTGATTCTTCTGGCAGAATCCCGCCGACCGCCTGCACAGATGGATATTTCTGCATGGAGTAATCAAACATAGGAATGGCTGCGCTTATATACTGTGCGGCCGGCTGCAAATTAACATGTCAAAACCCTTGCTAAAATCTCTAAACCCTCGTGCCCTCTACGTTTTATGTACGAATTTACTATCACCCTTTACTCACCCCTTCTCTTCCCCTGTTAGAGTTCATCAAAATCACGGGGTCGAGAATTGCACCGTCACTGCTAACTTATCCATTTATTCTATCTTGCCCCACTTTCTTTCCATCTCTAAGAAAAAGCGTTACAAAAACAAACTGTTCACGAGACAGTTCAAGGACATTTACACTGGCTATAATCAACGCAACCGTGAAAAAACAAGTCGTGACCCAGCACGACAATTATAACTTTAACCTTGACAATATTGAAAACACAAACCTGTACTTTTGGCCCTGCAGTGTCAATCTCCCAATTCCAGACCCTTTCTTTTTCCCAGTCTAGGCACATTGAGAACACACAAAGTTGTATACTTGATAGTCTTAGAACTCAATCTCATCATTCAAACCAGTCCTAACCGGAAGTTGTTTTGTGAGTGTGATACAGTCTATACCGGAACCAATCTTAGTTATATTAATTTGCCGAAAAAATAGACCGAACGCCAATGTGTCGCAACCTAGCAACTAATACAAACGTTATGCGAGTTATTAATTATTTTTTTATTTTCTGTGCCGGGGACACGACGACAGTATATACTAAGCGTTGTATAAAATCTGAGGGCCACCGAATCAGCATTAACAGAGGAGTACCGAAAGGCGCGCTGCAATTGTCGTAATATTTCACTTTTATTAATATAGAATTTCACTTTTATTGATATAGATGTTGAACGAACGTGACGTCACAAGCCCGCCATTACTTCGGTACGTGATGCGCAATATGCCCACCGTTTATTTTGTGTTTGGTTGTCGAAATCGACGTCGGAAGAGCCGCACTCGATACGGAGTGAATCACAAAGATATTTATCTAGATCTATAGTCCTACTGAGCAACAACTAAGCCGTGGAGTCTGGTCATGTTCAAAACCAGTGAAGAATAATGTCTGAAACAACCACATTCATTCGGCCATCACAAGAACATCCACTTACCTTGAACTGTTCAAATATGTAATAATAATAATAATAATGGAGATCATTTATATAGCGCCTAATCCAAACAAGTTCGCTCTAGGCGCTTTACAGAAAGTCTTGTTCTCTTGATTTGCATCCTCTTTCTTTCTCTCTCCCTCTCTTTCTACCTCTCTCTATCTCAGAGCAAATTGTAACGCAGCCTGTTAGGCGCAGTTCACAACTCACAATTGTATAAAATATTTGATTATATATTTAATAATGTAGGCACTTCATTCGAAATAATTAAAAATATCGGTGTGTATGGCTGCTGGCAGCTTGGCTAGCTGTGAGCACCATCTGTTCTTTGGCAGCTTGTAAGGATTAACGCCGTCTTGCTTTGTAATTGTTTATTATATCGGTTGTTGTTGTTGTTTTTTGGCAACGTGATATAGCGAGTCTCCACTATGGGACGCCATATTCGTTGATCGCAGTGAACCAGAAAAAAATGGCTACCTGGTCAGTTTAATTCTAAACGTGTTCAACTTATAAAAACATCCATCTAGAGCAGAGTTTCTCGTAGGGTGTGGCAATATCTTAGCTGGGGCATGGGACCTCATAATAGGGCGTAGGGATAATTGTATACTGTATACCTACTTTATCCAATCATAGCGGGGCGCACTTTTGGGGGGGGGAGTGGGGCCTGGGACGAAAAAGCCGAAAAACACTGGTTTGGTTAGAAGACAAGTTTGGTAAACCCATATGATCCCCTCACCCCCTCTACCCCAGGAAAGGGCGCTCCGAAAGTCATGTCCTTGAAATGTTTTTTGCTGTGTGGCTCAAACGGAACTCTTCCCCAAGGGTAAGCCAGGCCAAGGCTGGCGCAGGCCCCAGTTTGGTGGCTCGCCACCTAAGTATTATGCATCACACTAAAACACTACTCACCACCCACACTCTGGCTGTATGGGCTGTGAGTTGTGTTTTAGAGCGATGCATAATAATTAGGTGCCGAGCCAACAATCTCGTGCCTACGCCAGCCTAGGCCTGGCTTACCCCTTGACCATGTAATACACGTACCTAAACCTCCATATTTGGAATACCTCAACATTGCCTGATATTTATACTGCACTCCAACTGTCCCGGGAAGGATCCGAATCAGGGACTTGTCACATCCCAGTCGCAGCGCTTTAACCACTGGGGCACTGGACCGGCCCGCCTGATTTTTTTTCCGTACCGCACGAGCTTTAGCAAATTCAGGAGCGGGACAGCGAGACACCCCGACACACAGGTCATCGGCTAGGGGATTTCTCGTCCTATCGAACATTGCCATGGGTGCTGCAATCTCTGGACTGTGCCGCCTGATATGACTCTTAACGTCACCGAAAATCCCTGGGATGTGTTGGAGCTGTCCTGTGTTTTGGGAATGTGTTGCTGGCCCGCTCCTGATTTGCTAAAGCTTGTACGGTAAAAAAAATCACGCGACCGGCCAACCTGCAGTTCTAGAAAGCTACAGGTACAAATTACCGGAACTGTTCAATAAATCTATAGCTTAACGTGTTGATCTGAGAATTTGTCACTAATATTTATTTGAAAGTACTGGCAGTGTTACACCTGAGTCACGGGATACAGAGAGGGTTCTCGCACCACACCGCTTCATAATTAAACAAAAAAGACTAGTGACTCTGTGAGTAGTACCTTCAGTGTTCACAATCGTGCAAGTTATGGATTATAGTGAAAGAAGGAATGGTTCGCCTCGGTATTCTGTGTCTCGGATTATACATTTTACTTAAGCATTAACAGATCACTGAATTTTTTCCATCAGCGTATAAGAATATAACAACAACGAAACGACAATGAAACGACACTGTTTTAAAAAGTGTATTTTGGACGTGTAGTAAAATTTGTCTTATTTTCTTGTCCTAGGACCTAGAAGGTTAAAGTATCCAGATCTAATCAGCGATTTTCTATTGACAGGTCATCTCTGTGATCGCACAGTGGATATAGCAATTGTCGGGGCGGGGCCAAGTGGAACTTACTCCGCCTACTTACTACGTCAAAGCGGCCTGGACGTGGAGCTCTTTGAATACTCCAATCGGATTGGCGGGCGTCTCCTTACCAAAACGCTGCCCAACATTCCAGATCTAAATTTAGAACTGGGTGGCATGAGATATGTGAATGAGATCCATCCAAGAGTAAAGAAGCTGGTTGATGAATTAGGTAAGTTTGTATCTAGATACAAGTGTAGGGAGGGTGGTTGAAGCATTATATTTGTATCTATTAAAATAAATATGAAAGTTTGTAGGCAAAAAAAATGTTCTTTTGTTATAGCATACTTGCTAATTTTACTACTAACTTAGGAAGAGCCTAAGGCGTATTGTAGTAGTCTCTTTTTATTTTTACCTAGATGGGGCACCGGGCATAAACCCGGGCTCTCTCTCTCTCTCTCTCTCTCTGTTTCTCTCCCTCTCTCTCTCACTCCCCCACTCTCTCATATAATAAAAGTAATAATCTACAGTCTTGCTTCAGAACTCATGCGCGCCAGAACACTACGCACCAAACTGAACGCTGGATAATTATAGTTACTTTTTATGACATGTACGATATTGTTACAGAATGACGCCAAGATGGAGAATGAAAATTAGAACTGCTGACAGCACGACGAAACAATGTTTCTTTTTCTATAAATTGAAAAACAAAACCAATCAAAATATCCAAACTTCGGTGGACCTTCCACAGTATTTGAAACCTACGTGCAAAATGTGGTTACTGTATGTAGCCTAACAAAAAAATCCTTCTGCGTTCAAAGGTGGAGAATTTGTGAAGTATATAATTAGATATAATCTCTTTAGTTTTTCTTTTGTTAGTGTAGATTTTTAAATGTACGTTCCTAAAGCTTCTCTGCTGTAGGGAACGGGATTGAATGACACAGTTACTATATTTAGATTTACGTCTTGGGACATTCGAACTGCTCAACGCGGCGGTTAAGCACAGTTATGGACTTTGTACACACTTTTCGTGTACAGTTGATCTTTGTGCCTCGGATCGCCCCACAGACTAATAAAATATACAGACTGGAAACACGAGCTTCGGGC